>VZSC01008483.1:285583-394313 GCA_013398225.1 Steatornis caripensis | reverse complement strand
GCAAAAAAAAAAAAAAAAAAAAGAGGTGTGTCTAAGCTGAGTTTTCAGGCTTCTTCACTCTTCACCTGTTTGGAAAACTTGTCTTGGTATGGGATGAGCTGCCACCTGGAGCATCTGCTTGTTAGCATTTTGGACCAGACACTCCATATGTAGGGAGCTCCCAGGTAGCCTCACCATGTCTGGCCAAGGCAAGTGAAGTCTTAGCAGAACAAAGACCCAAATCAGAGTCTTCCTGCAGCTTTTGTCACAGGACAACAGTAATTAGCAGTATTCAAACCAAACAAATCCTATTTTAACACTTACGAGGTTAGCCAGACACCTCATAAGCAAATAGGGAAATAAATCCTTTATTCTTTTCCTACAATCTACACCCCTCCTCCTTTCCGCTATTTAGCATAGTCTGAACCTGGTTCAGCTGTTCCCTTTTGTCCTCACATCCTTAGGCCAGAAAGTAAAAAAATATTCTGCAGTCTGATTAAGGAGGATGTTCCAGTGGAAATCACGATCGTGCACTTTGTTCTGAAATAAAGAATTAGGAGACGTTTTTTAAATATTCACTTATGAGAACCATAGGCTGAGAGCCAAGGGAGAAATAGTTTAAAGAGTGTTGTCATTTGATGGCCTAGAAATAATCTGCAATGTAGAAATCATTTGCTGTGAGATTATTTTAAGACTGCTGAGTGTTCGCTGTTGAATTAGCAAATTTTTCTGCATCTCATATACAGAAAATGAGCCTGACAGAGTTGTGGAGCCTCTGTTACAAGAAACACCCCCAAACCAACTGGAAACTCCTTCTAAACCAAACTCTTTCCCTTCCTGTTCAGCAAAACACTACTTATTTCCAAGCTTCTACTTTTTTTTTTTTAATACCTATGCTTTCAGTGGAGATCACAGACTTGGATTTCAACTCTTGGATGCGTCTGAGGAAAAGAAAAGAAAAAAAAAGGAGAACACAGAGGGGCCTGGCAGTTTGGGTGGTATTAAAAAAAAAAAGTATTCAGGCAGAGTGTAGTGAGAATACTGGTTCAAAAATACAGCCCTGAAGGAAGAGTCTCCAGAGAAACAATGGGAAAGGAATAAATAAAAAGAAAGTTATAAATTCATCTATTTGCTCTTCCCTGACCCTTGCTTTTACTCCTCTTCACAGCAACTACCCTGGGAAAGGCACAATGCTTTCCCCTGTCACAATATTGAGAAAAATTGAAATGGGGAAGAAAGACCACCAGATGCTTTATTGTCTTAGGCATTTCCACATAATTAGCTGGGAATAAAGGTCCTCTGCATGGTTTCATTGCATTGAATGAACTTGGATATTGCTACACAGTAGTGTGTTTTATGATTCATGCTCTGTTATCCACCGGCTTTTTGAAAACTGCCAGCTACTTTATCACTGACGGCCAAGCCTAGGCCTACAACTTAAAATGCAGCAATGCAAAGTTAACTGTGCATGACAGATGTCCATGAAATTGTTTAACACACGCACACATGCACACACCACACACACACACACACACACTCTCTCTCTCTTTCTCTCTCTCTCACAAAGATGACTCTTTCCCCCCTGCTCTCGGTGGTGGCTCTCACTGCATGGTCAATGGCAGTTTTAAATATAAATAAAACCACGGTACTGCAGAAGAAATTGTGATTGCATGGTGAGGAACACAGATTGCTGCAGGAATTACATGCTCTGTCAGCAAACTTTCCGGAGAGGTTGTGAGAATCACAAAGACAGCTCCTTTGAGTGCACGGAGAGGGGGTTGGGTCCTTTCCTCTCTCTCTCCTCTCCTACACACTCCCTCCTTGCAGGTCTCCTCCAGTCAGCAAGCTTGGGGATGAGGGCCCCAAGGTGCTGAAATTCTCGTTGGGTTTTCAAAACCACCAGGGTTTTACCTCAGGAGCCTTGCTTCCAGAGGAGAGGCTCATGGGGCATAATCTTCCTGTCATTGCACCTTGTCCACTGACTTCATGGCAGAGGATTAGGATCACAGGGTCTACAAAATTTTCACATGAGGTGTTCCTCCTCTGAGGAGAACAAGGTGTGCCCTCAGTGGAAATACTGTCTGTACTGGGCCAAGAGAACCAAAGTCTCAGAAAAGGACTAAGTTTTGGGAGTGCAGAGGGGAGTTCACACCAGCTCAGTGCAGGGAGCTGTCTGGTGTCTGGCGTCCCCTCCTAGAAAGCATGGGCCCATCCCTGCTGCCTAACCTGCTTGTCAGGCACTGTGGCATAAAGCAACAGGGGGGTGAACGTATCTCTCTCCTTTCTCTGCCTTCCATGAACAGCTCTATTGATTGCCATCGGGTTATTAGCATGGGAAAGTGGTACCCAGAGTGAATGCAAGTGACAGCAGTAAGCCAAAAGAAAGGAAACGGGGAATTGGTTCCCCTCAGAAGGAGAGGTGAGAAGTCCCCTGACCCTGCTTGGACTTACTTCGTATTCTGGAAGGGACGAGCCCTTTCCCCAAGGTTTACTGGCTGCTCTGACAGGCAGGAAATAAACCATGAGAAACCTTCCCAGTGCTCAGCAAATGGAGGCTGGGGGAATGCGGGAGAGCATCAGATGAATCTGTCACATCACAAAAAACACCCACAACAAATCAAGGTGCAAAAAAAAATCAAAAGCAAGAACAAAGCAGAGAGGTTTCTTCTTTCCATTTTCTTGCGTCTAAACATAATTCATAGTACGTCTAAATGTAGTTCACTCCTGTTTAACTTCAAGGTTACTTGCAAGTAAAGCAATAATTCTGCTATAGGGATTATTGGGCCAAATTCTCTGCCATCAGACAAGCATACTTCTGTTTTCACAGAGGTGGCCCAACTTCTTCGGCTCAGTGGTTTGGGCTTGTGGCCTTGCCTTACAGACATCAAAAGCAGCACAAAGATCAGACTCCAGTAAATTACACCAAAGCCTAGACCAAAGAGGATGGTCACAATTCACAGCACACCTTCGTGTAAGTTCTAGAGGGATTTCAGAGTGGGAGCCAAGAGGCTGGAGTGACAGGTATCACTGATGTAATTTGCCCATGAGATTCCTTTTTAATGGATGTTTTTTCCCCTCTGACACCCAGTAGCAACTGAGACTTATTTTCAATTGTCCAAGTAACCAGTTCCATCTTTCACTCTCAGGGCTAAGTAAAACTTATCTGATATAAGGCAGTGAAGATCCTCCAGAAACCTCAAGAAAATGACGTGGGTTTGATTTTTACTACGGGAAACAAATGCCACAGCGTCTTGTCAGTTTTTGCTCCTTCAACACAGCATAAAGCAGCTCAACGGGATGCCAATTAAGTGCTGTGGGATGCCGTGTGTATTTCTGTATGTCTGCATGCCTGCATGCCTGCCTGCTTGTGTGTGCGTGCATGTGGCCGGTGGGTGGCCTGCTCAATATTTTGGTGGATGTTTCATTCCCACCCCTTTTACTATGACCCTGGTCAGACCACTTTTATGCCACTGACAGCTTCATGAAGCACAAAACATGGAGCAATACATGGCATGAAATTGGCAACAAAGCCGAGCAAAAGAAGGAACAATTCTCTGGCAGGATGTGATCACAATATGGCTGATTGGATCTGGAAGCAGATGCCAGCAGCAAGTATTGTCCCAGTGACTGAAAAGACATGACCCCCGAGGTACAGAAGACAACGAGGCCCTCCTTATGAACCACAGGGGGAGGGGAGAAGAGGTGAAACCAATGAATAAATCAGGCGATGGAAACAGGGGAGAAAAGAAAATGCTAAAGAGGACTTTTATGGGGGATGGGGGCAGTTCAATATGCAGGAGCGCTGCCTCCCCAGCTAGCTGAACACTTGCTCAGACAATGGCTTTTTAACAGATGGGAGCCCTGCTGAAAGGGGCCAAGTTTTGTGCAGTTGAGAATCTCTGTTTGTTTAGTCTGCTGCTCAGGCAGGTGTCTGCAGAAAGGCAATCCAGCAGGTTAAGTGTCTCAGGGGCAGTTTAATACAGGCAAACCGGTGTATCAATGAGGACTGGTTTTATTGGAGGGGGACAGATCTTGTTAGACTTGTTCATGATGCCCTTGGGAAGGAGAAGAAAAAAGAGACCTCTTTTCTTCTTTCCTTCTAAGGACAGATTTTCATGGTCTGTGCAATCAGGTCCCAGTAATAAACCCTGCCAGTAAGGCTGCTTCGTGTCATAGGTACTGACAGAGCACGAAATGTTGCAGCTTGCAATGTCACAACTCTATGCTCCTACACACATTTGTTCTTTTCCTCCTTTCCTACAATACATTTGAAAACCCAGCTGTTTACACTAGTTTTCTGAATGGCTGCCTTCATATATTTCAGCATTGAAATCATTGAAATTCGACTCACACAGTTCCTGACCTCAGCGATGTGCAATTCTCCTCTGCAGTAACAGAGATGCTGCCATTCTCCTTGGTTAACGATGACATCCAGCTAAAAGGACTGGTGGGGTTGATTTTTCCTCAGTCACATAAGAACACAGACACCAAACACTACGTACAGGATTGGGAGACCCCAGCACGTAAGCTTTGGGGTGTGTGTGGGACCAGCCCAGAGGAGGTGAAAGCCTCATTCACTCACAAGATACTTGTTTCCAGGCTGGGTTAGAAAGTGAATGGAGTGAGAAGGCCAGTGCCATAGGATGCTGCTCTGAGGATGCCTTCAGCAGGCTTACAGGCCTGAGGAAGCCAGAAAGCAGCAGTGAGAACAGCTTTCCCTCACACTGTAAGAAATGGCATTAATTGCAAAATCCTGACCTGTGCCTGATGTGGGCAGGCAGCACAGCAAGCTGGCCACTTGCACAGCCAACATGCCCTTTTCCCTGCCCATAAGCAGCCTCTGATAATGCCAGATCCTCAGTCTCTCACAGAATAAACAGCCCTCTTTGTTAAACCACAAAGTGTTTGGTGATATACTCGCCCAAGGCCAAGATGAGAAGATTTTCTTGCATGACTACCCAAAATGACAAACTATTAACAACATGGATCATACAGGGAACACAAAGCATGGGGAGACGGGAAAGGAAAATACATGCAGCATCATGCCTGAGTGGCAACGGGAGTGTCACCTCCCCTCACAATGGATCATGACAATCACGATAGCCCTGAATCTCAAACAGCTCAAGGAAAGGATGAAGAGACACCCATGTGAGGTTGTATATAGACTCACTTGGGCTTAAAGCAGTGCAGCTATGTTCTGGACAGACCCAACTCCTGGCCCATGCTGCGCTGCACTGTACCCAGTGCAGTTGCTGTGCCATGCAGGTCCGGCATTGCAGCCATCAAATGAAACACTTATAATTCCTACCTGTGCTGTTGACTTGCTAGGTGACTTCAGACAAGGCATATAACTTCTCTGTGCTCCTATTCCCCTCTTGACCTCCATATATCCTTTCTCTACTTAAAATGCAAGGGCAGTCAGTCTTGGTAAGAGTATAGATTCTATATGCCCAACAAGACTTCCATCCTCATCCAGGTATTTCTAGCAATTCTTCCTCTCAGGAGTGTGAGACAGTGGCATTTCCTATCTGGTTTACCTCCTTATTTGCTCCAAAATGTCTCTGTAGTCATGACTCACATCGGGAACAAAAACATTGCTCTAATTCTACCGAAGCAGCCTTCCAGAGGATAAACAGGGATCATTAGTTTTAGAGGCTGGAGGTAGCACCATGGTTGCATGACTAAACCAGTGTCTTTCTGCCCTAGACCCCTCTCATAATCTCTCCTTCACCTCCAGGTCTGTTTTGAAAAGAGGGAGGTGAAAGATTTTTTCCTATATAGACTGGATTGCTGCATGGCTACTAAGCCCACCCACAACAGATCTGCAAAGAAATGCGAAAGCAGTACTCACTATACTGAAAACTTCCATACAGGCTGGGCAGGGAATGGATTGAGAGCAGCCCTGAGGAGAAGAACTTGGAGGTGTTGGTTGATGAGAAGCTCACATGAGTTGGCAATGTACGCTTGCAGCCCAGAAGGCCAACAATATCCTGGCCTGCATCAAAAGAAGCATGACCAGCAGGTCGAGGGAGGTGATTCTTCCCCTCTACTCTCTCTTGTGAGACCCCACCTGCAGTACTGTGTTCAGCTCTGGAGCCCCCAACATAAGAACGACACGGACCTGTTGGAGCAAGTGCAGATGAGGGCCACGAAGATGATCAGGGGGCTGGAGCACCTCTCCTATGAAGATAAGCTGAGAAAGTTGCAGCTGTTCAGCCTGGAGAAGAGAAGGTTCCAGGCAGGGAGACCTTATAGCAGCCTTCTAGTACCTGAGGGGGCTTACAAGAGGGCTGGGGAGGGACTTTTCACAAGGGCATGTAGAGATAGGACGAGGGGTAATTGTTCTAAATCGAAAGAGGGTAAATTTAGATGAGAAATTAGGAAGAAATTCTTTACTGTGAGGGCAGTGAGACACTGGAACAGATTTCCCAGAGAAGCTGTGGATGCCCCCTCCCTGGGAGTGTTTGAGGCCAGGTTGGATGGGTCTTTGAGCAACCTGGTCTAGTGGAAAGTGTCCCTACCCATGGCAGGGGTGTTGGAACTAGATGATCTTTGAGGTCCTTTCCATCCCAAACCATTCTACTATTCTATCTCCCCCTTTCTACTTTTCTTTTAAAAAAGCCAAATCTTTCTCTGGCTGGATAGAGTTAAATAGCATAAAATATTAACCTCCACACACAGGTGCACCTGCAATTGCATCTTTGATATTTATTTTCTGGCATAAAAAACTTGGGTCTTGAGCTAGCAACCTAGACACAAAGGTCTTTCTAGTTATTTTCCAGCTTTCAAAGCCTCAAATTTGAATATTTTTGATACAAGGTTAAACATTTTTCTTCAAAGCACCTAAGGACAATGCTAGCTAATGCTCTTTCTGAATTTGCCTCTTCCCATGTAGTTGTCTTGGTAGTACTAATTTTTAAAGGCTTAAAGTGGAGTTTATGTGGTATTAGTATTCATAGGTACATGCTAATTTATTCTTATGTTTGAATGTGTAAATGGGTTCAGACGAAACAGAGGGGATTAGATCTAGATCACTTGCTCTGAAGAGAAGTTGTAGCATGCCCCAACTTACTATTCTTTTCAACACAGCAACAATTACTAAAACTAGACTTCTTGGTAAAAAAAAGTATCATCTGTTGCAGTCTCAAAAAGAGAAAAAAAATAATGCATGCTGGTATGAGAAAGTCACAAAGTCCCCAACACCTCCCTCCGCCCTTGTCCTTTCTCCACAGGGAGAAAGGATTAACACCGCTGATCCCTAACACCACTTTTGGATGCTCAGCTTTGTGCTGTTACGGAGGCCCAGGGTGCACTCCAAGCCTTCAACACGGGGCTGGCTGCAGCCACCGCTGCTCAGGCAGGTAGGCTGGCTGGCTGACCACTGAGACACCAGACCCAAGGGCTGTCGATTGTCAGCCATTGCACCTGGAGGGAAGGCAGTGGTTTGGGTCTGCCCCAGCCAGCCAGCGCTCAGGGCAGCACCCTTCGTGAGGGGAGCATACTCTAAGGTCAGCATGTGTGTCCTTTGCCTAAGTTTCACAGCCACAGAAATTTGCTTCAATCTACAAATGTGGTTGAAGGAGAAACTCTTAACAAAATCTTTTCCTAAATGTTCAAAAGTATATGGTTGGAGAGGTAACACACTTGCCTTTTTTAATTTTTTCACTTTATAACTCAGATTTTAAACATTGTTACTGTTCGGTATATTAACATTTGAAAGCAAACCCAAATTTTCATCAAGTTTTCCTGTATTTTCTGTTTGGAAACAAGATAATTACCTCCCTAACATCCATTTATGTTGTAAATTTGATTTGGAATATGTAATCCTCCATGAGATGATAATGCAGTTGGGTGGGATCTGAGCAAACGCCCCGTTTCCCTCTCAGGCAGCTGTAGGGCGGTACGGACCCACTCCCGGAGAGCACCACGGCACCCCGCAGAGCCTGCCTTTGGCCCCGCACACACACAGACAGCCCAGGGTCACTCCTGGATCAGTTTTGATGTTGCGTTTCTTTCTGATGCCCTCCAGCGGCCCAGGCAGTACTTCTGCCAGGTTTGTCAGGCTGCAGGGGGTCGAGGGAGCACTTGAGCCAGGGTGGATGGGGCAGGAGAGGCAGGCAATTCAGCAAGGTCATCTTCAGATCTCTGTACTGGAATGGCCAGGGAGGAAAAGGTTTAATTCCGGGCACCTTTTTTTTCCAGTCACAGGCAGTCATAATTAAGGCATATTGGGTTTTTCTTTCCTCTGTATGGAGGAGGAGATCAAACTATCTCAAGAGGTCAGAATTCACTGTGGGGTAGAAACAAGGAGGTCAACTGAGTACCCGTAGCTACATGCCATTACTTGAAATGTGTAAACATAAACCACTCTTATGCTTATGAGAGGATATCAAAGCCAATTGGCAGTGCTTTATTACCTGATATCATATCTCAGGTCTAGTACGACTTTTAATGGCTATTTTATATTTTGCCCTAACTGTGCCACTAATTTGCATCAATTTGCATCAATTTGCAAGTGTACTTACTTCACATAAGTACATGGAAAGGACTTTCCAGACAATAACTTCATACGAAGTTAACCAAAGAAATGTAACTTTTTCATTGAAGCTAAGGGATGACTGCCCGGCCACAGCACCAGGATCTAGGTCAATTAGATATCAAGGTTACATCAAGATGAGTGCATTAAGCAGTGAGAGAACACAGTCCTAGGCACAGAAACGTGGTTGTCTGCCTCAACAAACAGCTATGACTTTCCCTGACAGCATTTTGGTCCATGTCAACCAGCATCTTCTTAGAAGATGCCCAGGCACAGTTCCAGAGGGTGCACATCCGTACCTGGGATCACTTGCAATAAGCAGTATGTGTGCTTCACCCTGCCCTGGAAGCTAAGAGGATTTACAAGCAAAGCCACAAGCTGTTCCTCATCACTGGCCTCTGCCTGGGAACACTCTGGGGCATGTTTAATTGTGTCATCTTGTGTAACCCGAAGGTCTGCTCTCCCTTGGGACTCTGAAGTTATAGCTGTTGCTTGGCATCAAACTTTAAGGACATTGCACTGCTTGTTTGATATGAAGTTGCAACACAATTTATTATAAAGTGCACACAAAAGTAGGGGCTGCACAGTCTATCATTCCTGAGAGAGGAAATTTTGGTTTTACAGCTGCATGGAAAAATTCTGGTACAACCTTTAACCATCATCACTACTTGAGCCCTTCACAAGCGTTACTGAATTCACTTCCATAAAGTCCTTGTGAAAAGCAGTATTTTTAGTACACTCATTGCATACATGGGAAACAGGTACTGAAAGGTTCAGATGAAGAATACTCACCTTTCAATTTTTTAATCAATTTGAAATCTACTTGCTTTTTCCAGGTATGAAAATTGTCCAGTTTTAGCCTTTTATACACTCAAAGTACAGTTCCCTGTTGACTTCAGCTGTTGAAACTACTGTAGGGCAATTCTATCAGAATCATTACAATGCACCTCAGGACCCAGTTCCCCTTGCTCTTTTCTCTTCCTTTTTCTTGGTAGCTCCTAGGAAGCCACTGTCCCACTCCCTGTCCTTTGTCTGCATGGCTCTGGTACCGATGTCCCATTTTTCCTCCTCCTTGCAGTCTCAGTCTCTTTACTTCCAGGTTCTTGTCTCTGTCTGCTTCTTCCCTTGTCCCTTCCTCACACAGGTCATGGGGTGCTGAAGGCAGTAAATGCATAGGGGTTATACATTTTCTGCTCCAGGTTGCTGTGCCCAGATGGGAATACCAAGTAAAGAAAAAGCTTTGCTGTTAGTTTCATTCACATTTACTCTTGGACTCAAGCCCAGGAAGGACAGACACCACAATGAAATCTGTTTTTCTATTAATTGTGTAAAACATATTTTTCAATCATCTTTCCCTTAGAAATGTACAATCTGCTTAGGTTGAAACTCCACAGAGTATTCAGGCATCTAACACAGATAAGCTGCTTTAGGACAGGTGGGTGCAGAGAAAAAGCTGGTCCTGAGTGCTTTAGGAATGGCCTTACTCCTTCCAGGATTTCTCTCCAACAGCTGGGACTTGGATGTAGTCAGTGAAGGCTGCTTTTGGGAACCAAATGGCTAACGTTGCTGCTCTTGTTTAGCTAAAAAAGGCCCTGGCTGGTGTAAAATACAGCATACAGAAGGCTAAAATTTCTATGGAAGAAACAAAACCAATAAATGCTGTTTAATGTCGCTGGAACTGCAGTCCCACCAGCCCTCAATGTTTCATTGTGAGTTTCACGAAATACTCCAGCTAATGAAATACTTCAGCAGAGGCTGGACTGCATGAATGCTTCAGGTTTTCCATGGAAGAACAAAACAGAATACCTCAGTCCTTCATAAAGCACAGGAAGTCACTGCCCCCAGGCACAGGAATGGCTTTGAAACCAAAAGGTCCTTTCTCCATTTCCCAATTTGTGATTTCTGGAAAGTTTGCCATTTCTAAACCACCTTCATATTGCTTTGGTCTCTGCTCGTGCAAGGCTTGGAGCTGCAGATCCTGCATGACATGACTGTGTCATGTCAATTTGCACATGAGTTATGCAAATATTTCTCTTCATGAATCTG
Organism: Steatornis caripensis; assembly: GCA_013398225.1. Classification (NCBI taxonomy): domain Eukaryota; kingdom Metazoa; phylum Chordata; class Aves; order Caprimulgiformes; family Steatornithidae; genus Steatornis; species Steatornis caripensis. The sequence continues at coordinate 383,752 of VZSC01008483.1, read as the reverse complement.
TTCACAAGTGAGCAGGAACTCAAGCCCCCCAGAAATCAGTGTGGACACAGCAAGCCTCCCCAGCTGACTTTCCCTGGGCTAGGAAACCTCTTATCCTTAGACAGTCTGCCTTGGGTAGCAATGTCTGCTGACTTGTGTTGAAATGCAGAATGGACCGAACATGTTGTCCCCTTTGTCAGCTGGTTTAAATGGACAGAGTGCTTCACAGACTGGGGCTTCTAGCTTTACTTGTTTAGCAAGGAATGCTCTCTTAATTCTTATTGTGGCACACAAGATTTAGCACAGATCCTTTAATTTAAATGGCAGAATGAGAGTAGCAATTTTTTTCCATAAAATGAAAAGCAATAAAGTCAAATATATTAAGCTCTGGCTGTGATAGCTCAGATTATAGAATTTATAATTGTACAAAAAACAAAGAGTAAAAATCTACCCCACAAAGGATGAGTTATTATCATTCACTTAAGTGTTTGATTCAGGGCTGGTAAAAGCAGTTGCAAGGAAAAAAAAAAAGAAACAAATAAAAAGAAGAAGAAACCAAAGCATATGGGACACTGAAAGGCCCTTAGTGACAGCCAAATGTGAGAAGCAGGAGCAGCTGATGTGTCCCTACACTTGCTGGCCTTCCCAAGTGCTCCTCTGCTGCTCCTCAACTACTCTGCACTCTGAGGCTTACTCTGACCTCCCGTTTTCATACTGTGCGACACATTCTTGGTTACAACTTGCCAATTTTTGTATGTGCATTACCTGCCTAAAATTACACTTGCTGACAAATGATAAGGCACACAAGCGAATAAGATGTTGTATTCTTTGCAGCAGGGACTATCTCTTTCCAGCAGCCAGCACCTGGGATAGCCGAAACCTGGTCCTCAGCGAGACCTTATCAGGCACTAGTGATAACACAACTCATAAACACAACATGACATAGGAATTCAGATGATGATTAGCTGAGCCAAATCAGAATGACTCCACATACAAGCAAATTTCAATTGTGAAAACACATTACTCTGAAAGGAGCTGCAGTATTTCAGCTGGTACCTGCACCAGAACTTCTCTGGGAATTTGAGCGCTGATCCTCGTTCTGTCAATCTAAGCTATCCATAACATGACCATCAAATAATGAGGAATATCTAAATTATCCTGGTAAAATCTAGTATTTGGAGAAAGTATGTGGACATCAAAGAGCACAGTTAAAATGTACAATGGGTAAAACATCCCTGCTATCAGTATTTAAGTGACAGAGGAGAGTCAGAGCTGAAGACAAAGACACCAGAAATGCCATTCAGAAACTCCGCTTTATACCACAGGTCAAACTATTACAAAAGCCATTGAAGCAGAACTACAGAAACAAAAACCTGGTGGCTGCAAACCTTCTGCCAAGCCTTCCCAGTTTCATGGCTGACTCTTAAACTACGTGCTGTGGAGACGCTAAGGATGAATTTGCCCTATGCACCTTTTCTGGAGTGCAAGCCACAGACCCTCCCGGGTCCACACAGTCGTTAGGGCTGGCATGTGCTGGTGCACGTTATTTTTTTTTCTCCCTTTGACATAGTAGAGGCTGGAAAAGATGTGGTTGTACCAGGAAGGTCATAAAATCATAGAATCATTTAGGTTGGAAAAGACTCCTAAGATTATTGAGCCCAACTCTTAACACTGCCAAGTTCACAACTAAACCATGTCCCTAAGCACCATACCTACACATCTTTTAAATACCTCCAGGTATGGTGACTCAACCACCTCCCTGGCCAGCCTGTTCTGATGCTTGACAACCCTTCAGTGAAAAAATTTTTCCTAATATCCAATCTAAACCTCCCCGGTACAACTTGAGGCCATTTCCTGTTGTCCTATTGCTTGTTACTTGAGAGAAGAGACTGACACCCACCTTGCTACAACTATTTTCAGGTAGCTGTGAAGAGTGACAAGGTCTCCCCCCGAGCCTCCTTTTCTCCAGACTAAACAACGCCAGTTTCCTCAGCCACTGCTCATAAGACTTGTTCTCTAGACCCTTCACCAGCTTTGTTGCCCTTCTCTGGACATGCTCCAGAACCTCAGTGTCTTTCTTGTAGTGAGGAGCCCAAAACTGAACACAGTATTTGAGGTGCGGCCTCACCAGTGCCGAGTACAGAGGGACGATCCCTTCCCTGGTCCTGCTGGCCACACTATTTCTGATACAAGCCAGGATGCTGTTTGTTGGCCTTCTTGGCCACCTGAGCACACCGCTGGCTCATATTCATCTGGCTGCCAACCAACACTACCATGTCCTTTTCCGCCAGGCAGCTTTCCAGCCACTCTTCCCCAAGCCTGCAGTGTTGCATGGGGTTGTTGTGACTCAAGGGCAGGACCCGACACTTAGCCCTGTTGAACCTCATAAAATTGGCCCTGTCCCATTGATCCAGCCTCTCCAGATCCCTCTGTAGAGCCCTCCTAACCTCAAGCAGATCAATACTCCCACCCAATTTGGTGTCACCTGCAAGCTTACTGAGGATGCACTTGATCCTCTCATCCAAATCATTGATAAAGGTATTAAACAGAACTGTCCCCAATACTGAGCCCTGGGGAACACAGCTTGCGACTGGTTGCCAACTAGATTTCACTCCATTCACCACCACTCTTTGGGCACGGCTATCCAGCCAGATTTTTACCCAGTGAAGAGTATACACATCCAGGCCATGAGCAGTCCGTTTGTCCAGGAGAATGGGTACAGGAAAGGGCTTCCTTGGCAAAAGGTGTCTGCTGTGCTTTTTGAGATGGGAAGGGCACGATCTGACAGTTGCAGCACATGTGAGGGCTTACGAGGACCAGGAGGACAGGAGAATAAATTTTGGGACCTACATGATTTCCTTGGTGTTTCTACTTGCAACGGGCCAGAGAGCTTTAAGAGTGGCTCTTTCAGCACCTCTTAATGCCGTCACTTGCAGGTTTCACTAAAGCTTGAGAAAATACTGATTAACACATCCTGGACCAGGGCTTAGGCACTGCCCTCCTTTTTGCTAAACCTTAACGTATTCATTGCCTTATTTTCATACATGCTGATTGAATAGCGATTTAGTCCTCTGCTGCTAGGCTAGTACCCCCATACTAAATGTGAAATCTTTATTCTAACCAATGTCTAAATCATTGTTTTCTGGCAGCGCAGATCATGTGGCACAGATTATTAATAGCTCTGGTCTCTACACCACTTGACACGGCGCTCCAGCTGTCATTCTGCTCCCTGGCTCGTATGATTCTTGCACTGGTGAAGTGCCAGGCCCAGGCCGAGCCCATCAGTCACTGTCACCCACCACCCAGTGATGAATAGCCCCGCAAGCGCCGTGGCAAGGCCCCGGCTCCCATTCACACGCGCCTGACTTTTACCGACTCCAGCACACCAGCTGAGGCCGGTCCCTGCCGAGGTGGGCTGTGGCGACCTGGAAAGACCACCCCCCCGTGCCCCAGATTAGTTAAAAATGAAACAAATCCTAATGCGATCATGTCACTAATTATGCATTTAATTCAGTTATAAGGAGCTAATGGCTCCCTCAGTGACAGCTTTTACTGCTAAAAGGCAATTCATTCCTGAAACTGAGAAATCTAATTACACAAAATGCTTCGTCCTAATCCTTTCAAAGAATAATCTTATTTGTAGACATTAACATCCCAGATGCTGCTGCTGTTTGTCCATTATGACAGTGTTTGTCCTGAATAATGTATAAATAGCTCTTTCTGGACAGTTGCATGTCACTAAATCAATACAATTTGCTGCCTTCTGTTACATTAAGTCAGCCTGGGCAAGCTGGAGAAAATTAACCTTTTGTTTCCCACTCAAAGGGCCTTTGAAATTAGAAATAAGAAAGGGTTGGAGGGCCTATGGGAATCACGAGGTCTTTTTTTTTTAAGCCCACAAAGTATTCAGCAGATCCACAGGACTGGCGATTGGATATATCTTCAGAAAAATTGGCAAAACATTTCCAGGCAGTAGGGTAGGCGCAAAAGGCAAAACTCTGCTCTGCTTTCTCGTCTCTTCCTTAAGTGTTTCAAGTTTCTTCTACTGAAGCAGCTTAATTGCAGTGCATTCTCGCCATAGTGTTTTGTTGTCAAGGGAACGGTACTGCTGCTAAGACGTTCCTTAGCAGTTGTGGTAGATCCCACTGCTAGAGAAGTGGGGAATATCCCCATAGAGTTGTTCTCTACACAAAAAGCCCTTGAAACACACAGAAAACCCTAGAGAATAGAAAGCATTTTCCTCATGCAGTACATAACTCAGAAGATGACCTGAGGGCATGTAGCTTCAAACTGAAATACTACCAAATGTAGAGATGGGTTTCAGTGCTTTTGCATATTTATCTTAGGTATTAAGAAAAAGCTGCCTGCATATGTTGCTGTGTTAAAGTAACCAGCTCTTCCCTAGTTTTAGCAGGAGAGTTCCAAATTTCCATGTGATATCCTGGCAGCATCCCAAGGGACACTCATAGGATTCCGCAAATGTCACTCATATTTATAAAAGCCTCTGAGCGACTTGTTTTTAACCATAACTCAAGCCCCCCTGAAACCTCTCTGCCTTTCCCAGGGACCAAAAGTGCAGCTGAGCAGTGCTCAGCATGGAGAACAGAACATGGCTCTCAGTGAAAAGAAAATCATAGCTTCTACGAAACCCATATCTCAACTCTAAGTAAGTATGAAGGGTATGTACTCAATGTTTCGCTATAAAGTCATTAGGAAGGAACATTGGAAAAAATCCAGGGCCGACAAATTACGTCCAAGCTTCTCACAGAGTAGAAGTCACACCTTCAGCTCTTATTCTGTCCCCAGCCTCCATGTGTCTATTCTGTGAGCTTGTGAGCAATGGCCCTAATTGTGCTGGCTTCTTGAAAGAGCACAGAGGGTGCCCTGCAGGCAGAAGGACTGGGGGGAAATTAAGAAATAATCTGTTATTCAAAAAGTGCAAAGTGCAAATTAGAAAATATCAAGTTTCCCCATCGTGATTTGGGTTCTGACTTAATAGGAACAGCTTCCATGGGCAATCTTCAGGGCACTGTGGGTGATGAAAAAGGGAAAACAGACCACAGCTTCACTAGCACAGAGGCACATACCTGTCCCTCAGACACAGGCTTGCACAGAAGTAAGTACTGAAACACACCACTTGCAAGCATGCATCTCTAACAGGCACTAATGGCAAAAGAAGAAATCAGAAGCTTGCTCTTGGAACAAAAAAATCAAATGAACAGTGTATTTACCCAGAGAAATAACAGTACAATAAAGTACTCGCACCTGACATCCTGTGTAAGGATAAATGAGGGAGGTCCCTGAGGCTGCACATGCACTGCATGGCATTAGGAAGAGTCCCTTGCATGGCAACAGGGGCTATTCTGACTGCTTCCTGTACAGATAAATCACATCTAGTGGTATTACCAATTTTACTGCCATTTCAAAAGCATTCTCTCTGTTTTCTCATTTTGTAGATGGTTATTTCTTTTCTGCATCCACTTGGGTTGCTTCATTTTACTCTTCAAGAAAGACTATGGGCAGGTTTCTCCTGTGAGGGCTGCAATTCAGCTCTCCAGGACTTCTTGCCATTTGTGGCTTCCTGGACTAACTGATGGCAGCTGCTTCGCTTCCTCATCCTACCAAGAGTGGATCTGGAAAGCTACTAGTGCAGCTCCCTTCACTGCCCCATATTGCTGTATTTCCTTTGCTTTCAATGCAGATGGTCAGACTTGAAAGGGCTGGGGAGTCTTACCTTTGGGATCCCCTCATGAGGGCGGTGATTAACCTGTGACATCACAGATTTCTTCTGGAAACACAGGCCTGTGAGACACTTACAAATCTGGCCTCACATTGCCCTGCAAAGCCTATTTGCTCTGTGCCAGTGGCACCATCCTCTTATCCTAACCACTTGCTCTGGCTCTGGCACCGTACTGAAGCAGGGGCTGGGTTTTAAACTGATTGCACCGCTACAGAGGATATGAAATCACTTCTTTGGACTCCCTGCTGTTACTGTTCTGTGGCTAGGAGGACAGATATGTAGTTATGTCAGGTCAGCACTTTCCACATGTACTAAGTGTATTTAAAATATTCAGTGTATCCATTTGAATATTTTTAGGGGGATTAATTGTTCAAATCTAGAAAGTTTATGCCACTCTAATGGACTACTAATGGAAGAAGCTTTTCAAAAAATCTCTGCATTGTTCTGAGACCGGACTATGACCTAGCCACCAGGTATAATATGTACCAATATCTATCTTACACTGTGAAATTTAGATTGCGAATCCATTATGATAGAGTCTGTGTCTTTACGTATTGTGCGCTGCTGAGCAAGCTCACAGAGCTCAATAAATAATAAATGGTAGGAACTTGACCTTGAATATTAAACATGATCTGAACGATTCTTCACCCAGGAACTCAGGCTGGTTTTCCTCAGAAGCTTTACCTGGGGACCAAGGTACAGCTGTGACAGAAAAGCAAAGCTAGCACTGTCTTCTGGCTGGGCTGGGTCTGATTTTGAGTCCCAGATGTTTTGTTTGCTGACAGAAGTAGGTGGACAGCACTGCATGTCCCAGCAGCTGGCAAAGCATGCCAGCTCAGACAGTCCAGTGCTGCTCACCTGACTCACAGAGTTCCCAGCTACCTTTTTGGAAGGCAGGTGCCTTACAAGTGAGCTCACCTGGGGAAGAAAATGCAGCTTTCCACAAGATGGCTTTCAGATCCCTAGGCCAAATCAATCTGATGGGTTCTGACAAGCAAATAAAATTAGTAAAGCTGATTTGCAGTGTAAAAACTAAATCTCACATCCCTTAATCAGCTACAGAGGAAAAAGGCCGTGATTTATTCAAGTGAGGATTGAGTATTTGAAACATTCCTGGAACAGAGACTATTTCCCTTTGATCATCTCAGAAATAGTTCCTGTATACCAATACAGAACTGAAGACAGACAGATAAAACACAGAAGTACTATCTCCTGACCACACTGGTTTGAGTGGGAACTCGGAACCTTGTTTAGTTATCAGGATACTGTGAGGTTACTAATTTATTGCTGTTAGCAAGGACACTACATAGAAAGGGCTGTCATGATAAATAACGTTTCCATCCTGCTTAATCAGTAACTATTGCTTAGTGGTGGGTTTAGTTTTCATTTAATTAAACAAATTGGACATCATCTCTGGTTATTTGTAAGAAAAGAACACAGAAACTGGAAGGGTGAGGAAAGAAAACTGTGATATATTTTCCTTCCTGAAGGAGTCATGGGTCTCCGGAAAGGCCTTTCACTCCTCATTGCATGCATTGCCACTGTTTTTTTTTCTGTGGAAAACATTGCTGGAGAGAATAAAACATTCTACCCATGAAAGAGATGAGGAATGGGGATGAGAGTGCCACACAGATGGTCTTAAGCTACTCCTGGGGAGATGAGAAGCTTATGCTACTTTGCTTGCAAATTCTTTGGACAGCAGAAGATTTCTCTCTGCTGTTTTACAGTAAATAGCTTAATGGATCTGGCCTTCTGTGAGGAGCTGCTTTCTGCTTCTGAAAGACTAAAGACTGCCATTCCAAAGCCAAGGGTTACTCCACTGCCCTCAGTGTTGGCCCAGATGGGATGAGAACCATGCCTGCTACAGGACAAGTGGAATTGGAGATCTGGAGTAGAAAGGCAGGTATGGAAGAGTAAGTGGTAATATCTCCTGGTTAAAGAGTGCTTTACAACTGAACCTATGGGCAAGATAAGGGAACTCCCTTTCATTACGTGAGTATTCTGAGCTTTTGGGTGCACTTTGAGAGCCCATCCTGTCAAAGGGGAATGTGTCCTTCCAGGGGTTCACACACACCCAGGGATAGCCTCAGGAAACAAGCAAGGTGGGAGGAAAGAAAGGGAATGGATTAATTCCTGAGGTTTCCTTCAATATTGCCATTCTTTTGTTTCCAGAGTGAGAGAGGATTTTTTGAGAGTGGTGTCTGAGTGTATACCTGGTGTTATCATCACACATCTGAAATAAGATACTGATACTACAAAACATTTTGTATTACATTAAAAAACAAGGCCTATTTTCACACTGTAGTATAGCATCCAAAAGAAAAACCTTTTGCAATGACATTTAAGGAGGAAGTGAATAATATCTTTATTCTCCCCCAAAATAAACCTAGAGAAATCAGTTGGGTACTGGCTATAGCATATGGCATCCTTTCCAGCCATACTTTCACATATTCTAGGATTCTTCACTGCTTAAAATGTTTGAACAATCAGTGAGAAACAAGAAGAAAATTATCATGTGTTTCACACCTCTTGCCAGGATGGGATAAATAGCATCAGCTTCAGAGCTATGGAAAAACTATAGATTCACGTAAGAAGTACTTCTAAAATGTAAAATTATAAATGTCATGTTATTACTTACCAAACAATCAGAGCAGCAACATTTTCCTTCAAGCTGAAAACAGCAAGATGATCCATGCACAGTATTGAAAGGCTGTTCCCTTGGGATTGCCATTTCAGGTACACCGTTTGCACTGCTCATCCAAAACAGCAGTTACCTTAGAGGCCTTTTGAGTAGCATCTGAAGGCAGCAAAGGAATAGGAAAAGCAGTGTCTAGTAGACCACCATTAGCTCTGCTTTGCCACTTGGTTCATTGGAAAGTTTGTGTCTGCCTGAGCAGGCCTGTGTGGTCAGGCAGAAAACACAGCTGAGCAGCAGGCTTAGACATACCTCCATCACTGTCAATAAGTGAAATGGAGGGCCCTTACATAATTTCATTTACTATTTCAATGATTACATAGATCATTGCTTTCTCATTGTTTCAGTGGTAGATTTAATTAACTTCCAATTAATCAGAGAGGGTGATATTTAATGCTCAGCCCTGCACCAAGCACAGTATCACAGACCAAAGAATATATTTTGAAGGCTTCAGTAATCAAGAGGTCATGTAAGATAGATGTTTTCCACCAAAAGAGAGAGAGAGAAGATAAATTTGTGTGTCCACTCTGCTCTGGCTAAATGTTTTAGGATAATTGTTTCACGTCCAAATTATAACTTCCCAAAAGGTCCATCCGTGCACAAAGCTAGATAAAAGGGAGGAAGGGGGGCAGGTAACAGGGCCATGTTATAGAGAATTCATAGGGCTGTAATTTCCATCTGCAGGCAGCAGCAATGTTTGCAGCTGCAGTGCTTAAGGCTCTGACAAATGGGCAGAAAGAAATTTCCTGTAAAGATACTTCCATTTATATAGAATAACTTAAAAAACCCAAACCTAAATCAATGGCAAAAAGGAGTTTCATTATTCATTCATCAAACGGTGATTGTATGCAGTGCAAACCCTGCATCTCATCTTCTGCATTTCTTGGGGCAGGGTGTCAACATCAGGGAACTTGCTGGTAGCCTTTTAGAAGGGGTTCAAAAGATTTCCATTAGAAAAAAATGCCCTATAATTTTAAGCAGAAACATTTAATTGATAGTATTTTCCTGATATATCTAGTGAACATACTTGGGGTGCCTGTCACTTAAGAGAACATTAGATAGTATCTATAACAGATCTTTTGGACATTAAAAGCAATTTTGTTTCTTTTTACTCTTTTTACAGCATTCATGTCAGGGTTTCACCTTAGACAGTGCCCAAATGTATTACTATAATACAAACAGTGACTGAGTGACTAAGGCTGAGAAGCCTCCAAGTTGGCTCTCTGTTTGTTGGGCAACATCTGATTCCAAAAATTTCCAGCTGTGCAAGCTGGCAGACGTGCTCAGCAAGGCCAGGGCTTGCAGCACATCAGCTCTGCCATGGGAGCCAAAGAACCTCCCCAGCTCACCAGTTCATAACTTCCCTTACAGCCAACATGCCCTAAAACCCCTGCAAGTACAACGCTAATGCCTTAAAAGACTAATTATTTGGTCTGAAAGAAAGGATAACAGCACTGAAATGGGAGGATAAGGAGAAGCCAGAGAAGATGGAAGGACCAGGAAGGCAGAGGAGACTGTTGTGAAGGGAGAGAGCACCAGGCTCTGGTCTGAAGGGCCATTTGTCACAATAGCCATGAGACATTTAAAGAAGTTCCTGTAGAAGAGGATGGCTTAGTACGTCTACTTTACTAGAGCTGGTAAGGTAGATGATTGGTGCAGAAATGTAAAGAGCTGTTGGTGTATGCACTGAACTTGCCCTGAGCACGTGGTTAGGATGACCCCTGGTTCATTCTTGATTGCTGAATTAGTCTTTCTTCTGGCCTGAGCAGATCCCTGCACCATCGCTTTCCTCACCATGTCCAGAGACATGCTGTCCACTGCCTGCCTCAGCTCCAGTCCTACCTTTTAGAAATAGTCATGAGAGAAGAGGAATGTTTTCAAACCTTCATAACAAGCAAAGCATCTAAATCCATCCTGACTGGGGCAATTTCTGCAGTCTGTAGTGTAAAAGCAAACACAGCGAGAAAGAAAGGAGTCTGTGCTTGCTGAGAAGTCTTCCCATAAGGATTTCTCCCATGCTGGCAGTCCTACCTAACCTGACACTGTGTCGGTAAATTCAGCTGTGTGCATGCGTGTGCATGTGTGAGTGGGATGAAGGGATAGCAGGAAGCCTTCTAACAAATGCAGAGTATAATTCTTCCCTTTCCTTTCCTATGGCTAATCTCTGAGTGCAAAGTAATTATCTTTCTCATGACTTTAAATCTCTCTCTCTGGTATATTCTTGCCTGTCCAGCATGACTTTACAACTCCTTCATCTGGCAGACAGCTGGCATGCCTCACGGTGGATTCCTCTGAAGAGCGATTTAAAGTTGCTTTCCATCAGTGTAAAACTAATGAGCAAGAAACGTCTTGACACATGGTAACTGTAAGCAACACACTTGGTCAGCTGCATACAAGAAAGACACCCTCACTTAAGGCTTTCCAACTGTTCTCTTACAAGCTCTCACAAGGCTCAAAGCCCAGGATGCTTATTTATTAGTATCTTCACTTACCCAGGTGTCTCTTTTCAGATAGACACTCTACACTTCTAACGCAGCTTCCCATCTGGAAGTACTGCTTCTCTTTCCCTCTGTTTCTAGAGATGCACTGGAACCTATCAGAATTTTAAAACACTGGACATGCTCACTGTTTTCAGTTTTTTAAAAAAAAATCAACCTGAAGCTTTTTCTGTAGCACTCAGCACCCTAGCATCTCAGCACCTTGTCACAGCAGTATGAGTACACCAAACCTGCTAGCTTCATTGCTGTGATCCCAGATTTACCTCAGCTGAACTAAAAGTAATGTGAAATTATTTCAAATTTACCAGGCATATGTGAGAAGAGTGTTTTGACCCCATTTAATTCATCTTCATTTTTCCCTTGTGAAACAGAGAAGCCTGAGCAGAAATGAAACCTTGGGCGAGCATTTTCTTACACAAATAACCAAACCAAGATGCCAAGCAGGTTCAAGCCTCTAAAGGAAAGCATTCCCATTTACTTTAATTAAATCTAAATAACCTTTGGTTGTCAGGAGTTTCAAGAATTCAGCTCCATGGAAAGCCAGCTTCTTTATTTAGTACCTGGATGTGATTTTTGTAGTTGTTTTAAAAAACATGAATGCAACCATGGTGACAAATACTATTGGAACTATCTAACACTTGAGCTTTTGCAACTCTGTGCTTTGGGAGTCAAATTTTTCACAGCTAGAATTTAAAAAATGTTGACCTTAATGGATTCCTAACACAAAATCATCTGCAGAGAGAGAATATCTTCTCCTTGTATGTGTGTTAAGACCAATAAGTAAATAACAGAGTCGTCGTAAGAGTATTTTAAGACGTGGCACTGTCTTGAATACACATAAGGCCAAGTTTGTAGGAACACAAACAGAGGTACTTGATGGAAACAAATAAAACAAAACAGAAAAAAAGCCTTTGCTCACAAAAGGTTTGAGGATAAGCTGAAGAAGAACTTTTGTGTCTGAAAGTTTGTCTGCTTTTTCCACAATGTAACAGACTTCCCGAGAAGAGGCTTACAAGCCTGGAAGACTGTACACACCAAGCAGGCCAACATTACCAAACTACTACCAAGTTCACAAGCGTTTTCTTTAAAGTTCTGGAATTTATTAGTCCTTACTTTGCTGTGCACTTTCTGCCTTCATTTCCAATGCATCCTGAACCTTAATTACAAATGAGTGCTTTCACCTCTGCTCTTTGTGCACACATGGCACTTACGAAAGCTACCTAATTGTTAAAAAAAAAAAAAATTCTGCAAGCTCTGTGGGCACCAAAAATAGTCTTCTCTGCAGTGAGGTTGAGATGGAAATATCCACAAGGTGCTGTAATGTGCATCAAAGGCTGTAAATGGTAAAACTAAAAGAAACTATTAACATGATGGGAGCGGGTTCCTGGACATGCTACTCAATCCAGGTCCTCAAGCGAATGCTTCCCTTACTCCCCAATGGCTCGTCTTATATACCGAGTTCCACCTGCTTGAGCAAGCTCATTGCCAACAGCTGTGCATGCATGTGCCTCTACATGATTGGTTGCTCAATGCTGAGCATGCGCAGTACATGCATCTTCGTCAGCCCTCTCTGCTTCCGTGTTTACATCTGACTTAGAGCCACATGGCCTCTAAGTCAATCAGGTCTGGATTGCTCACAACATGTCTGTTGTCTACCCACATTAACACAGAGACCAGAGCAGTCAGAAAGGAGGTTCATGCCTCTGCACACCTCTCTGCTACTCTAGCTGAGAAGGCAGACCACATTAGAGACCAACTCAAATCAGGGAAGATGTTATTAGGAACAAGGGAAAATATTTCCATAGTATTTCCACTCCTCCCAGATCTATTGCGGATCCAAAATAGATGGACTCCAGATTATGAAGTTTGAGTGGTCTTTTCCAAACATCCCTCTCTTACAGATGACACTAATTTCCTATTAGTTTTGTTAACACGTGAGGAACTCTGCAGCTTGTCTAGTTTTCCGCTTCCTTCCTGCTCCCCAAAGGCTATTTCCCATTCCCAGACAGAACTCCATGCCTCACATCTGTACAAATCTTAAGCAAATGGGGCATTCTCTGTGCTCCCCTAACATCATGGGAAAAATGCTCTCTCCATCCCTTGTACAAGCTACAGAGCTGGCTGCTGAGAGCAGTGACTTGTAATTATATTTAAACTTCTCCCAGTTGGTAACATCTTAGTCTACGTGCCAACCACACCGCTCACTACAAAATTGCTGAAGAAAAATAAACAAAGATCAGTCCCTCTACCATTCTAGCCTTTCTGCCCCTTTACAAGAGCACAGTATCAGCACTTCTTCAAAAGAGAAGTGCTCCATTGGCACTGAGCAGACAGCAAACATGAAGAGAAAGAAAATGCACATGAGTGCGTGGGCATGCACATGTGTGCACTACATTGTCCATGAGTGTCCCCTTGCCAGTGTGCTACTTACTGTGGGAGGGAGGTCTAGCAGTGAGCCTGGAGTGGAGGAGTATCCTTCACTTGTTACTTCTATTATTTTTAGCAGCAGCAAATGCAGCCCCAGGCCATCTGGCCAGGTGGGAGACCTGAGTGTGCCCAGGGCTCTGCCATCTGTTGCTGCCCCAAGGAGCCATCACCTAATCAAATACAAGGGCAGAAAAAGAAATACAGGAAAGTGGTGCAGCATGGTGAAACCACTTGGCAAGCCTGTGGTCAGGCTGCATATAAAACCTAGGATTTCCAGTGTCCTGGTCTTGATCCTTCTGAAATGCTAAGCCTAAGAAGGTAAAGACATTTTGGTAGGATCCAAAAGTACCTTCTGCACAGATGCATCAAGATACTTCAAGAATGAATCATGTTCTGTTGGGTACTTTCTGATAAAGCTAAGACACTTCTTGCTAAAAGACTGGGAAAGACAGAGAAGTTATTCATATTTTGTACACTACTACTACCTAGCTTTGTGAACAGCAGCGTGACCTAGGTACAACAGTATTCCCTGGAGGCTGGGTGTCCACTGTGCTTGGCAGCACGCAGGCACTTCCTTTCCAAACACTGAAGGATGAGCATCGTTGAAAGGAAAACCCAGATGTGTAGAAATGTTGAGGCCTGCCCACATGTATCTAAACAGAGGCACAAAGAAATTGCTGACTTATCCAAAGTCACGAAAGCATCCTGTGGCCAGAGTCTTTCCCGTGTCCCATCCCAATGCCTTTAACTCAGCATCCTCCTGCTTCTCATGCCCCTCCACAGACAGGAGCAAGGAGCAACCACACAGCCAAAATGGAAGACAGAATTTTGAACTTATTTTAAAGAGGCAGTACTGGATTTTGGATATGCTTCAGCTTTGAGTGAAGGCAGACACAGGGTACTACTGCATTTAATGTAGTTCAAGAGCACCATGATGGGAGATACTTTTTTCAAGGAACTACCCAGCCCTGTACTAAGCCTGAGCTAGATGGTGTTTATTTTTTGAAGCTGGCTAGGATTCTTCTTTGATTAACTTTTTTTTTCTCTGGCCCAGAAACCTGCACAGTGTGTAGGGATAAAACCAGGTCATGCTCTCTGAAGGCCGATTAATAACTCGATCAGAAACGGGGAAGATCCACATTTGACATGCACATTGTTGGTGACAGAATTTGTCAGTGGAGCCAGTGCACACTTAGAGTGACCAAGGATGGCAGTGAGGGCCCATAGAGCTGTGGGAGGCAGACATCCATCCTTGTTCTGGCTACAGCCAAACCCCCCTTACAAATACTTCTGAAAAGGCCTGGGATGGGTGTGGAGACCAGAATTACCTGTATGGACACTGACACAGACAGACTGTGGGCAGTGAAACAATGCCAAAGCACTGCATTCCACAATGACAGAAACAACCTGGACAAAGAAGATTTCTTTTCCTGCCTCCAGCCTGTATAAGATGATGTTTAGAAAAATTTGCTGTCTGAACTTGGCCCCTGGTGATAGGTTTGAATCATGCAGGTAGCCGTTTCCCAAAAGTTACAACAATTAGGGGCAAAATCCTATTTGCAGTACAATGGTGCTCTGTAGAGCTGAAAGTCTTACTTCTTCCTTAAAAATATCTGGTGCTGGCTGCTGCTAACACTGGAAAAGATGAATTGCTGGTCAGATTTAAGGCAATTCTAAATCTTTCCAGCTGTCTATCACTCCATTTACTTTCAGAGATTATAAACCACCCAGAGTTCAAGTAAGACGTTGCTAGAGCTGAAGGCTCCCGAAGATGCAGGCAGTGAGGACAGTGAGGAGAAGCAACAAGTCCTAAGCAGCTGGACCCCAATAATTTGGAGAGTTTAGGTTTAAATCTTTCTCTCTCTGCAGATACTGGAGTCTGCCTATTCTTCAGGTGAATACTTGTTCTCCATTACCAGTTAAACATTCTGAAACCAGAAAGGCCAGGTTAAAGCATTCTCTTTTTCAAGATGCTCATGTTAGGGGTGGACACTGGCTCCACAGCGCACAGGCAAGGGCAAGAGTGCGTGAGGTGAGTGTGTCTGCCCCTTTCCAGTTGCACTTTTTTGTTCCTTACAAATTGCATGTACAAATCAAACGGGGGTGAAGTCCAGGTGCCATAATCAGTCTGGGGGATTTTGTTTATTTCAGGAACTTTGTAAGAGCACTGTTTATCTGAATGAAGCAAAAGTTCACAAAGGATGTCAGAATGATAGAAAAGAAAAAAGAAAAAAAGGTTTCAATCCTCTAGGAAAGGAGAGAACACTTTACATGTCCAGTACTGGAAAAACATTTGGGAAATGGATCCTTAGCCTGCTTAATTGCTTTGAAAGAGATGACCACCAGACTGGTACTGCTTCTCAGCTCATCAGAGATGTCCCTGCTCATGGGGGTCACACCTGGGCTGCACCACAACGCCCCCAGCCCACCCCAGGGATTTCGTCATCATTGGATAGATCTGCACTGCGCCTGTGGGGAGTGCAGCTAAACCCACAGTTTAGATGAGCCCATAAGAGTGCTGGACACCAGTGTTCACCATTTCTTTCTCTCAGATGGTCAAAGTCTCAGCCTAAGGCTCTATACCTTTTGGTATGGCATGTTGCTCCATTTCACCTCCTAAAGTTTCCTTCCCAGTTTGATGTCCATCTCAGTTTGACTCTCAGAGTTCAAGTCATAGAATTATAGGCATGTGGGTAGGAGGGAAGGAACTTTGGGGGCTCCTCTGCTCTGGACCTCTCTTCTAGTTCCCAAAAAAGCACTTACAGGATTAATTTCCATATAGTTGAGAGCATTTTTACAGTGGTCTATGCTACTGAGATGGAACTTTTCAATATCCCCATCACCTTAGCGTAGTTTCCTTGTAGTGTTCATAAGGTGCAGGTTTGCTTGGCTGCACCTTATAACTCTACTGAATGAAGACTTTTTACATAGGCAGATTTATTATAACAAAAAGGCAATATATTTCTGTATAATTATGTGGCCAATCCCCCTAGCAAATAACAAATAAGTTAAGAGGGCTTCTGTTGACATGGTGTCTTGATGGATTTCAATCTTGCAACCTCTGCGTCTCCGACTGCATCAGCTTATTTGGCCTAATTAACCTGAATTTTCCTTGCTCAACAGAAATCTTCCCCATGAAAAAGACGTAGCTTGCAGATTCTGAGAAAGGTTTTTCTGTTTTGAAACATGAATGAGAACATGCTCCAGGCCATCTGGTGCTGGCCCTAGTAAATTCCAAAATGGATTTATTACAAATTAAAAAGGAATTCTGGAAGTATATTTTTTTCAGCTCATTCTAGTGTCTACATCTATCTTGGGACTGCAAAACTGTGGTGATGTGCAGTCAATATTTGAAATAAGGTTCCCCCACCCCCCAAGTCTTTCTCCACTTCAAGTGATTAACACTAAGGTCTGGAGTATTGGTGTCGCTGTAGAGGAGTGGATATCATGGCTTCTCAAATACAGTGTTCTTCTTGCATTAAAACAAATGTCGTGGATAATTAATGCCTGGACAGCATTTGCTGTGTTTGAGTGGGGAATATAAGTACCTATGGAAGAAGTCAACAGGACCCATTCAAACAACTCAAAAAACCTGGTGGTTTACCTCAGCTGGTTCCCATCACACCAGCAACTGGGTGAAATACCAGTATGCTGCACACTTACTTTCACTGCCCATGGCTAAGGTACCATCATGCAGCGTACTGCAGTGGACAGATATCCACTAGCCAGTGACAGATTTGCCACTAGCCAAAGCAAGTGCAGGACTGGGAGCAGCATATCAAATGTGTGTGATGCCTAAGCTAGTACAGTTGGTTTAAAGGCAGGATTTATTATCCTGAGCATCATGAACATTAATGCAACTGCATGGCTAATGAGACCTGAGCAAGTATCTCCATATGGTGATGTACCAAAGTCTTTGGGGAGCTCACCAGTCCACAGAACTGCATGGCATAGACGTCCTTTGTGTGATGCTCCTGGGACATTTGATTCCTACAACAACTTTGCTGGAAATCTGCTTGTTTCCTTGCAGCTCGGTGATACTAATCTGCCAACCTATCAGCAGGCACTGGGTGTTACCATCTAACAGAGGAATGAGAGCAGATTTGTTTCTCTGCTCACTTGTTGTCAGATGGGAGCAGAATTTGGCCTTTTGAGTGCAAAGGAGAGAAATAAAAATGGTGGGAAACTGATCCTCAGATACTCCATTGCTGCAGGAGTGAGAGTTTTAAGATGGCAATTTAAAAAGCATACTTCTGTTAAATAAATAATCCAAGAAATTGGGAAAGCTGATTTTCTAGTCAAAGAACAAACTCATTTCTGACTAGTTTCTTTCACTTGAGAATAGTGCATATTTAATAGAAAAGAAATATCTACAAAAGCCCAGATGCAAGATTTACATTCAACTGAATGACAAAGGATACCGAAAAGGATTGCTACATTTTAGTGGAAATCTTTAGCTTTCAGCATTTGTGAATTTAGGAATACTTTCATTTTAAAAAAGCTTTCACTGAAGCATGGTTATCCCTAAAAAAAATGAAAAAGCAAACTTGCTGAAAAAATTAATTTCCAGTGGCTCTGTTCTATTCCCTCGGGTATTTAAAAATCTCAGATTGAAATGGATGAATATGCAAGTGCCACTTATTGACAGCCTCCCACAAGCAGTGAAATCCTTTGAAATCATTGTGGAGGTAATTGTAGAAGAAGTTATATGCATAAAATTACTTCTCTGGTGCAACATGGATCATAAATCAGTTCACAATCAATCTATCCACAACTACTTCAATCTAGAAGATTTAAAAATTTATATCTATACATAGAAAACCAAAGTAAAATGATGAGTAACAAAGGGATGTGTAATTGAAAGATGTATTTCTCTCCTGATGCGACACAGCACATAGGAGCTATAGAATATTTTCATATGCATTGGATTCATCACAGAAACTCACTGCCTAATATTTTTGTGTTACTTAATTTCACCAACAACATAGAGAAAATGCTTGGCCAACCCTAGCCACAGCAGTTACTGAGCTAGCTACAAGAAAATGTAAGGTGAGCACAAGCAACCAGACACCAAGATCCCTGGATTTTGTCATCTACTCTTCCCACAGCCATGTTAATGGTGGCCAGATCCAGACTTCTGCCTTGCTCCTTGTCAGGAGCAGATGCCAACTGCTTCATCATACATGGGATTAGAAGCATGGTCAAACCTTCAGGCAACGTTAATCCACATTTTGAGTACTTCTGCTGATAGAGTTGGATAAGATTGGGATTTTTTTCTTACCGTCAGATTCTACTTCTGTGTAAACTCAGAAGTATAACACAGTACCCTTTTATTTTTCCCTTAAATATATTTGAAAGTCAATAAGTCACCCACACAGAAGCACAAGGGGTCTCACTGCTGCTTTACCTGGCCACTCAGTGTGATGCTGTAATTGGTTTTAATGAACTGGCTTACAGGTGCGGAAGAAGGGAAGGGAAAGTATCGTCTGCAGTTGAACCAGACAACCTTGGTGATGAGGGGAAAGCTGAGTTTTTCCAAAGAAGTTCAGAAGCTACACATCACAAACAGCACTGATATGGAGTTGAGGTTACTTTCCAGCTAGTCTGTAAATATACAAATCTCTGAAAGTATACACTCCATTTAACAGATCCTGCACTTCAAAACAGAAGGATTTTTTAAAATTCACAAAAACGAACAGTGGGGTGGGCCAAGATGAAATGTGGAGTGGGTATCTCCCCTCATGTCCACACTCAAATTTTATTTCCTCCTAAGGAAAAAAAACCTTACAGCAATCCCCTAGATCAATCGCTTCATTTTATAATTAGAAAAATATTTGAAAATGTGAAATAAGTATGTTCAATGGGCCTTGTGCTTAGCAGAGGAAGAGACTCTGCAAAAGGGTATTTTGAAAGGACAACATGAGCAGGCACTAAGCAGATACTAAGCAGTGTTCACATACTTACAATAACAGTAGGTGAAATACATTATTAGTCACGGTTGATGTTGACTTTTACATTTTTCCAAGGGTAAGGTTTATGACTAATGAGTCCCATAGTAGCCCCATGTTACAAGAAATAACACCATTATAATATCAAAGCAGTAACCAGAGCACAGAGGAGACTGCAATATAAAGCTGGAATGCAATCACACTTACATAGTGGGTTTTCCTCCCCTCTGCTTTAAAGAGATTGGTTTTAAATAAAAAAAAAAAAAGACAGTAGCTTTTTACCACAAAAATTATTTGGAAAATTACCTTTGGCCTACGTAAATTTCCCTGTCTTGTTCACAGAGCAGAAAGACATTGCTTCCCTTTGTCTCACAACCTGCTGAGCAGCACCTTTCTGTACCACTAAACAGATGCCATGCTGTGTACTGGAGCAGTTGCAGTCTCTGAGGCATGGGGAGGTGAGCTCACATCTCTGCTCCAAGTTACTAACAGGATCTAGGTAATTTGACTTTCTGGCCTGTACTTTTAGAACTGGATGCTGTCCTTCTGCTCAAAAATAGCAGGTTGCTGCTTCTGAATTCTCAGATTAAAGGATTTTAGCTTAATAAATTTGATGTGATGCACTGGCCTCTTGGACCAAGTGTAAAAGAATCCTACCACCTATCCATGAGTTTGTGGAAATATCTTGCATTTCCTATTTCCAGAAAACATCTCTTGATATCTTCAAGAAATGTCAATGTCCTAAAGAGCTAAGGAAGAACATTTCTGCAATTTGCCTGCAATATATCCTTCTAGAAAGTGGGTACCCAACCGTCTCAATAATTTTAAAATTCCACATTTGCTTCTGTTCCAGAGGTCTTCACTTTTTTCTTTCTTTAAAAAAAAAAAAAAATCTGTAAATTATTCCTGAACATTTGCTTCTGCTGACTTGAAAGGATGAAGGTTGTCCAGGGTCTCTTCCCCCAATGTGCACTCTATTTTTATTTCTCTTTTTCCCCTCTCTCAAATTCTTTTTGTTTGTCAAAACAACCTTGATGTTTAAGGTGTTAGTGTGGACAAAAAAGGAAAATAAATTGTAATTCTTTTATGGTCAGCTTTTGAAAGTTAGAAATAGTTACGCAAATTACATATGTTATGGGTTAAATTATCAAGAAGAAAATGTTGCACAGTGAAGTCTTTTTCCATTCCACTACACGTAGTTTTAAAAAGGGAAGCAAAAGGGAAAAAACAAAGTGCAATCTGTTGAAAGTTTGCAAAATTAAATTTTTCCATTTTAATCAGAAGAGGCTTATCTGGTTGCATTGTAGAATTTCTTGTCAAGAGTAACCAAAATGACACATTTCTGTATGAAATATAACTTTAAAACACAGTCCATAAAAACAGAGTATATAACATTACTGACACTGTGATAAAACACTCACAGGAATGGTAAGATGCTCTTCTTATAGCACTCTCAGCATTATCAACAAGCCTCCTATGATCTCCACATCATGGGAAAGCTGAGAAGGATCATAATTAATTAGCTTTGTATTCTATTTACTTATCTTCCTGATCTAACCAGATTTGTTAGAAGTACAAATCATGCCCGCAATTGACGTGACTACGACAGCAAACCTCAGTAACACACGTGCCATTAAAAAAAAAAAAAAAATCTCCCTTTGCTAGTAGGATTTACTACTTACACTTCACCTCATCAGTTTGAAGTGTCTGAAAGTTTGTTGTTAGAGGCACCAGGGCTGGGCATTTGCCAGCCTGGGTCTCCCCAGGCAAGCAGAGGTACACACATCTCCGGTCTTGGGTACAGCCCGCATCCTGAAAGATGCCCAGTGGGGCAGATGCAGGGGTACTGCACAGCACCAAACTGCTGAGTGAGCTAGATACTAGAAAGGCAGACAAAGCTCAGTGCAACTTCATTGACAAAATCTCCCTTATTTCAAAGCATGTTACAAATGTTGGTTTTTCCCTTTAGAGCAACTGAACTGTACAATAAACTCACACATTTTGAAGCATAAGCTGGGACAACCTGGAAGTTTCTACTCCATCTTCCATGGCTGCACTTTTTGTTACTGCTTTTATACAGCAACAGTCCTGCTGGCTTCAGCAAGTTCAGAAGTTTAAACTTTTTACATACATGCTCTTGTTTTAAAAAAGTGCTTGCATGAATTTCCACGGCAATAAAATACACACATCAAATCAAACAAAATCTCTAACCCAAGTAAATGCTTCCTAATGCCTTTGTTCCGTCACCTGGGCAATGCTCCTTATATGACATGGGTCACACCGCACAACGCAGCCTTTGCCTCCTCAGCTAACATATACTGTTGCTCAGCTGAACAAATAAATTCTTTCAGTTCACTATTTTTGTCTTGGGTCCATTATCCATTCCCAGAGATCATTCCTCCTCTTCTCCCCTTTCCACAGGGCTTTCACAACCTCATTTTGCAGGCGGCCATCGGGGTCCTGACAAGCCCACTCCAGCCTTTCCCAAGGGCTGCCCTTATTTCTTACTTCTCACAGTTGTCATCAGGAAAGGAAGGCAAAAAAATACATACAGCTTGTTAGGGCGGCATATCTTTTGCCCCATTTTCAACTGTTTACATTTTTTTCTTCTATTATTTTAAGTTTCCAAACTGGTCATTACATTCACTTTAAAAAAAACCTGGAAGCACACCAAAACAGGACTTGACTGCTCTGCATGATTTTCCCTTATTCCAACTCAGAACCTACCTAATCAGATCAAAACTGTTCAGAAAGAAGCAGAAACTGTTGCTGAAACTGCTAGTGCCCACAATGAGATCAGACCCGACACCTCTGACAAAGTTAGTCAGTAACTGCCCATTTACAGCGTGTCCTCCTCTGAGGTTTATCTCCTTGGCACACGTTAACAGGCCCCTACTTGCAAGCTCAAAGACTACATGATTTTTGATTTCAAAATATTGGTGCCTTAGCTATGAAAGCAATGAGAACAGGTGCATCTGACCAGCTTTCCAATCCTCATCAGCCACCTCTTTCCCCCAGCACCTCCCTTTCCCTTTCTCATACCTACATGCCAGCATTCAGAGTATACTTCTCCAACAGCTCCACACATACTACAAAAAAGCACTTAACTGCTCAGGCAGGGGAGGAAGCAGGGCAAAGGAGGCTGTCTTTTTCAACAGCTGCAAATATCACAAGGAAATTAACAGGACAAATTAACTGAACTACCACATGCAATTAATCTACCATTTCACTTGATTGACATGCATATCCACCCACTTACTATTACCCTAATGAAGACCACATAAAAACTCTTAGTTACTTTAAAGCCAGCAATCAGTACAGTTTAAGGGTGTATAAACTCAGGAGCTGTCATGCCATCCACCCAGTGGGGTAGTTGTTAGTGAAATGGCAACAGGGATGGCCCAGCATGCAAAACTGGGGCTGTGTGATCTGAGTAATTCAACTTTTGTGAACAGCACACAGCAAAGCCTGATGGATGCTCCCATGGGCAAGGGACCCTGCCTTGTGTCTGCCTTTCCACTACAGTTTTGCACCAGACTTGGTTTTGCACAGAGCCTGCCTCTCTCAGCTGCTGACAGGGCAATCCAGAGGCACTGGCAGGGGGATTGTGTGCTGCACTGGCATTAATGGAGCTTAGGAAAAATATGCTGTTTGAGGCTTAAGCTTTGCATCAGTGAAGATTTAGAAAATTAATCTCTTTTTATCAACCACTCTCTCTACTTCCGGACAAAACTGAGTTAAAAGCACCTGCCAGTAATCTGTGGGTAAGGATCTATCTAGGAGCGCTGGTGCTTATCTCAGTAACAGCCACCATCTCTCCCAAAAAATTCAGAGTTGAAGCTTTCCATGAGAAACTGCCCTTTCACTAGCAGAACTTTTGAGGAAAGAAACTCCCTTCCACCTTGCCAAGAAAAAATCCCCAAACTCACGCTGTTCCTGGTTTTTCAGTAAAAATTACTTTTTACTTTTTACTAGCATAATGGGGACTTGCAAAGTAAAACCATTCCTATGAACACTGCAGTGTTGTGACATAATGCAATAACTACAGCACCGTGATAGTTTGAGATATCAGACAAAATTGCACCACATCACACTAGGAGCAGGTTACCTATCACCCCCTGTGAAGAATTTTAGTTCATTAAGTGAGATGATGCTGTATTAATTTAATGCAAGTGCCACATTAATTTAGTCCACCCATTTCTTTTTCAAACCAAACCTGCATCACTTCTGAGACCATTACAAGCTTAAAACAACAGATCACCTTGCCAGTGTGGGGTGATATCATGGGGGACACCCAATTGCTTCCTACACACCACAGGTTAGTGGCTGCTGTAATGCAAACTCATTGTCAAATTCTCTGCAAATACCAAAACAATAGTTGAAATGACATATCCGTACCAGAATAGTCCTGAATGTCTGAAAAGTGGATCAGCATCTGAATTATTCAGCTGAGCTCATTCTCTTGTTCTCATCTATAAAAGCCACAGTATTCAGAAATGGTGCTTTTTGAAATTGGCCAAAATGTGGTTCATTGCCAAGTCAGTGTATTTATTTTGATTTTTTTGTGTGGGTTTTTTTTAACTTGACTAATATGGAACCACAAAGATCTTGCAGAATAAACAAAAGAAAGGTTGGAATCTTTTTAATAGAAAATTTCATAGTGATGATTAGCAGGCTGTGGAACTTTTACTTTACAAAGAGACACTAAAAAGGAAGTGACTGTTTATCCAGTTCCTGGGAAAATAACTAAATGCTGGCTGGTATTTATTCAGCTGAATTATTAGAACAGCATTTGCTCCTATACTTAAAGTTGTGTCAGCATTTCCATTATGAAGCTTAGCACTTAAGAAAATCAACCCAGAAGCAAATTGGTTGATAAATAAAAATATCCCCAATAAATCAAATTAGCTTTTTATGAAGTTAAATTCCTTTTTAAAATTCTGACTATTTAAAAGATGTTGAAAAGTTACACTAGTAACAAACTGTACCAGAAAGCCTTCAGGATGCTTTCACACTGATAAATATATAAAATGTCCACTGGTTAATATTTTTTCTCAGTATGTATCAGAATGAAGACAAAATTAGGACTTATTTCATGGACAATTTTGTCACTTTGAAGTTGTTTTCCTATATAAGGACAGAAATGGACTCTTATTTTGAATTTCAGATAATTTCTATATTTTTCATCATTTTTTATTACAGGCTAGTTTCCCATTATAGGATTTCACTGAACTGAATACCTGTCTTCATAAGGATTCTGACTAATGTGATTAAAAAGCCTTTTCTCAATGATTACAAAATACTGTTTTATTTGAAAGTTATTTACACTCCCAAATATTTAAAACCCAATAATTTTCAGTCACTATAAAAAATTGCTCTTTGCTTCTACTCAGGCAATACATGTGTATCCACACTTTTAGTCCCATTAAATTGAAGTTACCCTGGTGCGCAAAGTTATGCACTTGAAGAGGTTTTTGAAAAATTCTTGTCTATTACTTTTCCTGTAAGTAATAGCTACAAAGTCCAAGTACTGAAATTGCTGAATCTCAGTGTACAGAAGAATCTTTGCCAGTACCCATATGTGTTTTCCACATTCACAAAACAACAGCACCATAGCTAACCCAGGTGCAGAAGGCTCAGATTTAAAACAGTAGAATTACATAGGGACCACGGCCCTGATAATCTAGTTGCTTCTTGGAATGCCAGTACGTTTACTCCAGGCATCATTGGCTAATCATGCAGTCTTCTCCCTCCTCCTCAGCCCCATGTCCCATGACTTCATCCTCCTTAGTGGGAGGTAGATTTTTGTTCTCTTTAGTTATAATACCTCTCAGCATGTCCCCCCAATGATATTCCTTCTTGTATTGATGCCAGTACTTCTTTCACTCAGTATGAACTCCCCACAGACTAGCCCACAGGATGAGAGAGACAACCCCATGGACATAGCTGTGTCAGCATTGCCCATCACTCACTCCAAACCAAAGCACAAAAGCCCTAACACTTGTAGTTACAGAAAGGTTCACACACAGGACAAACGAATTGCACTGCCACAATATACACCCTGTTATTATTGATAACATTATTACACAGCCTAATGCAAAGCTCTACCTTGCCATTCATGAAACCACGTTAACAAAAACATTTGTAACATTAGACCTGACATCCTTGCGATTATGTTTAATGTGTATGTGACCTGAAGTAACCCCTCGATACATGATCATGATGCTAGGCTCTTTATTTATTTCTTCTTCCGTATTTCAAATGGTGAAGATGATTAATGCTGCTACCTTTACTACATTGACCTCTGCTTTCTGGGAGCTGTCCTTGAAGGACATCCATTTAAAGAAAAAGCTGATAAATCTAATCTCTCCTCATCAGGCTACGCAAATGATGACTCTATTGGAACCTGTGAACATCTACTTCATAAGTGTGAAAAACCACTACAAGAGACTCCAGTGGACACAACAATAACTCTTATAACGAAAAAAGGCTCATACAACCAGCAGTAGTGTTGTAAAACACTAGACCTTTGAAGAATGATATGACACAGTTCAGATCAGCTGATAGAAACATAAAAACCAGGAACCTGGAAGTTTCAGTACATTGTCTTTAAGATGAGGATGATCTGGGGAGCATTTCTAGGGAACACCAGCAAACCCACTCATTTTATATAGGCAGTGCCTCCATATTTCATAGTATTACTGCAAGATCTAGAAGAGTATTTTGTGTTAAAAAAACGAGGCAGATTTCTCAATTTCCTGCCCCTATCCTCCAATTCTAAGCAGATTATTATTTTCTCATCCACCAGAATGATTCACCCTACAGTTCCTGTGAACAACCCCTGGTCTCTACAGAGTTTCTCAGAAGCTTGGTTAAGGCTAGACTTGACAGTATCCTATTTAAACATTTGTGGAGAGCATGTCTGAGGTTTCCCTTGTGATACTTTCTACCCTTACTGGCACCCTCCGCTCCAGACTCTGAACACACTTTCTGCAAAATCAATGCCAGCTACAAAAACACCCAGATCTTTACCAAGTATCCATTTGCAAAGTCATAATTTTGCTCTCAATAAAATTAATGGGATTGTATTTTAAGAAGCTTGTATTAATTTAATTCTTGTTTTCTATAAATGTCCACACAGATAGGCTTAAGATCAAAATGTAGCTACAGCGCACTGTCATTTTTGTGTTGGAAAGGTTTTTTCAAATGAAGAAGGACAGCATAATCTGCAAAAAGCAGACAGACTAGATGAAATTGTTCATCTCTGGTAAACAGTGGCAGGTGCTAAATACTAGGTAGTAGTACCATTATCGGCATGGTGGTCCAAGCATATAAATGAGGTGAAGGTAGCAAAATGTAATATCTTTTCCAAGTATGACTGAAATTTGTCATTATTTTTCCAAATGTATCAGTTGTTCTTAGGAAAGAATAAAAAATAAAGATATTCTCCCTGTTGCAAATCACACCCTGCTTGCGGATGTGACCATTCCTTCTACAGACAAGGCATAAAATGCTTTTTGCCTTTCTTTCTCTCAACAAAGAACAAAGGAAATGGTGGAAAAGATGGGGGCACAAGTTAATTGCTCCTCGTTGACTGGGTCATGGTTACCGCTAATATGTAATGTAGCTTAATGCAGCATACCAGTTAGGATACAATATATAAGAAGGAGCTAGAATGACTAGCCAAAACTAGTTCCAACCCAAACAAATTTAATGCTGGATTGCATATTTGGTCAGCTAAATTATGTCTGTATTTAATTGGCACATGCCTGTGTGTTTCTCTGAGTCAACTTGCTCCTGTGATACTCCCAGCTGAGCCAAGAGTAGGTAGCATCCAGACCTTCAGAAAAATCCACTGGGTGAGATTTCCCATTCACTTTCCAACCAGACTGAGGAGGTTCCAGATTCATAGATCCTTAGGTGAAATGAAAACGAGAACTTGATGCTTGAATCGAAAGTTCATTGACCCAAAGGTAGCCAGTGGAGGTGACCCCACACTACTTTCTTAGTCTGCTTGCTTAGAAGAGAAACATGGTGGGGAGGGACCTGTCAGGGATGCTGCAGGTCTGGGTCATTAACAGGACTGAACGTAACCCTGCACAAAGCGGACAGCTTGGCTCCTGTGCTTGCCACACAGTCCCGTGTGAGCTCTCTTTCCACTGACGTTGTGCACAGCTCTTGCACAAACACCTCTGCAGAGGGCTGAATGTCACCTTTCAATGCCTGTGACTTCTGTCAGAGGTGCTTAGCAGCTTCCAGAGCGACTGCTTCACTTCTCTGTTTCTTACAAATGTAGTTTCTGAGCAGCAGGCTTCATACATTTGAGGATTTGCCTTGTTATTCCAAAGAATGAAATTACCTGTCAGGGACATTTGCTATATAGTTTTACCACTACAACAGAACTATTTTAAATACTACTAGATTATTGAAGTCCTCCTTCAGGAATACTTCAGAAATAACTTTGCTGCCCTCTAGCCTACTGCTGAAATCTCTCCAGCATGTCAGCATTATCGTTCAGGAATGCTTCTGAAATAGTTTTACTCTCTTTACTGTCCTTTTCATTACTATTGAAATCCTTCCAGAATGCTAAAGTTAACCTTCAGCAAGATGCCAGAATATCTTTCAGATTCTGGAATGGTTTCAATACTGATTTAAAGGATATAAAAATGCAGTTTCGTATCTTTTTTTTTGTTTCAGAGTAAGAATTGTGGTGGTAAATGATAGATGTATGCACTTCACTCTGTTGTGTTTTGTGTTTATATAAATGCATATAACCATTCAGGCTGCAGTAATAGTGGTCTTGAAACCCAGAGAGTTGTAAAAAGAGCTTCTAAAAATTGCCAAAGCATGAACTGAGGTGACAGCAGGGAATGTGCTTTTGTTTGCTTAATGGACCTGCAAGCAAATTCTGCTAATCTTACTCTGACAATGAAAGTTTTGAGGGTGTGAGCAAACTTCTTTGATTAAAATGAGAAAGATCACAAACCTTTGCCCCAAACTTTGACTGAAGCCAAATTAAATCTATTTCGAGGTGTGAAAGTTCCTTTTGTTTTTTGTTGCTGTGCATGTCTGGGTTCAGCAGGGGGAAACGTTCAAATACTGCAACAATGACTGCACCTGTAATGCTTCTAGCTCAACAGAATCAGAAAATCCCAAAGTCCTGGGAGACATTTCTAACAAACTCATGAGCACCTGAGATTTAGAAAGTCCTGTGTGTCTGATGTAGAGCCCTTTCCATTCTCATTAATTCTCTTGATTCAGGTCTCTGTATTAAATCAGACAAAAAAATATACCAACTCAACATCTCGTAGTCTGACTTACAAGCAAAAAGCAAACTTCTACTGTTTTTGCAAACAGCAAAAAGACTTCTACTTTTGTTTAGTGGGGAAAGTGTGGAGCAAGCCAAAACACCACCAGTTGTGTCATTTGAATTGAACGCTAATGAAACAAGAAGAAACATTCTTTCTCAGCTCAGTCGCCCTCAGAAAAGTGAGGGACATAAAGGTATCATGCACCTTGGCACCTGCTTCGAGTTAGCACGTTGGTGCTCAGCCTGCTGTCTTTTGTGGGACTTCTTCTCAGGCTCATCACTTCCCCAGGCATCGTGGCCAAAGAGAAAGTGCCTTGCAGAAGGCTGTAGGTACTGAAAGGCAAAAGGCAGTTCAGCACCCTTCCAGAATTCAGCAGGCTCCATAATGGTACCATTATTTAGGAGCAAATAATTCTGGTGGTTGCTGGCATTTTCATGCTCTGGCATGCAATCTGGGCCCTCCTCAAGTCTAAAGCACCAACCAGAATCAACGGAATAAAAATAAAATGCTGAATGCCTGAGCACGGAGTGACTGTTTCTTTGCCTCCTTCTGTTCAAAGAGATTTTTGTCCATCACTAATTTTTCTGCAGTTGCATCCACGACTAGTGGAGATCAGCTAAGACTGTGGGGTCAATTGCACTTCTCAGCAAGAAGTCCAAAGAGTTTTGATTTAAAACAAAATCTTCTGAAAAGATTTCTTACTGTGTCAATAAAAAGTCTTATTAAACTTTCATAAGGTATCCAGTGATGTTTTTAAAATGGTTTGTCATGAATGGAAGCCTGTAGCTAAAGCAATATACAAATGCATTGATGGGATTTTTTTGTGAACATCTTATATGAATATTTGTAATGATACTAGTATGTGGCTTAGAAACACAAATTTGAGGAATCTGATCACGTTTCTTCTTTCTGTCTTAGAATAAAACCAAGACTGTACATTCTGCACAGGAGAGTTAACGTGCTTGTCCTCTAAAAACCTATAGGCAGCAAGGTTTTTACCCCTATGTGAAGATCAGTCGCAGGCACAAGGTTGCCTGCAGGATAGCTAAGGTGCTCTGAAAAAATCCCCACTGTACCTGTCTCCACCATGATCGTGCTTTGAGGCAGTGAGCTCATTTTAACTGAGAACGTACCTGCATGCAGGCAAAGGAAGCACCTACAGCAGTGTCCAATAACCGATGTTTCAGTACAGCTAGCCAGGTCCTGCTCCTGCAAAACTCTTTAGCACAAGCTGAACACTAAGCACACAAGTGAGACCTGGGGATTAAAGAGAGAAAAAGTCTCATCTTCATACAAGTGCTTTGCAGGATTAAGGTCTACTCAAGTTATATAAAGCAGTGACAGGTTCTCCTCTCAGATCATGAAACTGCCTCTTGGATTCAAAGAGAACTTGCAATTGTTTGCTTTATTTCATAGTAAGTTCATTTTACTATTGGCGGCAAAAACATTTAATCTTTCTGTTGTTCAGTATTGCATCCTTAATTTTTTTTTTTTTTTTACAGCACTGTTACTGGAAGATGTCCAGTCATAAATGCAGGCTTGACCATATTTCCCACTCCATTTACACTCTTTCCCAAATTTCCAGTTGTGAATACCAGCTATTTCTCATCACAAGGGGACCTTTACTACAACAAAATATTATTTTAAAGCCATACTAACAGCAATTAGAGGCAATTGAGTTTTATCAACTAACACAAACTGTGGGATTTCAGACTTGGACTTCAGCTGGTATTTTAATGAAGTGTGCGCTAACAACACAAAATCTTCTGTCACTCTAGCAGCTGAGTTTCATATACAGACCTTTGATAGGGAGACCATGTGTTAACACTCAGATGGTTCCAACACACGAGCATACACACCAGCAGGCCATAGATCCATCATCCAGGTCAATTTTCTACCCCTCCTCCCCACCCTAGTGAATATAGCAGGTACAAGCTCTTGTTCGGGCAGGAGAAAAGCTGATTGCAAAAAACGACCTTTTCTGTTCCAGCGCATACATCTGTGTTGCTGGTGTGGCACTCAGTACTCTCCCCTAGTGTGTACGCACATTACAAATGCTGTAATTTGCTATGGACATCAGTCACACTGGGGACAATCCTGTGTCCTATTTCCAAGCAGAGGAAAATTTTTCCACTAAATGAAGTGGTTGACTGGATCCTGTCCCTCATCTTTCTCATACCTTAGCACTGTGGAGGAAACCAGGTTCTTGACCTTCATCAGTCCAATGGTGTCTTTTAGATTTCAAGCTACTTGAATCAATTCTGTTGATCAACCTGATTTTGGTCTCCAACATAATGTTTAATAACAAACTTTCTACTGGCTAGAAATATTTCACTGTGGGGGCTTTACTGAAAATCCTTCAAATCATGTAGCCACCTTGATGGGAAGCAGATATTTAAACTCAGAGTGTCTGGAGAAGTCAGGAACAGACAAAGCTCTCATTGGTACTTAGCAGGCTCCTGCAATGTGGATGAAAAGAAAATATTCTGAGCTTCTGTGAAGATTGTCTGCAATTTTGCACAAAGTATATTTGCGATGACTTTCCCTCCCCTTCCAGTTAAGCAGATGATTTCATATCATGCTTTATGCATTCTCACAAAAATTCAAAGCATGTATGATCATGTTATCTTTTTAGCTATTTGTGAAAAAACTGGTTAATACATTAAGTCTGGAAAGAACAGCAGTAAAATTATATTTCACTAAAGAAAAAAGTTCCATGTGTTTCTTAAAAGCATCAGAAAGCACACAGGCTCCTTTAGATGGATCTGTTTCTTCACGAAGCATGAATTTTATCATTCAAGTTTAATTTCTGTGGGTTTCTCTCCTCTAAACCTCATCTTGACACAAATCACAAAAACTAACTAGACTACAGTTTTGATGAAGATAAGGCTTTCTTTTTTAAGCAGATGACCATAAATGATCTTATGAGCTTGAAATTGAAGATGAACTACGAAGCTCATTGGTACAACAATTTGATTAACTTGGAATTCATTATCTGTAGTATTGCTATTTGAATAATTGCAAATTATGCCAGAGAAAAGCAATATGACTTTGCCCAAGTTTAAGCTTTGCTCTTTATAAATGTGAGATTGGTGCTGAAGATGAGCTACTCAATTGAATTATATTGTAATTTGATAAGTCTGTAACACACACCTACTATATCAGCTTTCTGAACAACCATAAATGAGGTGAGAAAAGCTCCCTCTAATTTGTTTTCATGCCTACTGTCCTAGCCTGTTTTAGGCTGCGACATCTTTCTCATACCTTAGCAAAGCTGTAAACACTTTTCCTAACATACATTGTTGTTGATGGTAAAACGTAACGTCACTCTTTGGACCTCTCTGCTGACTGGGTCAGCTATACAGAGGCTGATAGCCCAGAGATCAAAGAGAGGAGGGTTTTGGAGAAGACAAAAAAGGTGCTCACTTCTTGCAGGGCGCAGCAATGTGGTAGTGCAGAACAGGTACAATTACAGAAAAGGTGGAGCAATGTTTCAGTTGAAGCTGGAATTTGGTACAATAATGGCTGTATGTACACTCAGGGTGGGTCTTCATTCAAGTTGGAAAGACACAAGCAAAATTCTAACTATCAATCAGAGGAGCATGGTTCTGGAGCAACCTTCTGTCAGGCAGACTGGTAGCTAATTAACTAATCTGTTTTACATGAGAGCTTGATGAAGGTATGACTAGGACTATTGGACGCACAACCTGTAACAGCCGTAACTTGGATGCAATCACGTGTGAGGGCTCTTACAGCATGATGCTTCAGTCCTCGCTACTGAAGGACACATGATGAAATGATTAACAATGTTTTAAAAAGAGAGACAAGTGTGGCCTAAGGGCTCAAGAGTGAGAGATGACTTACAAATTACCGTATTAGCTGGCCTTGAATTAAGAATGAAATTCTTAGGTGCTCTTTCATGACAGACGCAAATGAAAACAGACAAACCAGAGTAAGTTTTTTTATGCTGCAACTTCTCCTGCCTCAGACACAAGCAATGTTGAGAGTATTGCAGGTATCAGCTCATAGAAATTATGCTCAAATACATTTCAAACCTTTGTTACTACGGCATCTGTGCAATAGGAAAACATTACTGAGAGCTATGCCATTCCACTGCTTTCCTTCTCAAACATACATAGGAAGAAGGAAAGTTATTCTTATGCAGATACAGACACACAGAGATCAAGTTGGATGTCTGCTGTCCTACAAGGAGAATTTGGAAGATGAAAGAATTCAGATCAGTTTTTCCCAGGAAGAGGGAGATGTTCAAGGTTAAGTGGGTGGATAGAAAAATTTGAGGAAGCGTGAACTTTTGCTCAGAAAATTTAACAACTGAGAGATGGCTGGAGAGATGGATGTACAAATAGACCAGCGAGTACAAATACCAGATGCAAACAAGCATTTCCGGCTGAAGGCCAGACTAGATGATCACAATAGTCTCTTTTTGTATCCTAATCTGCAAGCCATTTATATGTATGCAGATACAGGATTTGCATGTATAAAGATGGTTACATGAGTATATACACCAGACTCTGTAACAGCATGTAGTTTAGCACACTTAATTCTAGTAAGCTGATTTCTAATGCTTTTATTTCCTATGTGGTGTTCAAAAAAATACAACATGTGTGGCTTAGTATTTCAAACGTAGTCAGAGGAAATTATCTTGGGACTACATGTTGATATTTTTAGGAATCATTCAGTACTGGCTGTTTCAGTTGGACACACTATACTTTAACAGTCACTGTATAGGAGTCAGTCGTCTTCAGCTTCTTTCACTGAGACCATATTTGTGACAGGAAGAATATACTAGGTGGTATTTAAATGACAACAATTATTTCACAATAAATAATCTCTTCTAATAACTTCTCTTTTCTTCTTGTGATTGCATGAGTTTTTCTAATTGTTCAAAATTAGTTGATGAAATTATTTATTCAGCATGAGTGACTATAACACTGTATGCAAGCAGCACTGATAAAATGCAGTTGATCTTTTAAATCATATTGTTTTGTTTCTAGTCTCTTTCTGAACAACTTTAGCTTTTTCAAGCAAGTTTTTCTGTGAGTCAGAGCCACATGAAGAAAGGAAAATTTTTCAGAAGGATTTCAAGATTTTTTAGATTTGTTTTGTTCTAAACCGAAAAAAAAGTAGAAATATTTCTGAATTTAAACATAGGAAAATAGTAACAGAATTAGTTTAGGGCTGTAGAGACATTTTGGCCTCAATAAGTTATATTACCTAAATTTACTTCCTAAGCGTGGAAAAACTAAACTTTAATTCCAACTTCTTCTCATCCGAAGCTCAATAGGAGCAAAAGAGGAAGGATATTTGCCATAACCTGCATGTACCCCTGCAGATGAGTAAGATGCAGGAGATAATGATTTTAACATAGATAAGCAAGGGCAAATACATTTCAGAGGCTGTCTGCAAGAGGTACAAGTCAAAATAAGAAGACAGCAAGAAATGTTTTTAAATTACAAGCTGCCTATGTTATTTCACATGGCAGAGTTTTATGTTGCATGGCTGTCTACGTACCAGCTGGCAGCTGTAGGATGTGCTTCTTGGTGGTCTGCAGAAAGGCCTTTCGAATGAAGAAAAAAGATGCTTCTCCATAGCTTTGAAACACCTTAATCTCTTTTAGAAAATCATGCTATTTACTGATCACATGGTGAAATTTTTTATGGGAGGACCTGAGTACCTGGATACAGGTGATAGACATCTTAAAGGGACACTTTAAAAGACGGACAAGAAGACAGATTGCAATGATTAGTGGTTTTGTAACTACTGAGGTAGACATTATCTCCCAGTTTTTCTAAAGAAAATTACTACACCGACTTTACTTGTAAAACAACTGAAGTCTCCAACAAGAAATTAAGTAACAGAAAGAAAACAATAACAGGGAACGGTCCTGTAAATACATGTTATCAACTCTTACCCATAGAACATTTGGAACCTTTATGATAGCAAGAATATCAAGTTTGTAATACCTTACTTGAGGTAATGATAACAATAAGAGAAAATACATGCATTTGAAGAATAAAATCATTTTGTTAAAAAAAGGAATATCTCAACTGTAAAAAAGAGTCAGAACTTAAGGAAATGAAAATAAAAACAATGCTGAAATAAATGAAAGCATCATGATAAAAAGCAGCAAATATTTTACAGAACAGCCACAAAATGGTTACAATTGGTAGCCAATAAGCTTATGACAAATTTATTCTTTTCCACTGCAAAAGAAAATACTTGTTAATGAAGAATAATGCCCTGAAAACGTGATGTAAGTGCAGAAAAGTGGTGTTTATCTTTGGCTTGTGATGCTGACATCAACAATAGAGTGCTCGTACTAACCCACTGCCCTTAAAAATAAACAGAAGTGCACTTTAATCTTGGTATTTCTACTTTTATCTGAGATTAGTCCCTCTGCTTTGTTGAACTACAATTAAAGGGGGAGAAAATATGTAGAAATTAAGCAAAAATTATAAGCACTTTTTAGAGTACAAGAATTTTATTAAATCCAAGTTTAGGCTGTTATGTCAAAACATTTCTAAGATGTATGAAGACCCTATGCCATTCCAGGTTCATGGCAACAATCATTTGTGTTAAACATTTTAAAAAGTATTTATGTTCCCAGTGTTAAATATTAGTCCTTCCAAACACAGCTCTGGATGGTTGCTCCTCTGCAGTTCCCATGTATTTGTTACTGTAGTTTCAAACTGGGGCAGCCCTAGACACGTTGACTTCTTCAGGCCTCCATCCAGTGCTACAAAAACTGGTACAAGTTATGGCTTTGATTTCAAGTGGAAACAGATGAAGACCTTAATTTGATGATTAAATGAGTGCTCAGTTTTTGCAAAGCTCTTCCTCAGTGTGAATTCCCTGCAGGGCAAAGGGTCACAGGGAGGCCTGAGTGTGGTGGCACAGGTCCTGTGCCAGCTCCCTCAGCAGTGTTTACAGGCTCCCCTGTGGCCATACACGGCAGAACTCCCATATGGTATTTGAGCTGTTCCCATCCCTAAAGAAAAAATGCTTTTCCTCCATTGGCACTTTTTGCCAAGTACCCATCTATCCTCTTGTTAGTATCAAAGTGCCAGTTTCTTCAGCAGTGAAGAACAGGCAGAAGCCAAGGAGAGATTTGATGGAGACTGAGAGACTCCGAATACGGCCATCAATGAAAACAAACAAAAGCAGCAACACATGCACTATGCCTGGATTACAAGCAGGGTGACACAAACTGACGCAAACTCCTGGGTTGTCATTACTTCAGTTACAGGCCCAGAACAAGTGGTTTGCTCATCTGCTTGTGCTTCCTGAGTAGGTGCTTAGCATCTCTGATTGTTGCAACAGAGATTTGCCCTGCCTACCTCGTTGGTATGTGCTTTATTTACTCTGAGCAGTGGTGGACAGAAGTTTACTCTAAAACATTGCTGTAAATCCTTCATTAAAGAACTTAAGATTGCTTTGCTCTGAAGAGGCAGAAGGAAGGTAAGGTAATTTTTCTGTGCAGATCTGGCATCCAACATATACAAAGCACTGAAATGCAAACAATTAGAATTTCATTTGGCCAGTGTTAGAGAAAAGGACCTGGCTGCAGAGAAGAGTACACTCCACACTCCTTGCTGGATGCGTTGGGAACATTTTTTCACTCCAGGGCCGCCCACGTCCTGCCAGGACTGTACGTCAGTCCCCTGCGCTTAGTTTGCTCACATGGCATCACTCATGGGGCCTGTACAAAGATGCATTATTCCTCAAATAGCCCGGTTCTTAGAACGTGCTTGGTTTTGGTAATTTCCTATTGCTCTTTGTATTTATCAGGGAACAGGTGAGTAGGCAGACACCCTCTAAAAGGTCTGTATTTTCCTGGAAGCCTGAAAAACTCTTTGGAGATTAATATACAACAGAGAAAGGATGTTTCATCTCTCATCAGCTAAAGCAGGCGGTTTATAGCTCACTGGAACTCTTCTTCTACATGCTCAGTCATCTCTTGAGAGTTCAGAAAGCTGTGCATGAATATGTAGGTATGCGCAAGACAAGCAAAACAGATGTTGCACTGATCTCTGCTGGGGCATCTTAGATCACAGAAGCTAACCTATGGCATCTTTTCCAGCTGCCCATTTAAGCATCCCCTCATCCCCTTGAAAATGCAGGGCTCTCCCCTGCTGCACAAATGAACAGCTTGAGCTTAAGGAGTTGGCTGTGCTGACACAGCCATCACCGTCGCTTTCTGCGTATCCATGGAATTGGCTCTGGAAGCACCACTATACCACCAGCCCATGACAGCCGTCACCGAAGCATCCCCACCTCCAGAGCTAAGGATGTTCGTTTAGCCCTGAGCCTCTCAAATGAGGCTGCTGCTACTAGCCATGTACCTCACTTGGACTATGCTGAAATTAATAAGCTACAACTGCAAGACTCATACTCACTGCCAGGCCCACACCTCTTAATCTGCCACATCAGAAAGATTTCAAGAAATAGTTAAAGCATTTCCCATGCTGTTTTGCTGGTAGGGAAGAGCCATTAGTTTTCCATGTTGGCTGAGGCAGGACATGGCTCAGGGCCTCACCACATTTCATGCCAGCTCTCTCCCTGGCCTGACCACTAAGTGGGTAAGCTCAGCAGAGCTCAGAAGGGACCTGCACTGTTGTGCTGACAGGGAGGAATTGCTGTCAGAAGATTCCCTCAGCTTGCTATAGTACCATGGGAAATGCTGCCGAAGAAGGGGAGGATGAAGGGTTGCTGGCTACAGAAGAGTCAGGTCATATCTCTGTCAGCTCCTACAGACAGTACCCACCTCCCTGTAAAAGCAGATTGCGTTACAGTCAAAGCCAGAAGCCACAACAGTTTTTAGTAAAATAGTTTCTCACTGCGTGCAATATATCACTCCTATCCTTATTCCTATTAATAAAAGTGAAAATATTTTCAATGAAATTGCAAGCACAAGAAGTCCATTGAAAGCAAGAGCAAATACTTAGTATCAGAAAGCACCAGTGAGTTTGCACTTGAAATGCAGTGAGTATACAGCCTGATGAGGTCCCTCTATATTAAACAGCTTTTTACGCCATGAGATGAGGACTCTGTCACTTTGCTCCATGACACACACGCACACAGACAACATGTCTTTGATAGCTCAGTGAAGAAAAGGTTTTCATTCTTCTGTAATATGGATATAAGAAAAATCTGACAGCAGACAGTGACTTGTACAAACTGCTGCCCTAATACTGCTCTCTGGCTAATGATGCTGGC
Source organism: Steatornis caripensis (assembly GCA_013398225.1). Taxonomy (NCBI): domain Eukaryota; kingdom Metazoa; phylum Chordata; class Aves; order Caprimulgiformes; family Steatornithidae; genus Steatornis; species Steatornis caripensis. The sequence continues at coordinate 345,917 of VZSC01008483.1, read as the reverse complement.
TAATGATAACTGTGCGACTTCAGAAGGATGAAACCAGTCAAGATGTAAAAATAACTGAAAACAAAATCAAAGATCAACATAGAGTTCCGCATATTTTAATATTTGCATAGACATTATCTCCACTATGCCATGTGAATGAGCTAATGAAGGCAAGCTTAGGGAGTCAGATCTGGAAAACACTGGAATCTAACTGCAATTCTCTTCTGCTCAAAGATGAGAATTCAGCCCTCTCAGGCTCCTTTGAAAATCTCAGCTTCCATTTAGAGACGTACTGTGTCATTGTTCTGTTTTCACCACAGTTGCTAATGAGGTCCCATTTTAGGTTTCAGCCTAAGCTTTAGAAAAAAATAATAGAATAAATGGAGAATGATATTGTCTCTTTTCAGCACAGGACACTAAACAAGTAGTTTAGTACCTTCTGCTAGCACAGTTTCCTCTGTCTGTTCCTTTGGGGGCATTTTAGCAGCAGAAATGACTGACCACATACAACTATGTCAGCCATTTGTGGTTTTGGTCCTTTCTGTCTGGTTCATGTAAGAGCTTACAGGTCTACAGCTGCTGACAAGCTAAGAGAAGCAATGGAGTAGCTCAAGCTGAGAGACTTACATTTCCCAATGCAGAAGTCCTGGAGTTATTTCCCAAGGATGACTAACCTCATGGAGGTACATGATAGTCCCAACTAGCATTGGACTAATCAGCCTTTGGGCATGCAGACAGGTGAAAGAGTCAGCACTCATCAAGAATGCTTCCTCCTGTGCTGGGTCCTAATGGAAAGATAAAGACTCTTAATATTTCCCTCTGCTGTACCTACACAACCTCCACAGCTAGACCTTGAGGCTTACCAGCCCCTGTACTCCTGCCTGCTCTCACACCTTCCCGTCAGGCTTATTATCAAGGAAAACCACGTGGCTACGTCCAGATCTGGCTGACCTATGCACTGCAGGCACTGTACCCCCACCTCTTTAAAAATACAATCAAATTTATTCAGTTTCAAATGTAGCACATTATTCGAGTGAGAACTTCACTGCAATTATATACTGCACTCTTGCTGGGATTTGCAGAGAAACCTCTCCTCTGTCCTATGTATACAAAAAAACTGCTTAGTGCTAAGTTCTTGGCATGAAATTCAATGCCATTGAAATGAGGAAGAAGAACTCCAATTACTTCAGTAAAGCAGACCATCTCACTCTGCTCAGGAAAGCACCCACAAAAATAATTGCTTGGATGATTTTGGCTTTTTCTAAAAAGGACAGCAAGAGCCACAAGGCTGTGCTTCTCTAAACAAACAAAACCACGCGAGCATATATGCAAGGACATGTCTGAATTTGCAATGTTTCTTTTGTATGCAGGGTGTCCACTGAAAGCAACAAAGAGATTATGTTTTTTTTTTTTTCCACCAGGGCTAAGTCAGAGAAGCTAATAATTCCAGGAGTTTGCATTTTGTGACTCACTTAGACCAACCCAAGAAGGCATAAACTGTGTGCTAATGCAGATGTTTGAAGGGGAAAAGAGACGTATTTTCTCTAGGAGAGAATAAGGAATTGACAGCCATTGAGATTTAAATGACAGCATGTGGCATTAGGAGCCACAATTAAAAGTCATTATGGGCTTCACAGTAACAAATTATCATTGCATGCTACTCCATCAGGAAAACAGTAACGAATTAATAGATAGACCAGTGGCTTAAGTCAGGCACAAGAAAAGACCAGAAGAGAAAAAACAAAAAACAACCTCTCTTAGCTAATGTGATTTGAAGATGAAGGAATAGAAGAATTCTAGATGGGTGACAAGTGCTACCTGGGTATTGCTAATGCACCTAACGCAGTGAAGACACTACAAGCTGAGGAGGGGGCAAGTTCATCCAACATTAACTGTTTTTCTGCTAAGGCAAACTCAGATTTTTAAACGGGAGTACGTGGAGAAGCTGCCCTTTCTTTTGTGCCATTCCCCACTGTTTCACAAATGGTTGATCTATCTCCCTGTGTATCAAAACTTACTGCGCCTGGTCCACATTCATGGAAAATTTCTCTCGAAAAACTGCTTTGAAAGCATTGATACTGTAGAATTGAGAAGGTCTGGGAGAGAGCCTTGAGTTCCTTCACTGGTTTTTGCACATGTACTCTTAAGTGTCTTTGTGCAAGGACTTTACAGAAAACTCTGTGTGGCTCTAGCCAGGGCAAAGCACCAAGACACAAGTAACAGCATGTGGGAGATGTAGTGCAGGACATACTGATAGCTGTTTGATAAAGTATAATTAAGGTAAGTCCAGTTCTTTCCCATTTTGTTACTTCCAGGTTTGGAAGCAAGTAATTCTAGTGAGAGAAAAGTCTTATTCCTTTACGTGTGTCCAACTACTTGACATAATATATAATAAGAATTATCATCAAGGCTCTGAGTAATTTAGTAATGTGAACCGTACCTGCACCATATCCTTGGGAGGTTCCTAAAGGTGATCATGAGGTGTTTTTACTGTCTGAATGTTACCCTTCAGTGAATAATGAGAACACAGGTATCTCCTTCTAATGTTGCAGACAGATACTGTGAGCCCCTGGATAGCTGACACCAGCTTATCATTCAATCCCACATCACTGATCTGAAAGTTTGCACCTGGAAGCAGTGACAAGTTACTCCAGTTGCTGGCTGAGCTGCATGGGTGGGCTCTGCTCAGTCTCTAAGACTCTGCCAGGGGCAGGGAAATATAAAAAAAAACCAAACCAAAACAAAAAACCCACAAGCTTGTCCAGAGACTGAATGTCCTCAAGACTAGGGCTATTAAATCCTGGCTGTGCCTGAACAGGGGCCCTCTTCATACACAGGCGTGAAAATCTCTTGCCTGGAGAGCAAAGAATTGTTTAAAAAGGAAGTGGCACAGCAGAAGTGCAGATGCAGCTTCTTGCTAGCAGTTGATATCCAGCCTTTTTTCTGCCAGTTATGTTTTCTTTTCCTTCACTGATCAATCCCAGTTACAGCACTGCTGGAAACAAATGCTACTGTGTCAGAATCTGACACACAAATTCCTCATATGCTGTAAGCAGCTGCTGTTAAAAGCATGAGCTGTATTTGTAAACAGACAAAAGCATGAATTAATTTGTTTCAAAATCAGAGATTTAAATATTTTATATACCTGAACAGCTCTCAGCAGATTCTCAAGAAACTGGAGCCCTGCAGTGTCAGGTGAATTTTGATTCTCTCACCCAAATTTGAGATGATTAAAGGTCTGATGTCCAAGCAAGATCTAACCACAGTAGATTGCCTTTCTTTTCAGTACAGGAATTTCTAGGTAGTATGTTTATTTCATCACAAAATAGGATGTTGAAAATAGATCAGATGAATTTTACCTTGGGAAAGCCCAATTCATTCTGTCCACTGCCTATAAATGGGGCCCAAACAGCCACCTCAGATGCAAACACCTCTGTGGCAGATGTTAGAAAGCCACCCAACCATATGGTCATGCAATGCAGTTCTTCCCCGAAGAACTTATCCTTTACACATACATACCCAGAATGAGAAGAGAAGCACCATGCTTAGTTCAACATGCACACGACTCCCGTGCTCTAGTTCTCCAGGCCAAGCACCATGCCTAAAACCTGCCATCAACTTATTTGCCAGTAGGTCACCACACTGCAAAACCTTTCTTGTAAAAAAAATATATAAATAAGAAAAATCCTATTGGTCAAGAAGCCCAGGAGCAGATCCTTGAATTTCTCATGACTCAGTATTCAAAGATCTTTCATTACATCCAGAATGGATGCTCAGAGGACTTCATAGAAAAACAAGAACTTACAGCAGTCATCACTCCTTCACACTCACATAACCACAGCCTGTCAAATAAGCATGTTCAGAAAATGGCAAAAGATTATTATGAGCAGTTCCTAATTTTTATTCCATTTTTTCATACTGTTTGGCTGTTAATTGTGTTTTTCTTAAAATAGTCCTTGTGTCACCGAATCTCTTCCACAGAGCCAGTAGTTTCCTTTTTCTTCAGTATATAATTAAAACCAACAAATGTAATAACAATATATAGGTCTAATATGATACTTGTGTCACATCCAGGAAACAACAGTTTTAATGGAAAGATTATTAAAGTACGTTACAAGGCATGAAGAGGACCTTAAAGTCAGATGAAAGAAGCTGATGTAATCAGAAATAATGATTAGAACATGATTACATGATGATTATAACATCTCCTAAAATATCAGTAGAAAAAGAACCTAACGGTGTTTTAACAGCAGGAGTAGCAAAAGACCTGCATTGACAAAAAACTAAGATACATCATCATAAACTGAAACTGTGAAATGATGAATCAAATGAAAATGTCTAACTTTGTATAGGAGAATACTTCTGCGCATTGCAGAGATGCAATTAATTTCATTTCTCTTATTACTGCATATTGTGCCTTTTTCAAACTTCTTGTACTTAGACATTGTTTGATGCAGAACGGTTCACATTTTCTGGGGCTGATCTGCTTCTACAGAGGCAGTAATGTCTTTGCACACAAGTAAATATGTGTTCATACCACCGACACTCTCATCTTTGGATATCTGGTCTTCACTAGAGTAAAATGGGGTGTGCAGAGACCAAATTTAACCTAACGAGATGTACAGAAGGCTAAATCAGCCGGACAAGATTTGAGAAAAGCTGGCAGTCAGTAAGTACCTCCTGATTCGCTGAACTCTACTGCTGGATTCGGTACCTGTGGGGACCTGAAGTACTTCCCCTTCTTAACTTACTTGTGGATGTACTGTGAGCGGAAGTCCTCCTATGCCACCAGAGCATTTGTGCTGCCGTTTGCTGGGAGAATCTCTCTGCTCTCCCATCTCAGGCAGCCTGCGGAGCACTCCAGTAAAACACAGTCACCAGATCAGGGGCAAGCCTCTGGCACAGCAACATCTGCAGGAACTAAAAAAATTAAAAGAATAATATTTCTCCCCGTCATCTTCTTGAAAGATGCTTTATTCTCAGAAAACTGAGCCTGGCAAAAACTCCTATCCTCATCCCCTCGCAGTTCCTCCGCCTATCTCCCATCATTCACGCCCAATGTATTTACTCTTTTTATCAGATCAGAGGGCAGCATTTGGATTATTTCAAACAGCTAACGTTAATCATCAAGACAGAACCTGTAGTTTTTACATGGTGGGTCTGTGCTGAGCTGCGAAGCACTTCTGCAGGCTTCTAGCGTGAGCAATAGTCTGAGTGAAAGTAAGATCATCAAAGCCTAGGCTAGTGTCACAGAGATGGCTGCTCAGTCTGAGACTCCTGTGGCCCTTCCTTTTCATCTTTGTTTAAAACAGAGATGCTAAGACAGAAACATCTCTCTTGAGCCATTCAACACATCTTCAATCACACAACTGGATATCAGTAAATACAAAATATATTTCCCCACTATTCAGATGAATCATTACACTATAGCGACTACAGTTATGTAGGTATCAGGCTATTTTCTGCATGCTGCACCTTTAAGTGTAAATTTTGCCCTTTGGTAAGGGGCATTCCCTTGTCGGTTTGAGATGGCTTTTCATTGCTGGGTTATTCAGATATAGTGTGATTTCCTACAGAAATATTCCTCTCTCTTCTTGCTTCCCTGTTTCTAAAATAAAGGTTACGCTGACTGAAAGAGGAAAAAACAATGCTTGAACTGAAACCAGGTTCCCAGAGACAACTTCCCCTAACATGGAGCCGTTCATTTGCTCTTTGCAACAGTAACATTGTAATATCTCCCCGTCTTTCAAGCTGCTCTTCATTTTGAGTGGCCATCATTCGGAAGCAAGCTTCGGAGCACCAGGTGGTCTGATATAATATTTATGGGTTTTAACCTTTTCACTAGCTACTCTCCTGTACCAAACTACATATAATAAATATAAATTTGCTCAGGAAAACAAATTGAAACTTCAAACAAATGTAGCTTACATTATACAGGAGGTCAGAGAAGGTGTGCAAAATAGTCCCTTCTGGGCTGAAAAATCTAGGAATCTATGAATTTCAAAATAACTGTATAAAATACTACACTCTGACCCTAAATTTTGCAGTAAACCTTTTCAAATATTAATGAGAAGTTGTGCAGCTGAGAGAGGATGATGCCCTTGGATCCTTGGCTAAGGGATGTTTGCCAACCTGTCCTGAAAAAAACCCTTTTAGTTTCTGAATGAACAGAAGTAACTGCCTTACATGCTGGAGTAGTGAGTAATGAATGTATTAGCTCATTAAAAGATCGTCATTTACAACACCACAACAAAACAACCAGGACACATGATGATCTGAGTTGCCTACAAAGAAATTAATGAGAAAGCATAGGTAACAGCTCTGAGGTTGCCAAGACCTCTGCTGCTTTGCTGCTCCAGTGTTTTCCAAGTGTCACATATGGGTGGAAGATTAGCAGCTTGGTATCAGCGATGGTGCTCCCTTTCTCAGAACTCCAAGCTTAGTCTCTGGATTTACATGGACACTAGCCAGAAGGGCTTGCAACAGAACTCTGGCACAGACCAACAGAAATACAGGTCAGTCGTTCCTGTTAACTCTAAAGTCCTACCTTAGTCTGTCCTAGAGCAAGGGATGCCACCACAACAGCAGGTAAGACCATAAGGACTGCAGCAGCACTGGCCACAAGTCCTCTCTCAGTTTTTGTTGTGCTAGCTGAAGAAGTTAACCGCTTCTCCACCACTTCCTGCTGAGCTGCACTGCAACAGCTCTCTGCCCTGCGCCAGCTAGTGTGAAGGACTTTAAATAACAGTTCTCTGTTATTTAGGGTGAAAAAAATTAGTGGGCTTTTAGGTGAGGGAGAAGTAGACTTGAGGATGCAGTACGCACTGGAAGGGGGGCGTGGATGAACAACTGGAACTCAGATGAGGGCAAGTGCCCCCTCCTGCAGAATGGCTGTAGCTGTTGTGTACAAACACTGCGTAAACCCAACCTGGCGGATGCAGCCAGCCTACTCTCACAGCCCAGGAATGTAGAGGTGAACACAAATGTACAGCTTCTTGATACACAGTAACTATCATCTGAGCGGAAGGAAACATGTCTCCCCCTATTTAGTTGGATTATGCAAGGAGACAGTGTTCTCCAGGTATGTTTTGTTGATCCTACTCTCTGTGCATTGCTAGATATAGTCTTCATTGCAATATATGTTTTTCTGTCTCCACCCACTCGGATACATACAGCACAGAGCTTCCGTATGGCAAGACTCTCCCATCCCAGCTGCTGCTGTAAGCTCTTGGTGAGATTGTGTTTTAGCACATAACCTCTATGTGCCTTAGCTCTCCTCTATGAAGATGATATTTTTTTGTCTCTCATTAGGCTTCTGCTAATTAATTAATGTCTCTGAGAAGTGCTGAAACGTTTCCCTTTTGCCTCCTAATACTCCTTGAACTTGAAACGTGAAGAAAATGTCCTAGGCTGGCATGTGCACATAGCTCAGGCTCATCTTGCTCTTCAGGGCAGTCACATGACCCTTTCAGACAGTATTCATTTTATTCTCCTCATTCTCATCCATGAGGCCTTGTTCATTCATAGGGAATGATAAAAAGCCTTTTTACTGCCAGGTATCAGTATCATAATGCTGGTATTGAATCCCGAATAATTGATTTTAAGAAGTACCCAGGAAAAAACATATGGTAGTCTTCCTAGCCCAAGTCAGGGCACCAAACGGTTTAAAATATTTAGCGGAGCCAGAGAATACCTGGACTTGTGCAAAGCATTCAACCCTGTCCTGCATTACATCCTTGTCTCTAAATTGGAGAGACATGGACTTGACAGATGGACCACTCTCTGGATAAGGACTTGAGTGGTTGCACTCAAAGAGCTGCAGTCAACAGCTTGATGTCCAAGTGCAGACAAGTGATGGGTGGCATTCCTTAGGGAATGGGAATGGGACTGATGCTGTTTAACACCTTTGTCGGCAACGTGGACAGTGGGATTGAGCGCACCTTCAGCAAGTTTGCTGATGACACCAAGCTGTGCAGTGGACACACTAGAAGGAAGTGATGCCATCCAGAGGGACCTTGACAGGCTTGAGAGGTGGGCCTATGCAAAACCGCATGAAGTTCAACAAGGCCAAGCAAAAGGTCCTGCACATGGGTCGGGGCAATCCCAAGCACAGACACAGGCTAGGTGGAGAATGGATTGAGAGCAACCCTAAAGAAAAGTACTTGGGGGTGTTGGTTGATGAGAAGCTCAATGTGAGCTGATAACGTGCACTTGCAGCCCAGAAGGCCAATCAGATCCTGGGCTGCATCAAAAGAAGCAGGAGCAGCAGGTCGAGGGAGGTGATTCTCCGCCTCTGCTCTGCTCTTGTGAGATATTAGGAAGAAATTCTTCATGACAAGGGTGGTGAGACACTGGAACACGTTTACCAGAGAAGTTGTGGTTTTCTCGTCTCTGGAAGTGAACAGAGTTCCTCCTGAATATGATGAGGAACTTGTTTGCTGTGAGGGTGACAGAGCACTGGCACAGGCTGCCCAGAGAGGTTGTGGAGTCTCCTTCTCTGGAGATATTCAAAATCCACCTGGAGGCATTCCTGTGCAACCTGCTCTAGGCAAACCTGCTTTAGCAGAGGGGTTGGACTAGATGATCTCCAGAGGTCCCTTCCAACCCCTACCATTCTATGATTCTGTGGTTCTGTAAAGTATTTAAGGCCAGATTGGATGGGGCTTTGAGCAACCTGGTCTAGTGGAAGGTGTCCCTGCCCATGGCGGGGGAGGGGGTTAGAACTAGATGATCTTTAAGGTCCCTTACAAATCAAACCATTCTGTGAATATATCTTTGTCTTAGTGACAGCAGTTACTTGCCTTCTGGCGGGGAGAAGGAAGGAGACAGATGGCCAGGGCTTGAAGAGCAGGTTCTTCCAGCAACCCACTTCTTTTAGAGAGGTCACAGCCCTCCTTCTGACCACAAATGAAGGTGAGCACGACAGCAACCACATGGGATTGTGAGGAATTGAGCTGAGGTTCATGCCACTCTTCAAAAGCCCTGGTGCAAATTAAGGTTGTTTACTCTGCTCATTTGTTTGGTTCTGGAATAGGCTGTTGTCCAGTTCCCATGAACCAACATTGCACATGTGATAGAGATACACACAATAATCAGTGCCTCCTCTCCGAAACACACTAGGATGGTTTGTCATTGTACATGTGGAGTTTGGGAAGATAAAATCTGCTGTGCTAAATTCTGCCTATAGTACTTTTGGCAATATGCTAGAGAGACTTGAGTCACTGGGGTTTTCTGAGGCTCTTTATTCTCAGAGAGGGATTTAAAAGTTGAGCTTAAACAAACCAAAATTACAAAAATAGCAGCAGCAGCTGCTGTCACAGCCATCTAAAAGTTCCTTCACATTTGGGTCAACCACATTTGAGCTAGGCAAACATGGAACAAAGTTTTGTAACATAAACCGCCAAAAAAGCAACTCAGTCCACAGAAGCTTACGTGGTGGCTTTGTTGGGCAGCTCTCAGAAAAGCAGAAATGACTTCTGAAGCAGCCTTGTGACCTCGGGGAATGTCTGTCAGCTCATGCAAGGTTGACCCAGGTAATTCCCTTCCCTAAAGACATGAAGGTGTCTGCCTGGAAGGCTCCTGGCTCAGGCACAGATTCAACAAATCAAGTTCTTCCCCCACTGCCCCTGCACGTTTGTGTTGTAGCCACATACACAATGATGTGAGATGTCAGACTACTTGAGTGGGCTTGCTATTAAAATGGCTTTAAAGAGGATAGCCAAGAAGCATAATAACGTTATTTAAAGAACTTTTACAATGAAGTCCTCCCTCTTTACTTCAATTTTGGCTAACAGTTTCAGCTTTGGGGAAAAAGAAAGCACATTACATTTGTTAGCGGATACTTCTTAGTAACTTAAAACCCTTTAGGGAACAATCCTCCCACTTTCCTGAAACAATTAAGAACAGTGAGATTAACACTTCTGAAGAGTGTGTGGGTGAGCATAATGAGATAAGTCCTTCAAAACACTTTAGAACAATGGGGCAGCAATATCCCCCACAGTGAGCCTAAAACTGTCTTTCCACCATGAAAGAACAGAAACACTCCTTTCCATAGACGTGTCTCCACAGCTTGATTTTTCTTCCCACTGTTTGTCCTGTTTTGTAGGGGGCCACACATAGCCAAGCTGCTATGTCATCTGAGACTGAGCTGTTGACACAGCCCTGCATGGAGGGCTACTTTTGAAAACTCTGTGTACACAATGCTGTGCATGGATTTAAATCTTCTTTGGGAATTTCAAAGCAGTGAGCATTCACCTGTGTATTATTTCCACAAGCTGTTTTGAATACTGACCTTCTCAGAGCAGCTGGTGGGGAAAAACAACACAAATAAAAATGGTGCTGCAGGCAGAGAATTCTACCTGCAAATCACATATTCGATGTTTAAAGGCTTGATCTAGAGCAGCGGTGGACTATAGGGGGGAATAATCACATTTTACTTTGGCAGAAATCGCAGAAAAGAGGTTTTTTTTCTTCTCCATCAAGCAATCAGGTTCTTTTCATTGTATTCAACTCACTTGTCCTTTTCCTCAGCATCATTTAGAAATAGAGTGAAGTATCAGCTAACAACAGTGACAAAGATCTTGCTGGCTTCACTGCGATGAGGATTTTATCTATGCTCTATTTTATCTATGCAAATGACCATGACAACTCTCTCCATGACACTCCAACTCTGTCAATGACAACATGTTGCCTGAAGTTCTGAAAAGAAGGGAAGCAGTGAGAAGGGAAGCTTGAGGTGATGTGGCATGGCCTTATAAAACATACAGATAGCATTGCTATTACAGTCTTACCCTCCTGTCATGAAAACTCATTTAAATGACAGAAAAATAAGCTAACAGCTGATCTGGACACAGTGAAAGCAAAGAGTGTTTGCTGCAATAAAAAAGTTATCTGAAAAACAGAGTGCTGAATGGTACTGATTGTGTCCCTACACAATACCTGGAGGATCCTGCAATAAATGAACCCTCCACCACTCATCTGGCCTGCAGGGATGGCTCCGTCTAAAATAACTGTGTCATAACTAAGACTTCTCAGAGGCTTTTGAGGTCTCCAGTACTTCCACTATTATTTATTCTTTTCATTGCCTAGTGCCTAGAACTTATCGTAACAGTTACTGTACAAATACAGAGCAAAAAAACTTTCTCTGCCAAATGGCTCATAGCAGAATAGAGCTAACAGTAATTCAAGCCCAGAAGCAATCACATACTAGTAGCCTCTATACAAGAAGTCTGAGGTGTTCTCAGATTTGTAGATGCAAAGAAAATGTACTATGCTGAGCACCACTAGGAAATGAGCTGACTCGTTGTTTGTAAGGGGATCCAGGTTCTGGCCGGCCTGGTTTCCCCTCCATCCCTCTTAGAATAGTGGGCACAAGTAGCTTAAGCTCCCAGTCCTGGTATCTCCTGTACAGCTACTAAAGGCACAGCAGACGCAGATATTCCACTGGCATGCACCATATTGAACGCATACTCCAGAACCAGTCTGGACCAGGGGTAGACAACATGCCTCTACAGCATAAATGTGTTACAAATGAAGAAGCAGATCTTCAAAACCCCTGAGCTCCTGGTAACTTCAGCAGCAATGGCTTTTGCTTGCTCGGAAGCTCTTTAAAAGCAGGTGTCTATCCTTCAGGAGCCCACTGGTGAAATATGTGCTAGGCCTTTAGGAAAGTTATACATTAATTCTTGAACTGTCCTGAAATCCAGCCAGTGAAACTCCAAAGTCTGACCTTGTTTCATTTAAAAATGGTGGGATGAAATGGGAACAGGCTTAATCACTAAATCTTCCTTTTGGAGGAATGGGGAGGTGGGGAAAGACAGTATTATTGAAAGTATCAATAATTGCTCAAAGCTGTACTCAAGCCTGCTTTTTATAAAATGAATTATCAAAATTTATATTGAATTAAATTAGTACCAAATACATGCTGAAAAAATATATATACTGTAATACTGTGAGATTCTATAGCTACCTATCTTTTTCTATGGATATTTGCATTTATAGAAGTAGGCACTAACTTGGAGCCCCTATGCTCAAGCTCAGATGATTTGAGTGAGGTACAGAAAAGCATCTATAAGCTTTATTAAAAACCAGACATTATTTGAGGCACTATACTATTAAACACATACCCTTCCTAGACCCTGTGCTCACAGTCTGGCAAGTATTTCTTTCTAACAATACCTCTGGGCAGACTGCAATGTACAGAAGATTCATACAAACTCTAGTGTGTACTACACGACAGGAGGTCAACTCATTTGGCAAAGGATAAAAAGATTCTTCATCACAGGTCAGTGGAAATCCACCTAGTGACTTTAATGAGCTCTGGATAAGGCCCCATGTAGACTGCCAGATGTACAGGTCAGACTTGCATCTAAGCAGGTCTTTCACCCTGCACAAAATAACTCTTCTGAAAAAATCCACACTGTTTAAAAGCCACAGACTGGAAAAGCTGACTCTCATTTGCCTAATATTAAAGACTGTAATCCTAGGAAATAATTAAATCAAAAATTAAGACAGACACTGATTTGCTTTTAAGGGCATGCTGCAGAATACACGCTACAATACTCTGAATGGTGATAATTTATACACAGAGATAATGATTGTTTTTAAGTGATCAGTGCTAAAGCAAGTCACAGCAGAGAACCTCCCCCTAACTTAATGCTGGTGGGAGAGGGAAGGAAAAAGTGATTCACATTATTTACGATACCTTCAGCTGGTACTTACGGCAAAATTACTGCAACACTGTGCACGACTGTGTGTAACAGGATGTGCTGGAGGCAGTGCAGGAAGTTAGGCTTGGAAAAGAAGAGAGCTCCTTTTCTGAGAAAGCCATCCTGGGTCATCTGCCTTCCCGAGCTGTAAACCTTCCTGACTGTCTGTCAGTGTAGACATTGAACTGCTCCAGCAAGGTGACTGAATTCGGGGCTGCTAAGAGGCTCATGAAAGCACAGAAACTCATCAAGGGACTCCAGGTCTGCCTTTCACTTGGCAGCAGTTCAGTTACTTTGTCATCATCTGACTGGGCACCTGTCTCATCTGATTCATTTTCTTTTTTTGCACAAAACCAACTCTCTATCTTTATCTGTGAAATCTGAGGAAGTTTCTGCTGTGTATTCTGCCTACCACTAAATGCCTGTGACATCTGTCTGCAACCTCTGGCAAGGCTGTACGTGCTACAGCAGCTGCAATTGTGCGAAGAGACTGCCACGAGACGGCAGCGTTTCGGAGGACTTCTGCTCTGTCTGGACAGACAGTGCACTAAAGCTCTCGAGGATACATGCTGTTTTATGTTAAAGCCCAGGAATAATTCACTGCTACAGAAAGAAGACCTTCAGAGAACTAGAACAGAAAAAAAAGGACAGGCAGTGCAATTTTTGGTTATTTAAATTCAGTTGTTAAAGAAAAATTGTGTGTCATCTGCCTCATATTTCTCACTGTAATGGTCACTTCATTTTCATTCCTTTCTTTTGCAACCTTGGTGTCAGCGAGCTTCGCCTGAAGCCATGTTATATTGCAAGCATGTTTGAGATGATTGGAGCCGCTGTTCTCTCTAGATAACATTGTCAGAGCTGAACATGTTCATCCCTAAAGCTGAATGACAAAGCTTTTGTAACAGCATATTTTTACAACTGTAAATGATCCCAAGTAATTTAGAGAACATGGGCAAATGCCTGCCTTTAATCAAGAGGGTGAGGTACAGGCAATTGAACTATGCCAGTTCATTGCCTGGCATCAGAGCTTTTCTGCAGCTGCACAGCTGATGTGTAGAGAGTAGTCCAGTCTGAGGGCAGCTATTTGTCTCTTGCATTTGCAGAATTTGCTCTGCCCTGCTATCAGCAAGGAGGACCAGGTACACCCCACTGGTTAGTGCAAAAGTGACAAGGCCTTTTTCTGTGTTTTCCCACTACAGTAGTGCTATGCCTGAATCCAAGTGTCCAAAAGCCTGTCAATTTCATCAACAATGTGTTATATGAAGGGAAAAAGAATTGTCCAAACCAGGCCTGATTGCAACGCCTTTTCTGACTATTTGTCAGTAAAATATTTTATTTGAATAATTTTTGGACCTTTCATTTTGTATATGAAAAAAGATATTCCAAGATAGTCCCTAGGAGTGATTATAAAGTTCTGGGAACCTCATGCCACTGTTGGGTTTCAGTGTTAATGACAGCTTACTTGCCCTACTTTTCTTCAGCTGGGGCCCGTTTTTTTTCCCTGGAAGTGGGAAAGACAGAGAATGCTGTCTGCCTTTAGTCACCCTAGAGAAAAGGGCTTGAGATATCCAAGCTCAAAAGGATACCAACAGGTCCAAAGATGAGACACACTAAACAACACTACTAACAACAACTACTGAAAAAGGCCAAGCTCCTAAAGGCTCAGGGAATGAAGCAATACCCTCTGACATCCATGGACAGGCTATTAGCTCACGCTGTAGCTTCTAACAGTCCAGTCTTTATTATTGTTAATGTGTGAGCCAAGAGCAACACAGTCTGACTCTCAGCTTCCAGGGAGACTGTGCGCTACTGACAGTTAGGAAAACCGTCGGATCGCTTGTAGCTAAGCACTTTTGATATGAAGTTGCTGGAAGAGGAGGGCCACAAAACGCCATAGTACTGTTTTTAAAGTTGCTTTTTCGGAGTTAGACCTGCACTGCTAAATACACAGGATTTTGCTTTCCTGTCTGTGTGTTAGAGTTATAAAATCTATAGCTTTTCTGTTTTCAGCTTCCAATAAAATGAGCATCTTTTCTTGTGTCAGGTGTACCAGCTAATTGATATACTTGTACTGTTACCAATGAGCTTCAAAAATACCCTTTTATCATCGTGGTTGTTGGGGAGTTTGCCATTAAAAACAAGCATAAAAAGCTTAATCAAAGCTTTTACTTCCTACCTGCCTTGCCATCAAGCCCTTTTCCATTCAAAGGTTTTAGATTCTTTCCATTATTACTGAACTTTTCCATTTATGCTTGAATCGTTAGGTAAAATGCATGACACATATTAAACTCATAGCAAACACAGAGCATGTATATTCAATAACTATAAAACAGACTGTTTTCTGCACATGAGCTCATTGCTTATGCTTGTCTGGTATATTAAAACATATATTTCTGGGAAGTTGCAATAAAATAAAGTTTAGTAAAACATACTTCATCACAGTGATAAAGAAATAAAGTTGCATCTGGACTGAAAGATCATTCTAAATAGTAATGGATACGATTAAATGTTGCCTGGTGGAACAGCCAGGGAAGTTTAAGCACAATGTTTACCCTGAGTATTTGCATAACATCTAAGAAAAATTAAGTCCAAATTCTTCTTACAAGACAAGAACCATTTTGGCAGAAATATTTTTGCTGTCCCCTTCTTATGCCCCTCCCCATAAAGTAAAATGTAAGCATCCTCATAGCTATATAGTCTTTTTGGAGCAATGCCCATAAGGCCTTGGCCAATTGAAATGTACACCCTAGTCCATTACTGTGTATCATACCTTCCTATATACATAAAACCACTGTCTTTCCTAAAACCTTGCCTTCTCCCTGACCCCACCAGACACACACAGCTATGGACAGACCATATCCACAAACACACTATCACATTTTTAAACAGCACAGGGTGAAGTCTAGCTGGCTGGTAAAAATATATATCACCGCAAAGAGGTTAGAGAAGGGACCTAGGACTGGAACAACATGGTTCTAATGCTCACCCCTGACTACAGCGTGAAACCTCCGGAAAGATCCAGGTCTGACTGACACTGGGTTTACATCATTGTGACTGAGCTGAGTTAGCACTCTGGATTTACTCCACATTTCCAAGAGGGTTGTGGAGTCAGGCCTTGATCCTTTCACAACATTTCCCTGCCTCAGTGCCCTGCCACTATTACCTAGCATTGTACATCACCTGCTGATTCTCAAATCATATGGCTTTTCATAAAGAAAGAATAGATTTAGCTCTGATACTGCATGCAGCCTACTTCTATTAGTGCTAAGGTCTGCCCCAGGCTAGAACAGCCTATTTCTTCTCGTTGAATCACTTAGAGACAGTCTCAGTTCTTTGAGGGAGTTGTTATGTGCGGCCCACTGTTGGTGCTATGCAAAAGCAGACAGTACAGATCACTAACGTGCACACTGGCATTCCCTCCTGGGAAGCCCTGCTTCTCATAAAAGAGATGTGTTACCTTTTGGTACAGCAAATGATATTTACCTCTAATTTCCCCCTCTTCAGCCTCTGTTTCTCATTTTCTCTTCTTTTCAAATCTGGTGCTTTGCAGTGGTCTGCCACCATTTTAGTGTCAGGCTGAGGTCTATGCTTCACAGCTACCTGTTGCCGATTTGTTCTGTGAGTCTCATTTCTGGATAAATATGAGCACTTTCTGGAAAGAGATAAGAACAGATATCGTCAGGTTGCCAACTCCATTAAGTATTTAAGTTATCTAGCTTAAATCAGCTGACATTCCAGTGGAAAGATAAAAATACTAGGAAGATGAGCATGATTATCAAACTGGCTTCATGCAGCTTGGGCAATTTAATGTTTACACTAATCATAGAAGTGACACAACTGCAGTGCTCCTCTATAACCCAACCTTTCCACATTGCTGTTATAAGGTAGCATCGTATTCTTACTACTTATGTCCCTTATCCTGGCCGAGTTGGAGATGTTGAGGAAGAAACTACCTTTTAAAATGAGCCCTTCAATCTAGCCCTTGACTGTGTTACCACAAACACCTAAGACAACGCCGATTGAATTGTGAAGTGGAACGTTTCTCATTATTAGTCATGTGCTCCAAGTTCTGCAATTTTCTTTGAATGGTAGTTCTCAAACTGCAGGTTATAGGCAGTAAAAAGGCGATTTGTTTGAGGGATCATCATAAGAGTCCTTTATAACTATATTGGCTAAAGTTACAGTCATGCTTTACCAAGCTTCTTGGAGTACACATTAGCAAGTCTTTGCAAATCCTTGCTTGTAGGTATGCTTTCTGAAGTTTAACTGTGCCACTACAGCTAGCTTTCAAAAAAACATTCGAAGCAGCAAGTGCTTATTTGTGGCTTTTTGGTTTATTTACATGTGAACATAAGAAATCCCCATCTAGAAATCTGAAGAATTACTCTGTTTATATATACACATGTAAGCTAAAAAATAAAGTAAGATACATCTATTTGTGAATAGTGTGAAAAAAGTGTCTTTTTTCCTATTTTCATAATGATAATTTTTAAACCATTTATTAAATTAGAAAATTTTGTCTGAACATATTTGAAGTTGTAGTTTATGCAAAAACCTACTAAAAAAAGAAGAGCTCAACAGAAAATGTCTTTGATGATAGCTTAAGGAACTTTAAACAAAAATGCTGTTCCCAGTCCTGGCACATTGTGCTTGTGTTAGGCATTTAAATTGCCATGCAAGTAGGATGTCTAGGCACCAGATTACAGCCACATGTAAATTCACTAAAAGAAAAAGAAGAAAAGCAAAAATTAATGGCAGTTAATGGCCACCATTAGTTCACTCCAAGCCAGGCCACAATGCAAGAAAAGCAAACGTGCTTCTGTACCCACAGTACCAGGAGTACGCAACCCTGTGTCTGGACCCCTGCACCACATGGAGTGCATCTACAGCCAAAAAAACTTCCGCCAACACAAATACATGCTGATAAGTCAGACTTTTATTCCTTTGGATGGTTTTTTTTTTGAAATTAGGTGCATCTGGGGTTCTTTGGGACTAGGAGAGGCAGATGAATGGCCTCTGAGGGAACTGCTTGCAGCCAGTTCTGGATTTTTTTGTTATTTATATTATCCATGTGATCCACAGCAAAACTTCATGAAAATGTCATTCCTGTTCTGTTTTTAAAAGCTGTCCCTCACCATGGCTTTGGGAGAGCATTCCCCTCAGGGCATCCCCCAGATAAACACACTTGGGTATACAGAGTTCTTTGCAATTAATACATCATCCAAACAAATGATGTTGTGGAGCGCTATATGGCATCTTCCATCATCTCCATGCTGCAGAAAGATGGCTCTTAAGTTTAGATGGAAAGAAGGAGACGAAGCAGCAGAGTGGAAACATGAGGAACTCCCTAGAGTACAGTTGCCATGGGACACTACTGTGACATTTCAGAGTAATAAATGTATTTTGATCTTCATACCTTCGATATTGAAAATTATTATTTATGCCCATCCTCACCTCCAAGAAAGTCTTTTTCTCCAAGGCAGAAGATGAGAAGGAAAATATTTTAATATAGCTTCAGGTAGAAAGATTTCATTCCCAGCACTGCTATCACAACTGGATATTTGATTTCACATTTTCTTTAGCATTTTCCAGATGCCATAAATGTCATCGTACCTGTTTCTAGCACCAGAAAAGTGTAAAGTTGGATTCTCAACCATTTGTGCTTACTTTTTTCCCCTCAACAGAAGATTTTTCAGCTTACTTTCAATATTTACAGTTAGGATGGTGCCTTCCTGCCACCACTGAACAGAAATAATGAGTGCCTGACAGCATGAGAGCCACACTGCTTCCAAAGACTGCTTTCATTGGATAGTAGTTTGGAGCAACATATTTTATAATTATTAACACATTAGCATTCCAACAAAAGATAGTCTGCTTTCTACTTTCAGAGTACAGAGCAGTAACATCATCGCCATAAGAGTTAAAACATTACCCTGGCCTGCCAGAAACACTCGCTCACAATCTGCAATGCTGAACTAAAATGTTCCTTCTATTCCCACATATTTTACAGGTTACTTATGTTTAATTTAGTGTTGGGTTCACGAACCATAATCACATCAACACGATTCCTTCCTTTCCTCCCTCCTCCTAATACCTCTCAATGCATGAACCTCTACTACTAGCTTCCTACTCTAACCACAGCTAGGATTTAACAATCTTTCATGCTATCACTGCTATAGGACAGCAGCCATCTCCTGTGTTTGCTAGCCTACTACAGAGAAGACTACGGAATTCATCTCTCCCTGCTCCCAGCAGGCACTTGCTGGTGCGTGAAATCTCACAGAAACATGACTCAAGTTAGAGCATCCTTGTTAAGACTGCTAAATATTGCTCTGTTATTCCGTTTTATGAGCAAAAAGACTACAGCCTTGGATGCAATTACTGCACCTCTTTATGTGGCCTTGGGCAGGTGATTTATACAGCCCAAATACAGCAAGTAAATCACAGTCATATCATCATGCCTTTCATTTTGGAAAGAAAATGCTGTGGAGGTGCCACAGCACTGAGGTGAGGCAGGATGGTGAAGTGGACTGTAGGCGATCTGAGCCTGACTTCTGCAACTACTCCATTTTTCTCAATAACGCTCAATGTGTTGGTCAGTGTGATGCTGAGGGCCAGCACCCATCCATTCACTGACACTTGCCCTGTTTCTGTGTTTAGACTAAAAGCCTCAAATACTCTCTATCCATATGTGGAGCCCCTACTACAAAAGGGGCTTTGATCCCCTGATCCAAATGAGACTCTGATCTTGGTTGGGGCTCATAGGTGCAAATGCTGAAGAAATCATAACAGATGGAATACCACAGTGATATATTAATTACCATATAGAGCTAATAGGGGAACATTTCTGGGCAAAGATCTCATAAATAAACCAAATGTGAATGCATAAATAAGTAGAATGCAAACACATAGGGCCATTATAAGGGCAGATGTGTGAAACTTTTTTTGTCTGTATGTTAAGCAGTCCTTGACATCTCTTATAAAATTTATATATTTACACTGGCAAAAGAACAATCCTTTCTACCTAAACTACAGAGAGAAACCAAAAACATGCTGGATAGCTTTACCATTCAGATCTATTTTGTCTTTCTTTTCAAGTTTAAACAAATTCCTTCCCATGCCTACCTGCCCATTACATTTCTGAAGAACTACGTATCAGAGTCTGATGAAGGTATTTGAAATCATACACGTGCACTGAAGGTAAAAAACCAAAACCAAGTAGTGTCTTCCTGGAAGGAGGCATTATAAATCTTACTGGAAAAAAAATCAGATCAGGCAAATCTTGGTCCCTACACAGACACTGGACATTCTAATGCTTGTGTGTTTTTCTTGCTGTTTCATATTAGAGGTTCAAAGGACACCATTTTTAAGGTCAGCTGGAGAAGCAGAATCATGCAGTACCCACTGTACTAGTACCCACTAGCAAGGACTGACGAGACACCGTCAGCTCCTGTGCCAGCAAAGCACAGGTTGCAAGACTGGGCCAGAGAACTACAACAAAAGTACCGGTATAAAGGATCCAACTCACTTCATGTAGCAAACTCAATATACTGTAAGAGGAGAGAAGAATTAGACAAACCTGGACCACTTGACTCCTGTCTCTCTCTATGCTGGCTTTGCGGTGAGCATCTCAGCCACAGCTCTCCTGAGGCTGACTGGTTGAGATCTCACTTTCAAAGCAAAGAGCTCCTTGTGGGGAGTCTGACCCCTCTGAAGCATTGCAGCTCAGGCAGATGCTTATACCAGGGGGGGCTCAGTCCTGAGCAGTGGCAGTGCCCGCTGCTGCTGAGCCCCCAGTGCAGCAAAACCCCTCAGGCAGGCCATTCCTATCACCCTGCTCCTGCTCTCTCCTCATACATTAATAATTTCAAGCTCCCTCTCACTCAGTCATAGATCTACCAGGTAAGCAGCGGTGCAAACATAAACGTTCAAAATTTCTTCTAAAACCAACAAATATTCATAGTCATACAAACACTGGGGCTAGAGCTATCATGCATTTTGGAAGGCAGAGTTTTCCCTGATTACTGGAGCAACAAGCTCCTTCAATTAATTACAAAGTATATTTTATAATATTTTAAAAAGAGAATTTCCTTTAAACTGTGTAATATAGCTGGCAGGCTACTATTAATAGCTATTTTCAACCCTGGCAAAGGATTTCCATTATAACTGCTTGTAATTTTCCTTACATTTCACCTCTCATGCTGACATTTTTCAAGATTGAAGTCAGCCCAAAAAGAGAATTTTTTGGAAAGCTGAAGAAACTTTCCCTTCTGTTCAGTGGTGCAGTTTTAACAAAGGTCCCTCACACAAGCCTGGTAAAACTTGCCTCACTGGAACCAAAACCAACACTCATTTGGGTGCCTATTGCTGTAATCATGATGCAGAGGCAGGACAAAAGAATTATTCAGCCTAAGTAAGATTGTTGGACCCAGCAGGCTAAATTCTGCCATGGTGTAAGCCCTTGTAACAACTCTGAAGCCAATAGGATTACACTCAGGCTGAGTGAAACCTGCTCTCTTCCTGTGAGTGAGCAGCTCAGACTTCTCATTCTCTCCATGTTATTTAGAGATTTTTTTTCTTGTAGCTGGCAGGCTCTCCTTTTGAAGCATTCAATCCACAGAGAGTTCCCCTGTTGCAAGTTTAAAACGTTTTTGTGCCACACAGGCTGCTGGTCCCTCCACGCAGGGCTCTGTGAATACTCCTTGTCCCCCTGCACATCTCGATTCAGGTCTCACCTCTCTTTTTTCTTCATTCCCACCATTGCAAAACCTGAGGCAGGGCAGTTGGCTGTCTCTGCGGTTGCCAGCAGCACAGAAAATGAAGTGTAACTTTGGGAAGGAATGAAGGCGGTAGAGGTGGAAGGCAGTATAAATGCTACTTGCAAAACTACACAGGTGTAAAAGAAAGATTGAAGGAAGAGGAATACCATCCTCAACATCACAGAACAAGTCTTCACTGCTCAGAGAGCTGCATGAAAGCCAAGTATCATAAACAAAAGAGAAGCAGTGGAAAAGGAGGACTTAAAAGGCAGGTCACAAGAGGTTCCCAGCAGAACTGGGAACACATCTAAAACCAGAGGAGCTCTGGCAGTATCCTAGAGAAGCCACAGATACCAGCCTTGTCTAGCACACCTGCCCCAGCTGAGGCAGCCCCCACAGCCCCCGGCCCTGCCAGCCTCCACCTTAGCCTGCTGCAGGCAAGGGCTGTCCATCTCTCCCCTCCACTCCCCAGTGCTGCAGAAAGACAGCTGAAAGATAAACTCAAGCACTTACTGGGTTTCACCAATGAAGAGGAGTCAGGACGAAGGAGAAGCACTGGGATGAGCACCTGGAAACACAGGAGAGCTGCTGCTCCTGTTTTTCTGTAGTGGAAAGGCAAGTAGCTTGACAGCAAGCCCTCAAATCCATCAGGATCTTGAAGGGCAACTATAAAGGAGATATTGTCTCCTGAACAATGGGAGGGATCTCAGCTGGCACTGCTGTCAGGAGGCAGACCCTGTGCAGGGAGGGTATGCCTCCTACACATGTTCAGGAAGATCATTAAAAAGTGGCTGGGCTTTTATTTCTACCCCGTTTTTCTCTGTATCTTTTTCGCAATGAGCCATGTTTCACAAGGAGCAGCCCTTTCTCCCTCACAGATCTCTGTGCTCTTTGCTGGGATTCTCATGCCAATGCTCCTGGTCAGATGCAGCCTGCAGAAAGAGCCATACAAGGTCTATCTGCCCTGGGAGGGCTCTGCTTCTGGAGGTCTCAAGGATCCTGAATCACCACGTCCATATGGAGGGAGATACATGTCCTCCACTGGCTCCAGGGGCCAGCTGTCCACCCCTGTTCCCAGGTCTACAGGGTCATGTCCACTTCTGCAGGGACTTTTGTCTCAGGAAAACAGATCAAGAGCCCTTCCTGTACCAGCTGTGACTCTGCCAGACTTTCATCAGGAGGGGTCGAGTGCCTGCACACCCCACTCCCATTCTCCAACCCCCCCAGATAAGACATTTCAGACACCCCTCCAAAGATACTCAGATTTATAGAAATACCTAAAAGAGGTAAGAGGAAGACTCTTACTAGCTCTGAACAAGACTCCTGACCTTAAATTCCTGAGCAGATTTTATCATTTCCCCTTTTTTTTTTTTGGTAAAAAGTTCTTATTCACTTGTTCAAGTGAAAATCACCACTTTGCTGTGTTTAGAGGAATGGGCTCTTTACAGCTATTAATTATCTGCCCTTTAAACACAAATCTTCACCCAAAGGTGTGCTTGCCTTGTGGGAAGAGCATGCCTTTTTCACATTGTAAACCAGGCAGCAACTCCGCTGAGGACACAAAGGTGAAAAGCACCTGTTCTTATTCAACAAGACACATCACCGCAATATCCCCTTCTAACAACTCTGCTGGGCAAATAAGGAATAAGGATCCTATGCACAGATTTATCGAAATTAAAAAAAAAAACACCAAAAACTAAACACAAAGCAAAATGACCACCCTAAAAACTCCAGAATTAATAAAAATGAATACTCACTTTTCCAGCAAATTCGACCCACGTTGGCAAACAAAAGCCCTCTTTGTCACAGGGAGAAAATGGTTCCCTCAGTTATGCATACAGGATAGTCATCCCACTTGACACTTTGAAAACAAACTAAGCAATTACTGACACAAGGTTTATTGCTCAGTATTCTGCTTTGAACTGTCCCCAGTTTGGGATGAGGATCAGGATGAACACTGTTAAAAATAATTACCTTGCTCATCCTAGACCCAGTCAATTTACTTATGGATGCAACGTGAAGAAGAGGATGTTAAAGAATCGAGTATTTTCCTGCACTAAAGGTCCGATTCTCACTTCAAATTATCAAGAGGAATTACGTATAAACAGCAGGAGTTAACTCAAAATTAGAATATTTATGCCTGTTCTTTCTCCTTTTCCATGAAAAACACTGGCTATTTTGCTCACAGAAAGATTATGGTGTCAGATTCCATAAATAAACAATATATACATGTATAAAGAATAAAAAAATGTGACCAATGCATCCTTATCACAAATCTGGAACTCCTGCTGAGCTCTCTGACGGTCCCAGGAGCAGGCAGCACCTTCTGAGCTACGGAAGGGCTCAGCAGCCACCAGGTGACGCGAGCAGGGAATTGCAGCAATAGGGAAGTTCAGAGAGACAAGGAAATAACTCCATCACAATGAAGGGCTTGGTTTTTTTTGAAAATGCATGATGGGTACACAGAAGAGAGTGCATACAAGGAAAATACTAGGTGTCAGTGCCCTTATCAGAGAGAGTGTGCATGCTAGAGGAATTGGTGCAAACTGAAAAATCTCCTTCAGTACAATGAGACTGTATTGGTAATGACAATATATTCTATGCTATGCCAGTACTGCTTTCACAGAATCATAGAATGGTTTGGGTTGAAAGGGACATTTAAAGGTCATCTAGTCCAATCCGCCTGCAATAAGTAGGGACATCAACTAGATCAGGTTGCTCAGAGCCCCATCCAACCTGACGTTGAGGGTTTCTAGGCATAGGGCAACCCCTGCCAATGTTTCACCACCTTCATTGTAAAAAAATTTCTTCCTTATATCTAGTCTGAGTTTACTCTCTTTTAGTTTAAAACCACTATCCTTGATCTGTTGCTACAGGCCCTCCTAAAAAGTCTATCCCCCTTTATAAGCTCCCTTTAAGTCCTGAAGGATGCAACAAGATGTCCCCGGAGCCTTCTCTTCTCCAGGCTAAATAACTGCAACTCTCTCAGCCTGTCCTCATAGCGGAGGTGTTCCATCCCTTTGATCATTTTTGTGGCCCTCCTCTGGACCTGCTCCAACATGTCCATGTCTTTCCAGAGCTGGATGAGGCACTCCAGGTGGGGTCTCATTTTGTTTCGTTTGTTTTAATTGCTCCAAGTGCTTAGATTTCTTCCCATGACTAAGGACTATTTTGCCACGTTTTAGGAACAAATCCTTTAGAATTCCTAAGGCTCCTAGAAATCCTTGAAAAAAAGATGACTTCTTTATGTGTATTGTCCTTACATTTTAGATACTGGCACTGAGGGTCTCTTTGATCACTCTTCCACATTAGCTGCACATGCATATCTTCCCCATATCATGACTCTGGATCAGAAATCTTCCGCCAATCAAGATACTTTTTCTTTTTATTTGTTTGCTTTAGTGCTTTTCATGCTACCAATTTTGGTACCGATTTTGGTTGAAGGAGTGGCATCTGTGGAGCCTAGAAAGCAAATGCACAACAAAGGACTAAACAGACTGGAACTCTTCAGCCTGGAAAGGAAATAACTGAGACATATGACAAGGCTGACAAACATCAGAAAGTAGGCTGGAGAAGGTGTATGGGAATCAATCATTTACTCCAAAACAAGAACTTAGAACAGAAAAATGAAGGTAGAAGTTCAAATCAGACAGAAAGAAATAGCTCTCCACACAAGTTGGAAACATGAGTAACTCCTGGATAATGGACAATGTAGATGCAAGAACCCTGTATAATATGCCAGATAGGCAGCTAAGAAATATTTACTGGAAGTTAGTCAACAGACAAACAAGAGGCAGTTCATGAAATCTCTTTACTGAGCAAAAGATGGGAGACTATTAAAGGGTGTTATCACATCTATGCTTGCCCCTTTTATTTATTTTAACTCTTCATGAGTGCCTGTTTGTGGCATGTGGTTATGACTTCCCAGCTTTCCAGCTCTGGCATATAACATATCTTTAGATACACACAGAAAAAAGAGTGGAACAAGCCTGTATTCCATACTGGAGTTGCATAAGGAAAACATCATCATTTATTTCTAGAGTAGAAGCTAGCTCTAATGAGATGAAGGCATTAGGTCTGCATGAACTGATGTGTTCCTCTGATTCAAACATCCTGTGGTCAGTAAACATCGAGCTCACTGTGCAGGTGTAATATTCATTTATGACTGAAATGTGTTTCTGCATCTAGCTCCTCTTAGCCCTCTTCCCAGACAGAAAGGTCATCTGGATTTCCCCCAACACCACCACCCTCTTCTATGTCTTGTGAAACGGACATCTGAAATATTGCATTGCTTAAACCGTGTCAGCATTGTTCCTTTGGACAAGAGCTACTATACACTCTCTAGTTCTGCCCTGCATTTGGTGGGTTCACATGCTGAGGTCAAGGGCCTCAGACTTGCAAATTCTTGACTGTTAGCTCCGTGACTGGACTACAAATCTCTCCTTCTCCCATCCTTCAAAGTATCAGACCTCATAACAAAGACCCAAACTTACAGAAGTATAAGACGACACACAATAACCTTTTTTTTTTTACTTTCTTTCTTTTTTGCCCACCCCCCTAAACAGTGGAAGAAACAGGATTGCCAAGGCTTTCCCCTCTTCCCTTGCCAGCCTTTCAGAAGCATACTGTACGGAACATTAACTTGAGAGGAACTCAGATGCTTTGCTTAAGCAAGTTCTCTTGATCCTGAACCTGGGAACATTTGAGTTAATGGGAAGTAGTTAACACTTAGGCTTGATGAAGTGAATATGGCAGTTTATACTGCCAGTGTAAAGGAAGCTCATGCAATCTCTGGGACAGTTACACTGCTATCACGGTGGAATCACATATGGGCTCAGACAGCTCAGATTTCCACAATGGAAGGAAAGAGGTCTTTGTTACACCCATAGTTACAAGAGCAAAAGTTTAACCAGTTTTTCATTAGCTGCAGTATCTCCCCTTAATTTAACC
Source organism: Steatornis caripensis (assembly GCA_013398225.1). Taxonomy (NCBI): domain Eukaryota; kingdom Metazoa; phylum Chordata; class Aves; order Caprimulgiformes; family Steatornithidae; genus Steatornis; species Steatornis caripensis. The sequence continues at coordinate 319,522 of VZSC01008483.1, read as the reverse complement.
TGTTACTTTGTTTAAGCGTTCACTGTCAGCTGAAACACCTACTGCGCAGGCCACATGCTTTGGTAGCAGCACGAGGAATACTCACCCAAGTACACTGATGCCCTCTTCCTAACGCTAACACTGACTCATGCAACTTTCAACAGGTGTCATAGCCTTTATCTAACTCATTCACCAGTCTAAGACAAATAACACTAGGCTGAATTCAAGGGATCTCATGAGGCTTAAGAGGAGTTGTAAAAGCATGTTAGACAAACTTAACCAAAATTCCTTTGCAGCTGCAAATTTTGTTAAATCATTAGGTCATCTCTTAAATCTCATAAAAATGCAGAAGTGATTGCTACTATTGTTTCTTCTACTTAAAATGCAAGAATAAAAATGAGATGTCTAAACTTGCTTGTGAAGACAGGGTAAAGAAGTGATAATTGAATTCAATTTATGAAGAAAGCAGGAGATTCTTTGACACTAAAAGAGCTAAGATCAAGTAACTGTGTGTGCCTGCTAAATAGAGTGGCTGAAATTCTGCACCACAGCTATTGGTTTGAAAGAACTTGCTTCAAGTTACAAAAACTGCTAAACAGGCAAAGGATATACTACTGGGTCTGGAAGACATAACTTCAGCTGAGGTGTTTTCAGAGGTGCAGTGCTATCTGTTAACAACGAACAAATAATGGAGAAGAGACAACTTTTACAGGATTGACGGAAAAACTAAATCCACAAATTCAGCATTGCATTGAAGTTCTAGGATAGTAACAGGTGCCTAGGAGTCCCTAAGTGACAATTAAACACATTCCTTTTTAGATACCTTCCCCAAACAGAAAATAAAAGCAAAACCATTTCAAAGGTGAACACTCACAGGAGGCAGGAAATTTTCTTTCAGCTGTATCACTATGGCAGAATGATTTTACAAACATTTTGCAACTTGAATGTCAAGTGCAGGCAATTTATTTCTGAGACATGTCAAACCAGAGGATCTGTAAGCAAAACAGTGATGACAGATGTGGAAGGAGAAACCATATGGCAACCTTGTTTTCTTGCAGTTCCGTTCCAATACAAACCAGCTACACTCAGGATGGAAAATGATTGCTTTCTAGCAAAGCATTAAAACAAATGACCAAATTTCTGTCTGGTTTTAGGCTGAGAGACAGCAAAAGTTCATGAAGCACCCAAATTTTTTTTTTTTGAGAGGCTGAAATGATAAGCAGTATGATGCTCCCTTCATACATAGCAGGAAAAGCAAAAGACAGACTATGGAAAGTCATTTTCTTGAGCATTAAGCCCATCATTTTGCTGACTACCTTGCATATCATGCTTGCTAATCCTGTGCTTAGAAGTCTGCCATCCACTTTCAGTTCATGTTCAGTATATGATATCATTGCATACACTTCTTGCATCAAGTGTTTCCGATGACTTTGAAAAGAATTTGGTTTTACTGACATAGGAAAGGTCAATGCTTTATATCCTTACTTTGTCATTGGTGGTAGGCATACAGAACACCCCTTCTGGAGATAAACGAAGTGTTCAATAACCATTTATACCCATCAAACTCTCACAAACTTTTCCATACAGGAGAATGGACAAGGCTGGCAGGAGGAGCAGGGTGGAAGGGCTGAACTGTCCTCTCAAACAACTGTCCAAAAATTTCGTTACCAGCTACTCTTTGGGTGTCCAGGACAACTTAATTTAGTAAGTGGCACTCAACCCCAAACACCTGGAAGCTTGCAACATCCACAGTTCATTTAAACTTGCAGCTTGAAGTAACAGTTAGCACACTCAGTGGACAGCAGTCAGTAAGTGTGGGCCAATCCTCGCTATGCAATCCAGCCTGAAGAAATCTAATTCAATTGATTTCTTCTCCCCCAAAATCACTCACTCTGGAAGTCAGCTCTTAGAAGACCTCACTGATGTGGTTTGTTGGCTCTCTAGGGGTAGCAATTATGCTTCTGCTTCTTGTCAATAGTACTCATTTTTTCCTCAATGACAAAGTACTTGTCCTCTAACTTGTAACTTCTTCAGTTACAAGACTATAGAAAAATCAAATTCTTTAAGGGTTGGCATCTTATTCCAGATCATCTTTTCTACTTCTCCACTCATTTCCACTTCTCCACTCATTTCCACATATAAAATGACCAACACTCACTCTTGTTCAGCCTGAGCCACATAAACATGCATATATCATGACTGGAAACAGCAAGAAGCAAGAATGGCAAGGAAAGGTAAGGAGGAATTAAGTGAAAGCAGTTCAAGTAGTAAGATTATTTCTGATTTGGAAGGTGATGATGATAAAGTTCTGGTAAGGCTTATGAAGCCAAGATGGGGATTGGGGATGTGTGGGAAAGTCACTTATCCTGAGCTGTGGGAAAGGAAGTCTATTTTGGCAAATATGTTTTACTAGATGGTATGGGACAAAGTGACAAGCTGTGGAGAAAGAGAGATTATTTTAGTCTGATAGGTAAGATCTTGGCATGGGCATGGAGTTTAACAGTGGATGAGTAGGAGGCCAGAGGATGTAGTTATCTTAAGTTTTTGAGAATGTTCCTGTAGAGACATCAACCTGTTCCAACCTAATGCCTTTTACTGCAATTTAATTCTTCAGTAGCTAAGGGAAGCACAGCCATGCACTCCTCTGGTTGCCAGAGTCTGTGATTCCCTGCAACTCCTTTGTGGTATGCACAGAGTTGTTGCTGTCTGTATACCTGAACACAATTCTGGGCAGGAAGTATTCAGAAAAGAGCTTGGACTCTGACAGCACAGTGGTAGCAACAGGTGTTTGTCTGTACTTGCAGTCTAAGGTAGGACTCGTGTACTTCTATTGAATGGATTTGCCTGATCAGAGTTTCTGTATTAAGTTCCCAGCAAGAATGCATGAAATTGCTGAGAACCAGGACATAAACAGATCCACAGTTCCCCACGTGTCTGATCATGCAACTCAGCAACAGAAGGAAGCAAAACTTAACACACAGAGTATTACTAGCAAAGTTAGATGCAGTGAGGATGAGCAAGAGAAAGTTAGCCAGGAGCCCTGAAGTTCAGTGAAGAAGCTGGAGAGCAATGAGTTTCCATGGCACATAGTACTTTCATTATGAGTTACCAGTTTATTATATGTCATACTCCGAACTACCAAATTAAGGCTTTTCTAATGCAGTGTAGATTGTGGAAGAGGGAAAATTTAGCCACACTTCTTGGGACCACAGACTTTCTCAAGAAACTTTTCATTACCTCCTGCTTCAAGACAGCATGTCAACACCATAAGAAAATAATTTCTGGGAGCTTTAATTTGACCCTTCCCTGTTTAATCTAATCTAATACAAATGTGAATGCTCTCTCAGTAGAAGTTATTATAAACAAGGCTCAATCAAGTACGAAAATGGCTTTTGAAACAAATCTGAGAGCTGCCTCTTGCTCTGAATGTCGCTTTGGCATAAAGGCTTTCAAAAACTGCATTTTGTGAACACATGGAAACAAAGATCAGAAGAATACTTTAATGCCGTTACAGGCAGTTGAGCAAGGCAGAAAAACAGAAAATGAAACTAAATCAACAGGGGAGCCGATGCCACACAGGCTTCATTCTGTGCAGCCTGCAAGTCTCCTCACACACACACCAAAAAAGTCGATTATACCAAGTCACAGCAGGGTGTTAAAAACATCAAGAATATCATCAGTACTGCTAATTCTGAATTAGATATAGCACAGCTCATTCTTTCATAGCTAATGGAAAGAAAGTTTGAGAAATCATCATGTCTTCTCCAGTAACATTTTGGCCAATTCTTGTCTTAGTTGCATGTGTGCAATTCTGATGCTACATGCTGCTAACAGGCATTTACGACTGAACTTTGGTCCTCCATTACCCTTCTATCAAAAAGAGGAAAACATCTGAATGCTGGTGATTGAGACAGAAATTAATAGCAAAATACTCATCTCCAATATTTCTGAGCTGTATTTTTATAGCTATGTCCTATATCTACACCATGTATATACTAAAGCCCCTCTTTAATACTTCTAACAACCAATGCTAGTGAAATACTCAGGTGCTGCAGAGTTCAACTTGGCTCCCTAACAAGATTAATAAATGTAATCCCTATCAACTTTGTGATATTGCTGAAAAAGGGAGAAGCCTGCCCAGGTTGCACAGCACACATCAGAACTCCTCCACCTTTGGACACAAGGACCAGAAGACATGCCAGATCATACCCCAGCTCTCTTCTGGTCCACACACCCAAGTTCTCCTTCCGTGGAAGTGAGAGGTAGGAGATGCATTGTATATGGGGCTTGTTCCAACATGGCATTTCTCCTTTGTCCAACACTACAGACACAGCCCAAGTGATTTGTCCAAAGTCAAACAGTAAACCTGAGGCCATCTGTTAGACTCAACCTGACATCATGGTCTATGGCTTTCACCATTAGACAGTAACAGAAGTTAGTGCATAGATCCACTTTAACTTGAGTTTGTGTAGTCATCAAAGGCTAAGCACAGCTTAGATGGATTTTTTTTAAATGCAGTGACTTTCTTATTACAGGCTTTCTGCACTATTAACACATCAGCACACACAGTGCAGTTTTGAGTGCAGAGGTTCCCAATTCATTTTCTTGTCACAGCTAAAGCTACAATGGTCATCACTGGTTTGAAATTGCATATTTTGAAAAACAAGTTGTTAGGAAAATATTCAAGTAGGAGCAGCTCTTTTTTATACTTTTTTTAAAGTCACCTTGCATCTCTCCTTCCCTCTTTCTTTATAAAAGCATTAAAGGAAACTAAGCACAGGATGTCCACCTGTAGTATTATGTGTTTAAGAACATAAACCAAAATACTTGGAACCATATTTATTCAAATACGCTGGACATGCAGATTCCACTACAATTTTTAACCAGTAATATGCAGTCATAAAAACTCACTGATAAACATGAGGGGAAACCTTCCCATTAGAAAGCTACAAGGAGTTCTACAATTGTCTCAGCTTGTTCTAGTTCACATACACTTAAGTTTCTCAGCTTTGCATTAAGTTAAAATAATTCCGTCAATTTTTTTCTCGTATTATCTTTGTTTACAATACAGGAACTGGAAAACAGTTCAACAAACATGCTGCTAAGTAAAAGCCAAAATTATGTAATTCAACCAGGTTGCATAATTCTTTTTATTTTTTTAAGCATATATTTAACAAGACAAACAGATGATGTCTTACTGCCCTTCCCCACAGACAAATCTCTTTAAGAAAAATATTCAGGGTGACTTTTTGAATCATCTGAAACTACCTGCTAAGTACATTATATCCTCTTCTACAACTTCTGTGAAGATTTAAACTACATATGCTCCTTTTCCCACCCCTTGCCTTCCCCCACACGGAAATCAGCAGGTTTGGAAGTAGTTGAGAGGACCATCTCTACTGTGGAGTTGCCACTAGAAGATCTGGTTTATGATATGCATTCAAAGGACTCCTGACTCAGGTGTGTGGTGCAGTCCTGAATTGCTTTTGGTATCAGCATATTCAGACCGTCTTCAGCAGCACAATGAACCTAGATATTAAATCCAAAATACTAACATTAAGGCTACAGGGTTTCTAGCCTTACTTGACATGACAAGAAACCTTTCTCAGCATTCCACAGGTACAACACAGGCTTCAGTAGAGCCAAGATACAGAAAAGTTTGCTAGCAAAGTTCTTGTACAAATAATGGACCTCTAATGCTTAGACTAGAGCTCCACATATCTTTTAAGTCCCCAAAAAGCAGATTGAGGAGAGATTTTAAGCTTGGCATGATTTAGCTGCCTAAAAGATGGCATCTAGCATCATTTAAGATAATAAAGATGCCCACACTAGGCTTGCAGACATGCATAATGCAACTTGCAGTATTGATTGCAGAACCTTGTCCTTCAAGTACAGCAGTGGGATGCAGGCAGGACACCCTACAGATCTTCTGAGGAGGCGGCAAACTCTTAAACTTTTGGTGCCAGAAGTTTTAATTTGCTTTTGTGGCTACATCGCTACGTATCATTCATCTACTACACTAAAGGCAGTTCTACTTTGCTTTCCATCTACCTTCATATACTGCTCTAAGTTCCCTACAGTCTTATCACCTATTGCAAAAAAAAGGTTGGAGAGGAACATCTCTAGGAAGGGGGGATACCAGGTGGTACCCATACCAAACTAGCCACTTAACAGTGAACTGTGATGTCCTATTGCTACAAGAGTCTCAAGTGCTGTAAAAACCTCAGTGCCAATGGTGAGGTCATCAGGAAGAGCTGGCCATGGCCAGTTCTGCCTTTCAGCAATGTCCAAACAGGAACCTCGGCTGTAGTGGTGGTAAGAGGCAGTCAGCACATTGCCAGTCTGTAATATCATACTAGCCTTTCCAGGTGTCTGGTGAAAACTGTGAAACACAGAAAGACTTGTAAAAAAGGTTGGCATTCTATCAACCTATTTTTTCTCTACAGTTAACATAAAGAAATCAAATAAAATGTGGGAGAACACACACTAAAGATGACCTAGGGGAAGATGCCGAATAACCTGTTACTGAATATGCTGCTGCCATGCAGATATCCCATTGCATTGTAGCCTGGGTCATCAGAGTCCAAAGCCCGCAGCATCAATCACCAGGCAAGATGTGCAGTGCTAAATTCAGGGTTTGCATTTCAGTTTAAAGATTTACATGTGTTATATAGCAAAGGGAAACAAGAGCAAACTAGGATCTCTCAAGAGGTACAGAAAACATCTGAAAAAATGAAGCAACTGAGTGTATTCTTAAGAACTAACTAAGAAAGTGTTCAATGCAAGGAGAGTCTCAGCTCAGTTTTTGTGGATTTCTTGAGTAGCAGGTCATGCTCTGCAATGCCCAGAGCACTATAGAGAAAACAATTGCTTTTAAGTTTGACCTGTGGACATGTAGGAGTAAACATCAGCAATGAAATGTTGCACTCCTGTTTAACCACAGAAATCAAGAGACAGCAGAGGCAATCAGCTTGTATCAGCTGGAGCTGCTGCAGTATGTTTTGCAGTGAAACAACTTCTCCCCCCCTCCTTTAAATAGTTTCTGTCACATTAGTATGATTATTGGATATTATGATACTACAAATAAAAAAATGACATCACACGTAACACAGGAAATCATAAAAATCTGGATAAATGGATTTTTTCAAAGTTAAAAAAATAAATAGCAGATTGTACAGACTAGCTTGTGTGACAAGCCAATGAAAAACAAAGCCTGAGATAAATCAGTGTCCAAACTGAAAAAATACTGTTAGTAGACTAATCTGAAAACTTTTAGTAAACTAGTATACACACTGATTTATTCAAATATTAACTACCTGTATCTGAATCAAAACTGATCAGAAGTTTTTCACTCAGGCAGTTTAATTAAAAAATTGTAATTTTCTCAAAAGCAAAGCATTTGATAAACCTACAGCTTGCAATAAAACCCAATGCTTTGAGAATAGTCAGTTTTTAAGTCTCAAATGTCATTACTGCTTTTTTATTTGTGTATTTCTCATCTGATCTCATAATTTTGTATTTGGCTTGCTGAGTTCTGTGAATATAACTGCAACAGCTGTTTGCATTCTCTGCTAGGTATGCTATTTTGCCTACACTTGTCAAAAACATAAGTGTGTGTGTTTGTGCTGTAAATAAAACCAGACAATGGTTTTCAGCTGGATCCACTCCCTTTCCCCACCCCACTCTCCCACCATCGACACCCGGATATTAATGCTCTCTAGAAACGCAGCAGTTTGCAAGGACTAATACATCTCCCATCTCTATCAATGTTACACACATCATAGCGACACCACTATCGACAGCATCCTAGTAATGCCCTTAACAAATTAATAGCTCCATATTGGTCTTTACAGGACATTTAGCAAGAAGCTGTGCCTCAAGGCTTAAGATAACAATCACTCCACAGTTTGCATAACCTGCCTTGCCTGTGAAACACACAGAATTGATGGCTCCATGAAGAACAGATGATGCTGCACCTACAACCACCTTGCAAGCATGCCCAAGGGCATGGCCCACAGCCAGGATCTCACCAAGCACTAGGCTGGGGGCCTGCAGAGCATGTCCCAATTCCTAATCATTCCACGCAGCCAGCTCTCTTCCCTTCTGCAACTGAGGTACAATGAAGAGGTGGTTGCTTTGCACCATCCACCCCACTGTGTGATCAAGATGTGGCCAAGGACTCATCTGGGCTTGGGAGTGCAGCAGCAGTCACTCAGGTTAGATCCAGCCTACACGATGACCATGCCAAAGTCATATATGTATATCGTATTTGCACAAAGGAGCAGAATTGAGATTATATAAGTTATCTTAATGATGCTGTGCCTTTTTGCATGTTTGCTCTTGCAGGATTGCTTATAAGCTATGGAAGGAACAGCAAAGCACAAATGATGCACTCATCTGGTATAGCCAGTAGAAAAGAAATGGAGATATGGACCGTCAATAATTGATCCTAAAAGCTTTCACACCAGACATACGTACAGCTGCAGTGATAAATTTCATATTCCACCATAAGAGAGTGTGCCAAGAAGCTGCCAAAGGTGAGAGTTAAACAACAAAATTGCAAAGCATTGAATGAATCTATGCCAATGGCCACAAAGTCTATGGCAGCCAGACTTTCTTCAGAGCAAGAGGTGCCAGCTATACTCAGTAATGCAATCCACTCTAATCAGGCTTTACCACAACGTCAGTTTTCAATTCTCCCAGTCTATTCCATTTATCACCATGTGACCTCACCCAGAAAACCACATCCAACTTTTTTTTTTTTGGTGTAGTTCTCATACCTTGATTTTTTTCCCCCTTTCATAAATTGCCTCCATAAGTGAATACTTGCAGTGTTTCTGTTCTGTAAATGGTTTCATGCATAGCAGCAGGCATCAGAAAGGTTCAGTTCTTGCTCTGATCCTGTGTTTATTCTGAGTTGGAGGTGGATTTAAACCATCTTCCATATTTGGGATCTACTCAAAGCTGAGTGACCTAAGAGCAATCTACTGATGCTTCATTTCCTACATCTACAGAGAGGCCCTTTTAAGCCTCGAGCAAGTAAAGAACAATCATAATATGTTCCTTCTCTGCCTCGGAAGCAATAGTGCAGAAACTGCCCTGTATACAGACAGTACCTCTTTTCTGTGCCTGCCCAGAGATCCACAAAATGGCCTTACTGTGACTGACAGGCTCAGGAAATAGGAGTGCACAGAGGAAGAAACCCCATTTCCTTTTCCATGCTTTTTGGATAACAGACAGAATTGCTTGAACAATAAAATTATCCCCTGAGACCCCTAGGACTCAGAAGCATCTATAAGACTATTCAGATTCATCACCGTGCTAAAGGAATACCCTGATTCCTCACGAGGCCTGTTTGCCTTTTGTTACATGTCAGTAATTGCTCGTGCCGCAGCAGGTGCGCTAAGTGGTGAGGAGCAGACCAACTGCATGACCAGCCTGCTGCTGTCCTGGCAGCCTCACGGAAACCATTGGTTATGCCTCCAGAGGTTATGCCAATGAGCAGTACTACAAAAGAAATGATAAATTGAGAAAATCCTCCTTAATGGATGGTTAAAAAAAATAATAAAGAGAGAGGGGCCACTTGAGGCACCTAAAGCTGTTAATAATGACAGAAGAAGGGATTTCTGGTTAATCAACTCAAGGTCACAGTCTTGTGGAATAGATTTCATATAGAGTAAATAACTCTCACACAGAGTGATGGCATGTTTAGCATCAACTCTTGGCAAAGATTTGTTTGCTTAGTGACTTTTCTCTTCTTTTTTCTTTTCAGGCCAGCCACCTTTGACTGGAGGAGAGCTTGTTAAAAGAGCTAAATGTCACTAAAAACATGCTGTTAATCCCAGTCATCAACAAATGTTAACCATATAGTGATAATAAAGAGAAAAAAGAAAAGATGTGGCTCCAATCAGGATTATGTTTGGTAAATGCAGAGACTCCCATGACTCTGTACCAGGCTGCTTTCATACTGTTTCTCCAAATACATGTCACCATCCCTGATTCTGCAGAAGTACTTTGATATTCATTTGCAGACAGATACACTGTACTTTTTCTTTGGCTTGTACAAACAAACAGACGCATTTTGGTTTTCTCAGCAAATACTATCAGATGTTTCATGTGCAGCAATGAAAATTAAGTAAATTTTTGATTTTACAAGTCTTCCTCGCTTGAAACAAGCTTGGCTCAGCTACTAGTAGATGTAAAGAAAAAACATGTAATTTTTTTCTAGATAAAGAAGCTTACAGATGTCCATAATGTTTTGAAGATCTCAGCACTCACCGACTTTAATGATGTCTGTGGAAGCTATTGGGAAGCGAGAGTTGGAGAAATGAACACATTAAACTGGCCTTGAGCTTTTCCCAGATTCTGACCTTTTCTGCACACATCCCTCACTGATCAACGTAATTAAGTTGTGAGCAACTATTCTTCTCTCAAGTGAAGTTTGCCCCTTTAATTTCATGCTGAAGGAGCATGCGAGTCTTCAAATCTTGCCTGTTCCTCCAAACACGCTAGTTCAAATAAAAACAACAAAACCTCACATCTAAGAAAAGTTACTGCTCCCCCATCAGTGCTAACCTCCCTCAGGTTGTGTTTACTTTTTCCCAAGGAAAAGCACCTTGCAATCTCCTATCCCTATGTATTCATTTCAAGACCAAGCAGTAACATTCTCAGGATGCCTGAAAATATTCTTACGAACAGTAAGCTCAGCAAACTTCTACCTTTTGTAAAGTACAGTTTTTGAGCCTTAAAAGGAGTAACTTTTTCATAGGTAGGCCAGTAGTAATATTTTTAATTAATCCTACTAAAAGAGTAATATAATAAGCCTGAGGATCACTGCAATACAGTAGATTTCCTTTTTCCACAGCTTGTTTTTTTCAATTAATGATTTTGCTGAAGAAAATTGTGTTTCAAAGACTTGCTTTTTTTTTTGCTTATCAGATATAAAATAGTATAAATATATCTAGACATATTATAGATAAATGTATATATAAGATAGTATAGATAGGTACAAAAGATCCTTAGCCTCAATCTCTGTAATGTCTGAAGGTCATTCAGAGTTTTGCTGTACTTCCATAACATTTGTGGGAATAGGAGTGGGGAGTTTTTGCCATTTCTGTTGTGTTTTCCTTCAGTGTTGAACAACCCAATATCCTTAATACCTTGGAATCTGAAGGAAATTACAGTATAGCTACATATATATGTCTGTGCAAGCTTTTAGATTTCTATCAGGGTTGGAGGCATTTTGAGACACCTTTACAAATCCATTAACATTTCATTTTATTTTTATACTAGCTGCCACTTACTGCAGGAGTTAATGACAGTGAAGTAAATACAGCGATTTCTTCCTAGAAGAGTGCAACAGCTTCTCATGTTCTGTGGTTTCAAACTATTTGGAAGAAACACATGCAAGGTTAGAGAATCTTACAGAGCACTGCCTCCAAAGGGAAATGGAAGGCATGAAGTTCCAGCTCAGTCCCACAGGCCTCCCTCTTTCAGAAGCTCTCAGATCTTTCACTGCTCCTCAGTTTCACAAGCTTACAAAATAGTTCATGGTTTTACAAGCAGTGCACATGGTTTAACAGACCTTCTCCACTACAATTTAAAAAGTATTACTTCTGATCTCATGAAAGCATGAAAAGGTCCATTTATTTTAACCTCCCTGTTGCTGTTCAAATCAAGCAGGGATTTCAGTTGGGTGCCTGTAGGTACCCTGTAGGGTTGCCCATTTCCCACAAGCATCCAGCATTAATATAATCACAGCTAGCACTGTTTGAAATTAATTATCTCTAAGACTCCAGCAACACAATCTCGAAAGACTGCCACTTGCAGAATTTAAAGCAATAATAATTAAACTTGTTACAAACATATCAGCTGGGAGTTCCACTCTTTTGCTTCCCAATGCCATACAGTGTCCAATTTTAATGTCCATCTTTTTACTCTGCAGTCATAATGCAAGTGGTCTTTTCTCACTGAGCAGTGTTTCACAGCCACATCCCACTGCAGTCATGCTGCTGACAAATAAAGTGAGTTTTGTCAGCATTTGGGGATAGGATTGGAGAAATTATCTCAGAAACAGGATCTAACTAAAATAATTTATCCTTCTCCAGCCCCTTCAAAATAATGTTAGTCTGCACTGTTCTAAATCATAAATGCAAAGCTCTTTCTGAATTTTGAAAACCTTCAATACATTACATACATATACAAAGACTTCAGTAAATTAGTTCATCTGCTACTGCAGTTGCATAGGACAAGGGAAAAAGGAAGGCAAATAGGATTATTTCTCCTTTTAAGTTCATAGGAAATGTTAATTAATGAAGTGGAAGCAATATGAATATCTCCACAGAAATACAGATTACCTCAAGATCCAGGAGGAGAAACAGTTGGGTTTGGATTTTTCCTTTCCTAAAAACATTTATACCAAAGCAAAGTAGAATCCCAACTTTGAAGCAGCTCCGTTTTACACTTTTACTAAAGATGCTTTTTTTTCTATATATATAGGTTAGGTGCTATCCTTTAGCATGTCAGTCTTTTCCAAAGGTCAAAATAAACACTTATTACACACAGGCATTATTAGCCACTCACTTTCACCTGAAGTGAAGAACAGCGAAGAGCAGGAGACCCCTGGCAAAGGACTATACACACTCCATTTCAGAAGGAAATTACGTTCTTGCATAACTTCAGTAGTTCTGTATGTTCTAACATTGCTCCTTACAGTTTCATCATTCATGAAACAATTCAAAATTCTTGAAAATATAATTCACGATCTCGCTCATCACCACTGTATCATCTCACCTCTCACTTACTAAAACTGTATGTATAGGTGTACCCCATCCCCAAATGTACTTGTGCATGTGAGCACACACTCATCCGTATTATTTTACATTTAAATATATATTGCTTTTAAATTTTTAAGAGAGATGTGACTGAGAGAATCTCTGGTAGCAGAGAAATTAGATTGTGAAGTCAAGTGAGAAAGCCAGAAAATATAAAAACTTTAAAATAGCATTTTCTATTCAAGGGGGACAGAGATTGATCTTCTATTTTCCAGTATAAACTCAGAGCAACTCTACTTACGCTGATGAAGCTTAAGCAGTTTAAAAATGGAACGGCCAGAACAGCATGTCTCTTTTTCCTAGATAGCAAGAGTCAACATTTTAAAGCATAAATCTCTCTTTTCAGTGTTTTTGAGCATTTGTAGGTCTCTCAAATCCAGATGGACTGCCAAAACCATGGCTATCATAAAAAAAAAAAGTAGGCTAAATTCTCCTTTCACAAATTTGAGAAGTGCTGAGTACTCCTCGTTCCTGCAGAAACCTGTGGCAGCTCCAAGGTAATTATCATCATCTCACTTCTCTATTCAGGTATCTGTTAGGAGGGGTGTTCTCCACTGTGTTGGGTCTGTGTCACAAGGCTTTGGTAGCGGACGAGGGGCTACAGGGGTGGCTCCTGTGAGAAGCTGCTCAAAGCTCCCTCAGCTCCAGGTTGGACCCACCTCAGGCTGAGACAGGCCATCAGTGACAGTGGATGTGCTTCTGCAATAACATATCTAAGAAGGGGACAAAGAAACTGCTAAAAAAGACCTGGAGCAGAGAGAGGAGGGGGATGTGAGAGCAACACCTGTGCAGATACCTGGAGTCAGTGAGGCATGCCAGAGCAGAGATTCCCCTGCAGCCCACGGGGAGAGGGCAGGCTGTGCCCCTGCAGCCTATGAAGGATCATGGTGGAGCAACCCATGAAGGACCATGGCAACGCAGAGATGGACCTGCAGCCCATGAGGGACCATGGTGGAGCAGAGAGGGACCTGCAGCCCGTGGAGGACCCCACGCCAGGGGAGGTGCCTTCGTCCAAAGCAGAACATTTCTCTGTGGGCAGCCCATGCTGTGTCAGTGCATTCCTAAGGGACTGTACCACGCAGGAAGGATTCCCGTTGGAGGGGTTCATGAGGGACTGTCTGCCATGGGAGAGACCCCGTGCTGGAGCAGGGAAAGCGTGTGAGGAGCCCTCCCTGCCTGAGGAGGAAGGAGTGGCAGGGACAATCTTTGGTGAACCGAATGCAGCCCCCATTCCCCATCACTCTGTGCCGCTGAGGAAGAGGAGGGAGAGACACCAGGAGTGAATGTTGAACCTGGGAAGGAGGGAGGGGTTGGGGGAAAGTTTTTTTTTTTTTTTTAATATCCAGTGTTCACATCCCATTATCCTACCCTGTTTTGATTAGTGACAAATTAAATTTATTTTTTTCCTCAAGATGAGTCTGGTTTTTTGCCTGTGACCATAACTGGCAAGCAAACTTTCCCCGTCCTTGTTTCAACCCACCAGCTTTTTATTATATTCTCTCCCCCTTATCCCACCGAGGGGGAGGAGTGAGCAAGCAGATACCGGGTGCTTTATTGCCAGGCGGGCCTGAACCAGGACATCCACTTTCTTCTGTAACTTCTTGTTCTTCTTAAAGAGTTACAAAGTAAAAAAGATATGTGAAATCAAGACACTGCATTGGCTGCACTTACGAAGAAAGCCCCCAAGGCTGTCAGGTATTCAAAGGGCAGATTTCCTTTCCATAGATACAGCTAGGATCCACAAAGTTCTTTCATATGTTTCCCATGTGCAGCCAACTGCTGACCCAAANTGCTGGAGCAGGGAAAGCGTGTGAGGAGCCCTCCCTGCCTGAGGAGGAAGGAGTGGCAGGGACAATCTTTGGTGAACCGAATGCAGCCCCCATTCCCCATCACTCTGTGCCGCTGAGGAAGAGGAGGGAGAGACACCAGGAGTGAATGTTGAACCTGGGAAGGAGGGAGGGGTTGGGGGAAAGTTTTTTTTTTTTTTTTAATATCCAGTGTTCACATCCCATTATCCTACCCTGTTTTGATTAGTGACAAATTAAATTTATTTTTTTCCTCAAGATGAGTCTGGTTTTTTGCCTGTGACCATAACTGGCAAGCAAACTTTCCCCGTCCTTGTTTCAACCCACCAGCTTTTTATTATATTCTCTCCCCCTTATCCCACCGAGGGGGAGGAGTGAGCAAGCAGATACCGGGTGCTTTATTGCCAGGCGGGCCTGAACCAGGACATCCACTTTCTTCTGTAACTTCTTGTTCTTCTTAAAGAGTTACAAAGTAAAAAAGATATGTGAAATCAAGACACTGCATTGGCTGCACTTACGAAGAAAGCCCCCAAGGCTGTCAGGTATTCAAAGGGCAGATTTCCTTTCCATAGATACAGCTAGGATCCACAAAGTTCTTTCATATGTTTCCCATGTGCAGCCAACTGCTGACCCAAAATCCCCAGCTGCATCTCAGTATACATCACAAAGAAATTAAACTGAGGGAAAGATGAAAACTTCCTCTCTGCTCTTTAGAGACATAGTTAAGGACTTGATTTTTATGTTGCAATTCTTCCAGTAGAAGAATTAAATTAAATCCTCTGCACCTTGCAGAAGCACCAACACTTAAACTTCACAGTTAACCCTATATGGACAAAGTATGCAGGGTGGGCTTTATCACCATGCATTGTTCAGGAGGAATCAAGTAGATTGTTCTCACTGTTCATCCACTGCTCTCTCATCAGATACTTCTGCCAGGAAATACTTAAACAGGGAACAACTATGCTCACACACGTGATGTTAGCTCCAAGCATGCAATTATGCAAACTCATTTTTGCATGTAACAGACTCAATTATTCCTACAGGTATGGAAGCCTACATGCAGACAGATCTTACAGGTATTTTGCTACTCATGTCTTTCATGCTGTTGCCAGTGTTAGCCAAATTGCTCACAAGGCACTGCAGAAATTCAAGAGAACTAGTAAGCAAATTGCCATTTGATAATAGGGAGTGGTAGTCATTATATGACAAAGCTAGGTGACTCTACAACGTAGAATTAGTAAGTAATTCGCACTCCAGCAATCCACTGCAACATCAAGACTCAAAGGGTTTTGCTCTCCTGTTCTTATTACCCTTCATACTATTAAATCAAACATTCGTGTCAGGTATTTAGGACTTGCTTGCCAGATTGCAAAGGTAGATGTTGTTTTTGGCTTTCCCAGCAGAGCTGAGCCCTGAAGTGAAGCCAAGACCCATAATCATTTGCCTTGGCTGAAACAAAAATAAACATACCCTCTACTGTATGCACTTCTGAGGTAATTACTGCCATTAGATCATAGCCTGGAAATGAATTTTAAACCATGCAGAGAAACTGAATACAAAACCCCCTATGTTAAAATCATGTTAAATGTGCGAGTATAACATGCCAAAGCAAGGAGGGCACACCTGAAAGAAGGAAATTTAACTCTAGCCCACCTTGTCAGACCCAGCCACTGCAACCCACATGGTGAAGTTAAACCATCTCTTAGTAGGAGATGACCCACAGGCCCCTGGCAGGAATGGGTCAGCTCCCCCATTTAAGGTAATATTGCCTCCAGAAAAATAGATATTGTGTTCTTTTAACACTGCTTAAAGCATATATTGCATCTACCATGTGTTCTCCCCTCTGCGTTCCTTAATTCCTATTTCTAATTGCCTATCTCCACTGCCATACATGCACTTAACCAGCTGAGTATCACCCAGTCAAAATCTCATTTCATCCAGTTAACTCCCCCCAAACCTCAACAGCCCAAAGAGGGAGATCTTCATTTCTTTGTAAGGATCACTGGAAAAGGCCACAATATATCGAGAAGACAAGCAGATTCCAAACTCTTAACCGGCTTGGTAGCTCAACACAGAAGCTTTCCTGTAATGTCATAACACCACCTCATTTCAATCCAGTTTCACTGTTCAGTGCTGTCAAGGAGACAAAAGCCATCCTGCTCTCCTCCAACCACCAAACGCTGCTGGGCCTCAAGGCATGGAATATCCACAGAAGTGGATGAGAGCTCTGGGCCCTGACTGCCCCTGGAGGAAGCTTCCTGCACCTGGACTGTTCTCTGAGCCCTCTGCTGACCACACCATATACTGGTGGCAGCACTCAGAATTTCACACCAGTCCACTGCTAGGATCATGTACAGCCCTAGCTGTTCAAGTCACACTTCTGTAACAACTCTCTCCTACAACCAGATGTATGAATTGTTGCACCATTCTACCCCTTAAAGGCAATAAGCAACAAAAAATACCTGCTCTAGAGTCACACGTGATGCACTGGGGAGGGGAAGGGATTTATGCTCAAGACTTGGCTGCCATAAACACCGTGCGAGGCCACACTGATGAGACTGGAATGCTATCAGCTGTGTTTGCCTTTTCTTTGACCTTGCTGTTACTTTGAAGCCATCAGAGGCTGCTGCTCACAGTGGCTTCAAGGTCCTTTGTTAGACTTACTGCCATTGACCCAGTGACAATAACATGATGTCTTTAACTTCTGGTTCAGAAAACAGTCATTCAAATAAAGGATACACTGACAGCCCATTAACTACAGCGAAGATTGTTGTTGCTGCTACAGTTTCAGAGAGACCTATTTAAAAATAGATTAGGGTCTTGGAAGCCACTCAGCCTATTCTGCCTTTTCCCCCTCCTCCCTGCAAGACAAGTAACCAAACCAAACCTGGCATATGCTTCCTCCCTGATCTAGTTACAACTTCATTATAGCAATATTGGTGAGCAGCAAGTAACTTATTAAATAAATGCCATTTAAGTGCTTCTACCTGGATAGTTGATTCAGATAACAGAGGCAGAGAAAAGGGAGGGGCTGGCCTGGCTCTGCCCACTTTCTGCCTTCCTTTGCCACAGCAGGGACAGGCAGGCGATGGCAGCTAGACAAGCAAGGGTGAGCAGCATCTCCCAGTGCTGTAACGAGGAGAACTGATACAGCCCTTTCAAGGCCACATCAGCTCTTTCCAACAATCACACACACAAAAAAACCCCCAACTTCATTCTAATTACACAACCTTGACAACCGTTGACAGATGTAACTTTGTAGAAGATTTTTTTAATTTTATTTTTTACTTTTGCAACAAAACTAGCTTTCAACCCCTAGAATTATTTTAAGATTCCTCCCTCCCCCCTATTTCGCAGCAGCACCCAGATAGCTGCCCTGCCTGCAGAAGGAAGAAGGCAAAAGACTCAGCACTCAGCATAGACAGTTTGACACTTACAGCATGTCACCAGAATGGTGGTGCTGGCTTGATGCCAAGGAGCATAGATATTTCTTTTACTCACTGAAGAAAAAAAAATAGACTTCTGAAAGAAATGTTCCACCTCAGTTGCTTAGAACAAATAAGACTAGCCATAACCACAGTACTACAAGCTTCTGGGGATGGCCTGCTCTTGATATCACCTCTTGATGTGGCCCCAACAGCATTTAAAGAATAGCTAGACATTTAATAAACATAGAAAAGGGTGGTTAGGACCTTCATTTTTGTCCACAAAACACCAGGAGACTTAGTACCTGCTACAATGATCATTAACTACGTGTATCACCACCACCTTTCCCCCCACCCCTCCTCCTATGGGAAGCTACCCCCAGCAGAACTGTTGAACACAAATAAGGTTTGTAGAAAGCAGATAACTGTTTCTGGTTATTTCAATCAGGTGGCAAGAGATGACGCAGCTAGATAGGATTGGGGTTTTGTTTGTTTGGGATTTTTTGTTTTTTGAATTTTTAAACTTTGAGGGGTAGGTGAGCTTTACAAAGCCATCTGAAGGAAAACAGTAGCTGAGACCAAGAATATTTAACTCAACATAAGTGTACATATATGTACATTAAAAACCATATATACATCTTTATGTTTACCATTTATTCAGTATTGTTTGCAATGAACAAACATTAAATTCTGACATAGTAGAACAGAATGAGATGAATGCTTAAAGTTCACAACACACATCTTAAATTACCAGATTCAGACCCTTTCAAGGACGATGGGGTTCAGAACATTCACAGGCAAGATCAGTTACCATGCTGCTTATGCCATTTCAGAAGATCCCATCTTAGTTTCTCCAAGTATTTATTTCTCTGCCCAAGACCACAAGCCTTAATCACACAGAGTCATCCAAAGGAGAACCTTGCAACTGTCATCAGATCTGTGAGCTATGAAGTTTATAAAATCTGTGATGCATCATCAGCCCTCTCCCTTTTCTTTCCTATAGAATTTCAAAAGTACAATAAAAACTTCAGGGTGTTTGTATTTTAGAAGGATCATTTGAGGTAGTCTTGTATTAACTTTGATGTATGCCTCCTTCAATGATCTGATATATTGAACATGTACTTCCTGACCCAGAAATTTTGCAAAGAACACTATATTATTACAAGAATGTCTACTTGCTGTCTAATCTCACTTTAAACCAAACTTAGAGCGAGCTTTTCCCCATACAAAGATAAATTGTTAAACAACATTTTCCACAGGCCCACAATCAACCCTTTAAATCCAACTTGAATAACAGACCTTCATTTATCAATTGATCCACTGTTTTTTGGTTTTGGGTTTTTTTTTTTTCCTTCACTTCTTTGAGTGAAGCAGATAAAAGACCTAGTTGTACTATCATAGCCCATTGCTTTGTAACCAAACTCTGTGTGAGAGAAATACTGCGCTTTTTTTTGTCATGGGGAGAGAGGGAACAGAGAGAGGGCAAGTTAAGGTTTTTCTTCCCTCATTTTTCCTCCTTGGCTTAAATTTTGTTGTTGTCATTTTGAGGCTTTGGGAGGATGGTAATGTGGTGGTTCCTGTCCCTATAAAATCTTCAAGAGCCATTGTGTCCGCAGGTCAAAGAGAAACCAAATTAAAAACTAACAACTTTTGAATTTCAACAGCCAAAGTTAATGTTGACTAAGAACCAAAAAAGAAGGGGGAGGAGGTAGAAAGAAAAGTGGCCCTATGAAAAGCAAGGGCCAGCTGAGAGATCTAGAGGACGGCAGGCTCTGAAGGGGCAAAGCTACTCCTTTTGATGTGGGAGGTCTGCAAGTAACCTACTGGGACACTCCGTGGGCTATCTCATTAACCATGTCACTAAAGCCCCCCAAAGTCCAGAGAATCATAACATTATCTCTGACATTACCACACAGATACAAGGATCCTTAGGCAGTCTATAAACATGCCTGTACTAACCAATTCATCGTGGCTTGACACCCCTGCAAGGGCTGGATGCCCTTTAGTGAGCCACATGAATTGCCCCAGTCATTCATCAAAGTTTCTCAGAGTGCATTTCACACAGCATTAAATTTAATTAAAGCAACATTGACTGCATTGTAATCCTCTGGAGGCTCTTTGTCAGTGCTGGAACACTTTCTACTTAAATATCTGTTGCTTAAGTGGGATTTTTTTCCCCTTCCGTTGTCTGAATCCAAGTGATTAGTTGCCTCTCCCTGTTTTTTATTTAAAAAGTCATATGTTACGAAAAACGTCTGTCATGCAAAAAGGAATCCCAGCCTGACAAACAGTTGAGCTCCTATGCACTTGTCTGCAGATGCTGGAGAATATGGAAGATTGTTTTAAAACTAACCAACAACCCTCAACACACAAAAAAGATTAGTAGCAGAAAAGAAATGTGTAGTAAAAGCTACCTATTTGTCAGTGCACATCCCTTGTGCGTGTCTTTCTACTTTGGTGCATCAGCTACAGGCCACCATCATGTCCCGTTAGTACTGAAATAAATGGTGGCTGCAGGTGTGCTTGGCCCTCCATAGTCCAGGCAACCTTTGTCAAGACCAGTGGTTACACCAGAGCCCTACATCAATGTAGGGCTTTAGCAGTTTGCATTCATCTTGGTGGAGAAAGGATCAGGTAGAAACCAGTTCTCTAGGCCTCTCTTTTACTAGGTCTGTCCATCCACACTGGAATCCCATTCATTCCATTTACCCTGTATTTTGTTGACTCCTCCTAGATCAGCATCAAAAGGCAAGCTTTGTTTCCATCCTGCTAGTTGCCCCTGGATCCTGTCTGCCAGCCACCAGCAGTCTAAAAGTCCTACTCTTCTGTATGGGCTTGATATTTGCCTGGGAGAAGACATGGAAAACAGGCCACGCAGTTCTCAGAAACATGAAGATTATTTCAACACTGCACTGCAGTGAAAACTGTGATGGAAACACAGTTTTCAACAAGTAGGGACAGTTGTGCCCGCTTTGCCTCCTCTTGATCAGAAACAGTTTTTGAGAGCCATTTCTCCGTATGCAGTAGGCAGAGTGAGTTCATGTACTTTTCACAAACTACAAAGGTTAAAGTATCCTTCGCTGCCGGAAAAGTGAACTGCAGAGTAGAATAAGAAAATCTACCTTTTAACGCAGCCCTACATTATCTGCAATAAGATTTGGCAGTTAAACCACTGATTTTGCTACCCTAATATCTCTTCCCTCCTGTACAACTTAGTTTGCTTCTGTTGTGTTGGTGGTGTTTTGGTTTTCCTGTTACTGAATAATTTCAGATTTTCTCAGTCTGTCTACTACGGATACCCTAGGAATAGCATCATTCTTGCTTTATTCCTATGTGTAATCCTCCTGAAAAAGTTAACATTATTATTATTCCAGTGGCCTGGAAGTTTCAGTTCCTTCTATTTCTTTGTGGTTTTAATGAGGAGAGTAGAACACAAAGCACTCACATTGCCATCATTCACAGTTATCAGTAGAGGATCCAAAAAAAAAAGTTAAGTGTAGTTTTGTATTTCTCCAAAGAAAAGCAACTAAGCAATTCTGCCCAGAAAGGGACCTGCTTAGGCCTCAAGGTTTCAAAGGACCTGACAGGGGGGGCTTGAGAGAAATTCTGTGTTATGCTCAGCCAAGATCAATGTTATTGTTTATCTCAGAGAAGTATTTATTTCCAATTCTCAGTACTTCTCATGGCTTCTCATGTGAGATCCTTTGCTGCCATGTTGTCATGGAAATGGTTCCATAAAATAACAGAAGGTGCTGAAGAATCAGATAATTTTCTTCACAGGATACACCCATCTACACCACAGACGCATGGATTACGCATGCCTACCATCTCAGAACTAGTTTCTTATTGCTTGCCAGGTCTAAGATTTAAGAGAAGATTCAAGAAGAGATCAAAGCATTGCACAGGTCCCAAGGCTCGGGGCACACTCCTCACCTGGGTAAAAGTAGATATAGAGCTAAGCAGAAGTAATACAAATTCAAAAGCAAAATTGCTATTCAAAGCTGCAGGCTGAAAACTTACACAAGTCTTCAGTTTATGAGAACTGCAGATGCTTTACAGAAGGTATGGAGAATCTAGTCAGTTAGCAGCTCTGGAGAAAAAAAGCCTCTGCTATCTCCCTATAACTCTGCTGTGTAGCAAAAAGGATGAGTGCAGCTTGTGTAGAGATAAGCAGATTAATTCAACCAACCCAGCTTCACTGGAGTGCAACCAACCACCCTTCCATTCTTCATACATGCTCACTAACTGATAAGAGAACTTTACTAATGCAGCATAGTAGTAACTAAATTCCCCCCAGAAAAACGTGTTTCAAAGTTCTACTTTAGAGAAAGACATAGCTTTCACATTAATCTTGCCTTGTGCTGTTTGAGTGGGGCAGAGCTAAATATGGAGCTGAAATAAAAGTACAAATCCTCTATGTCACACACAGAGGCCATCAGATAGTTATTAATGCTGCACTGGGATTCTGCCATCTATGGAGTGCTGAAATAACTATGCACGGCACACTGATTTTACTATTGTAATTGCGCACATATTCACACCCCCCATCACATCCTCAATGGTAAAACTTGTGCATAACATTATACTTTAGAAGACCTCCTGCTGGCTTAGAAAGAAAAACCCTAGCTTTATTCTACTCTCCCTTGGTATTTACTTCAGTTTCCCTTTCAAGCTTCTCAAACACACAATAAGCTTTTGATTATCAGGGTTTTAAGTGCTCCACTGGACACCCAGTTTGTATTTATGAATGGAATTAATAAAGAAGCAACCCGACTCCATCAAGAGAGCATTTGCAGCTACTCTTAAGCATCACTGAGCAACATAAGTAGAAATTGAAAAGAGCTAGAAGTCTCTGGCCTGCATTTTTTACACTGTCACACCCAGTAAAAGCCTTAGAAATTCATATTTGTCATTTCAGGATCTCTGTACAGCCTATTCATTTACTGAACTGAAAAAATATTAGAAGCTGCATACACAAGCAATCCAAACTAAAAACCTACTTGCCTTGCTAAAGAAAGTCAGTAGTATTACTGCTACTTAGGACAAATCATTTTGGTTTACGTTTCCCCCCTCTCCTCCATATAGATTTTTCAAGTCACATTTTCACCCTTTTTGTTACAATTGTCAGTGAATACTCACAGAAAGAATTGAAGACCAGGTTGTGGATTCCTTGTCAATATATCATCAACTCAAATGAGTTGTCCCAAAAAGAGAAAGGAAGAAAGGGGGTGTGTGCTAAACATTGCCTTGACAATACACACTATGTCCTTAACATTGAAGACAAGAAGCTTGTCCTTAACATCAAATATTAAATGCTGATGAATATTTCCTTTACCATCAATGAGTGTATTTATACATGTCCAAAAGCAAGCTAATTTCTTTGCAAGATGCTGCCCACTGTCCTGAAAACAGCAGCCTACCCTCTGCAGAGTGAAGTTTTTTGATGCACCAGAAATCAGGGAAAAAAAAAGAAAAGTAAAAGGGAGGTTGGGGCATTTCAGGTACAACAGGGATCAAGGACTGGTTCAAATCTCTCTAAAGAAAAGTGCTGGGAATAAAGATTTTTCCAGGCTAGACGAGGAAGAGTATGTAAGCCTTCCAAGGACTTACTTGTATATTTGCACTATGCTCGTGCCTACACTCTCTGTGCAAGCATGCACGCTTTCCCTAGAATGCTCAGTTTTCTAAGATTCATCTCCAATCAACTCCCTGCTTTTTTCCAGAAAAAGTGAAGTTCAAAAGGTTCCTCGTGATAGTGGCATGCAACTGGTGGTTAGTACAACCTAGTTATTTCTAGCAGCTCTTGCCCCAGCTACTACCTTTAAAATGAGACTACACATGAAAAAGCAGAAAAAGTAAGACGACGACAGTAAAAGTATTCTGTTCTAAATAAAACCAAAACTAATCTCACCCTGAAGGAAGGCTCCAGCCAGCAACCACGATACAGTCCTGAAAAATGCATAAATACTCAGTTGAAAAATACCCCTTTCTCTGCATTGTGACAGCTGTCTGTGCTCAGCAGCTGCCACAGGACCAGTGGTGCCAGTGAGCTGCACTCTGCCAGACTACAGCTTATAGTGGAAGGCAAAGCAGTAGAGGTATGAGAAACCTTCAGCTGCTGCTTCAATGACATTAAAATTCCTCAGGTTTCAGCCAAAATCCCTTTCTTTATCACTTTATAGGTGAGGTCACCTCTAATGAGAAAAAATGAAGTTTTACATCTGTCAGTGCCAAGGCACTTCCATCCTTTAAAGGTATCCAGATCAGGAAATGTAATGTTTCTTTGCATTAATTCCAATGTCACAGTTAAAGAATAATTGTGTCTTAGGAAAGACATCCCAAACCATGATGATTAATAAAGATTAAACTAATAAAAATGTGGTATATCTTTAATCAATATACTCAAACTGAGGAGGCCATTCTCCCACACAGGAACCAAGTTCAGGCCTTCCCCTACTTTTTCCGCCTAGGGAAGTCTCACTCAATTTGCTAAGTCTATCTTGCCTGAAAGTGTATGTCCAGCTGGTTCATCCTCTACGTCAAAGACGTGACAACAAGCTAGATGTTGTCCCTGACAAAACCCCAGTGCTGTGCAGGCACAGCAACACTGCTACCTCCTGACTCATTGTAAATGCCCAGACTAGACAAACAAGATGACTAATGGTTATTCAAGCAAATTTGGGCCACCATGATGGGAAAGGTGCAGAGGGAAAACATTACTACTAGAGTTCTTTTGAAACAACCTGACAGTTGATAGATGAGCGTCCATAAAATGACAAAGGCTCCCTGTGCAAAGCCCCTTGCTACCAACATCATCTCCCTGGGAAACTAATTACCCTGTACTGTCCGTGAAAATATTATTATTCTGGTAATTATTTTCCCTTTTCAATGACAAAGTGGCCATGAAAAGTGCCCCCACCTCTCATTTCTGGCCATACTTGAGTTAAACATATCACACAATATGATTTTAGCTAATGAACAGTGAACATGTTTTTGAGATGCTGATTTCTTTCCACTTGCTGTTTGCAGTGTGTGTGCTGGGAAAGGCAGTGGAGACAGCAAAGTTTATCTCCAGGCTGCTGCAGCAGTAGTGAGAGAGGAATAACAGTTGTTGGATGGAAGTTGCTGAAGGCAAAGGGTTATCTATCAAAATGCATTTTTAACAAATGTTGGGTGGTGAAGTCTTTTTCCTTAAGTGCTGAGTTCAAACCCTTTTGATTAAAATTGCATTGTAAATTTGTCCTCACAATGAACATGTGTGAAAAAGCAGAGAGGATCCTACTCCAGCCCTCAGGTTTAGTTAATCCCAACCTTTGGGAATCTTGAGATCCCATGCAAAAGTTTTAACTGCTATTTGACTTTTGTTTATGATCTGATTTACATGCTGTAAGATTTAAAGAGCTTGAAAGCCGAATTTGGCTCCAAAAAGTGTTTTTAGGAGAAAGGGAATCAAACTAAGGTGGAGTGTGGGGTTTTATTTTTTATTTCAAGCCATTGAAGAGTCTGCCATATTCTATAAATCTATGGAAATTAACACTAAACAAATTGTGAAACTTGTGCCTCAGACCATTTTTACATTAATTAGTGCTAGAAGAAAATAAAGTTTTTTCTTCACAGAAGAAAACAATTTGATTACTCAAAACTATCTGCCCAACTCAAGTTTTCAGTGTTGATCATGAGGTTATCACAAGAAAAATGAGTTAATGTAATAATCCAGCATCTGGCCACAAAGATATATCATCAAAAGCTTCCTAATCTGAACTGGCAATTCATTAGGCATTAGTTCTCCCGACAAAACCAATAAAAAGGAGAAATAAGGTGTCCCTCAGCTAAGTGTAAAGAGGGATTATGCTCAGCCACAGAATCCCACATTCAAGAATTACACAAATTGTATTGGATTAGTGCAACCTGTGTGTGTTATCCAGAGCTGAGAACTGTGCTGCTGCTATTGCTTTAGAAAACCTGCTTTCACCCCCAGTAAGTAGTAGCTGCTGCACTAGCCACCATCTACCTCTGCCCAAAGGACCTGGCAGGTAGGACAGGCAAACTGAAGTGGTTGACCAACCTAGAGAAGAAGAGCTTCTGGAGACAAGTAGCATCTTTCACTAGACCTGCTGACCCACTCACTGTGGCCACAAAGATCCAAGTACACATAATTAACTCTTTTACTCCAACTAATAACTGCTAATACCTCTCTGCAAATCTTGCTTTGATATTAAGATACACACACAAGGCTATTTGAAGAGGCATGCTCATTCACCACTGGCAATTAAATTACCAGTGTCAGCAAGCAGTTCAGTCTGGTTAGAAACAGCCGAAGTCAGAGGGAGCCTTCTGATCATTGAGTTAAATTCAAAATCTAGTTCTCTCAAACAGTGTGACTGAAGCTTTCATGTTGTCAGCAAAATGTGACGGTCTGGGATATCCCAATTGTTGCATTTCACGTTCAACTTGTCAGCTTCCCCTGGTTAACATTATCACCTCCAGTAAGTATTTTGACATGATCTACTAAAGACAAAAGCCTCTGTTTTTCTGTATAATTTGTTCTACATTGCAGAGCACATCATTGACAAATCACCATTATTATGTCCTCTGTGAAAAAGCCTTTTTTCTTGCTAGAGCCTCATTCAGTGGGGAACAATAAAGAAGAAAAGAAGAGCTTCTCTGTTCATTTAATTGTTACATGAGTCAGGATGCAAAGTAACTCAAACAGTAAATTTCACACAACTGCGCAGCACAGCAAGTGAAATAATCAGCTCTGATATTGTTTGGACAAACTTATTTTTAGTGGAGGAAATACCTGCTTTTCAGGTTTCTTACGAAATGTTATTACTAAAGTATAAGTAGATCTACTTTGTGTTGATTATGATGAAGCTAAAAAATTAACAAGAAATGCTCATTTGAAACATCTTGCCCATAAAAGTAAACTTGGAAAAGACACAGGTTACTTATGTAAATATGCAATATAGTATCTGTAAGAACATCCATCCTAGGAAAGAGAACCTGTTTAGATAGCCAAATCAAAACCCAATCATTTAAGTCTATTTTGTTCTACACTTATAGCTTCTCTTTAGGGGGAAAGTGATTTCTAACCGTGCTACAGTCCTGCTCACCAAGACCTCACATTTCCATGTGGCAATTCATTCTTTTAATTCCCCACTCGTCAAGTGTTCTGGATCTGATAGCACTAGCCTTGCTTCAGCAAAGTGGCAAGAGTCAGCTGGCTGATGGACATTGCCAGCAGGGAATTTAATCTAAATTAAATGTTACATGGACTTTACTCTGTTAAAGTAAGAGTACTCAGATAATTGCAATGTGAACATCAGATTTGATTCTCTGCTTAGGTCTGTGTCAGCCAAGAGTCTGTGATAAAGCCACTTCAAGTCAACCAACTGTAGAATTGGCCTGAAGCCCTCTTATGGACTTCAAATGGTGAAGCAAACCTGCTAATGCTCAAAAAATTCATTAAGGTTCTGAGGACAGGTTTGTCTTCACTAAAACTACCATGTCATTTATTAGATGTGGCATTTACTTAAAAGGGGTACAGAGTAATTCAACCCAAGAGCAATAAATGTTTTCAGCCACACTATCTGCTGCAACAAGAGTTACTCAATTGGAAAGAGTGCCTAATCTTCTTTTATTTTGTATGCACAAAGGGTGAAATCCAGAAATACATCTTTGAGCTACAGTCAGGTAAATAGTTCAAAATACCTCCCACAATTATTCATATGAGCTTAAATTTAAAGAAGCTATTGCAGCCATACTTACATTCTTTTTGGTTTGTTTCAACAAAAACCCCACAAAGCCAGGCTTTACACCTTCTCTTACAAATGAAAGATTAACTTAAAATTTATTTTCACTGAGAATTTGAGTGAGAAACTGAATTTTATGGCTTAAATTCCTCCATTTACAAAAAACCCAAATGCTATCACATGAATTAAGACCAATAAAAGGAAGGTCAGATTGCATTTATTTTTTAGTATGAGAGATCATGTTGCACTACACCTCTGCTAAAGCCAGACAGTCGCAACTTTAGCCCAATTTTAGTCCCAACTTTAGTAAAATTTTTCACTTCAGTAGCGTCAGCATTTCACACATTTCTTCAAGTATCCATTATCTTCAAAGGAAAAAAAAAAATCAACGGAGACATTTCCTGCAGCCTGAACTGTTTAAAAAAAGGTGCCTTTTCTTAGCCTGGTTGTTTGCCATCCCAGCAGAAAGCACTACAAATTAGTAGTACAAATAGTGACTGGGAAATACAAAACTACTACTTTTTTTTCCCCTCCTATGACGGAAAAAAGAGGTTCACATATCATATCATTCATGAAAATGCAACGGAAAATGAAAATGGAGAGATTAATTTACCAGACTGGAAATTCAGCAACTGGGCAGCATAGTTCTGCAACAGGTCATGATGTCAAGAAAATCAACCAATTAACTTGCTTGGCAAAGGGCCAAAGAAAATTCACTTCAATCTTTTGATAATCTGATCTATAATCACAAGTGCAAAATTCACATGTAGAGTTACCACAATTCTAGCTACATGGACCATTATCCTAACAAAACAGGTAACTACAAAAGGCTGATCCACAGCCCAAACCTAAATGTTTGAATACGTCTTCAATACATATCTGGGAGGTGGGACCTATTCCAAGAATAAGTGACCCTTTCTAAGGAAGGAAAAAGAAAAATGAATCTCCAAGCCTTGGCAGAAGTTACACACGTATTTCTGAAAGGTGCCACAACAAGATACGGAAACTCTTTGAAATAATTTTAAATACTGTCTGTGGTCTAGAAGTTGGCCTCTGCAAAGCAGATGGTTCTCAATAGGCCTTGCACAATAAATAAAACTGGGTTTTTATAAGTAAAAAACCCAGTTAATACTGTATTAAGCAAGTCCTTTGATTAAAATCTCATTCTAGACAAAAAAAGCCAATGTAAATTTTGTCAAATGAAACATTAGTCAACCATAGTTCTTACGTTTAACTACCTTGAATGACGAGTGATAGAATGAAGCTTTGAAATGTTCATTTAGTTAAAGTGACTCCATGTAATGTACTTTAAATGCCTGAGCTTACTTTTTGTGCTGCTAAGCAATAGCTTGTATGCATAAACTTGACAATGCAAACGAAAGAGGAGGTTAGTAGTTGGGGAAAGGGACTTACAATCAGACATGCAATAGCTGGAAACCTCATAACAGTCCTGGAGAGTGAGATTTTAGAACTCATTATATTCTCACCATCCAGCTTAATTCTGAATACCTCATTCAGCCTTTGGGTATCTCAACAGTCCCCTTACTGCTTGTAACACTTATGCAAAAGGTGTGGGGGATCAGAAACTCAGGCTGCTGGCCCTCTCAGAGTTTACAGTCCTTACAAAAGTCACATTTCAGGGGTCAGAACAAACAGAAAAAACATAGACAAATTGAGTTGGTAGTCATCCTGAAGAAGCTATTTCTATGCTCCTTGCTATTGTACACTCCAGAAAGCAAACAGCAGAGTTCATAGCATCTATGAATGGGATACTTCTACACTCATAGCTGCTGTAATTCCCAGAGAGACAGAAAAAGATTATATTACAAAGGGCAATGAACTACTGTAGTAATTACTATTACAAACTCCACAGAGAAGGCAGAGTGCATAATGTTGATGAACTGGTGCCCTCTGAAAGTCATACTCTTAAATCCAGTATTATTTAGTAAGTGTTAATTGTTTCCAAGTGGTAGAAATCTCTTTCAATGCAAATTATATCATCACAGCAAATATTTAAGCTCTAGTTAATTATTAATAGTTATTCTTAATGAATAATTACTAATATTTAAGCTTTTCTTCCATAAAACACATTTCCATACATTTTCAGCACTACTTAAAAAAATTCAAGGTCAGTTTCCTCTTTCTTTACTTGCCATGGTCCAAGTTCCATATTCTGCTGTTGCTGCAGTAACATCACAGCTACCCAAACCAGTGAAGACTAGAGCATGCTCATGATATTGCTGGCTGTCAGGAGACCCAAGTGGAACCCTGAAGACAAGTCCTGGTATGCAGGTAATGAATGAGATGATAGTGGTTTTCAAATATAAACTCTTTAATGGAGAAACCAACGTTTCATTACCCAGGCAATAAACAGTTTGTTTGTCTTTACTCACTAACAACACAATTCTCAAAGGTAACTCAGTATTTACTCTTATTCTGTTCCTGCAACAGCCAGCAGCATATGCCTAGGGAAAGCCTACAGCATATCATCCACCCTATAAAGTTTTCTCTAACAATAAAATATTACTGCAGTGTATTCTTTTTAGCTTACGTACCTAAGAATCACTACAAGTAGGATGGGTGACATGAACATCAGAGAGGGAGGTAAACACAAAGTATGATAGGTAGAGTAAAACATGAACCTCAGTAATTTAGAAGACTCCTCACAAGACTTACAAAAATACCTG
The DNA here is from genome assembly GCA_013398225.1 of Steatornis caripensis. NCBI lineage: Eukaryota > Metazoa > Chordata > Aves > Caprimulgiformes > Steatornithidae > Steatornis > Steatornis caripensis. The sequence continues at coordinate 289,041 of VZSC01008483.1, read as the reverse complement.
TTTGTGTTTCCTTCTATGATATTCATATATATGTACGTACACACAGATAATGAGGACAAGAAACTGGATGAGTTTGAAAGTATCTTACACACATTGTGGATTCCTTTCTGTCTACAACACATTTTTTTCTCTTGTGGCATTAGTGGTAATAGTCCCTTTGTGCAAAAGTCAGATGTGCTCATCCCACTGCTGATTCAAGAGCACACGGAATAAATTAACTGGAAGCCTAAATCCAACTAATGTGGATGACAACGAAGATGTCTTATAAGCACCTGATCCTCCAATTAAAGTCCTCAAGACAATTTCAGGTACCCAGGTAAAAGCTGTTTGCATCATCAGAACCATTCAAAATCCATAATTTGGCATAATCCACTTTGTTCCATTTAACCTGCTGAATCCTTTACCGTATTTAGTACTTTAGCACATCCAAGTGGAGCTACGGTCCACCTTATACATTAATAGAAGACATAAGACAACACCTGTTAGACTTTCTGCTCTTCTTATAGGCTGTCTTGCTGCTAATTGCCATTTGAATTTCTTACAGGTCAAATTCAGTAAGCAAACATTCCATCATTTCCACTGTACTGACACTGGAATTGCAATTTGATACAGCAAATCCTTTGGGTTTTCTCTTGGGCACGCACAAAATACAGTTTCTTCTGGTTAGACACCCCTATAGGAAGGGATGAACTGCATCAGACCCCAAGTCTCATTTAGTCCAGTACCCTGTCTTCCACAGCAGCCAAAAGGACAGGGTTAAGTGAAAAGTAAAGAAAACAGAAGTATTAAGTTATACACACAGAGTCAACCAACTGCGTCTTAATGTCTTCCTAAGCTGGGGGTTACTATACTGTATTTAAAAGCTGTGAGTGGCCCTTGACTTATTTTGTCTAAACATTTTGATACATTTATTGTTTTACATCCACAGAATTCAACAGAGATGAGTTCAAAAAGGTAAACATGCAGAATTTTTTTCTTCCTTTTTAAAACTACATCCACTTAAAGAGATCAAAGTCTTGCTATCAGTTTGTTTTCCTCAGGTGACATGATAAACAGCTGTTTTCTCTTCACTTTCCTCCATTCTTGAGTCTGATAAACCCCACTGAATAACAGAACAGAAACTGCATATTCTGATTTACAAGGAGAAAAAAAGAAATTAAAAAAAAAAGAAGAAAAATTCTCTTTGGCCTAACCAGCTTACTCCTTATATGGTAACTCCTGAGGAAGGCTGCATGTTTACTTTTCTAATTATTTAAACAGGTTCAGCTGTGGGGCAGGGATCTGGATCTAGGACAAGTTGTAGGAATGGGTTTTTTTATTTGCTTTTCTATGAGAAAAAGCTAAATAGGAAGGGAAGAATTTCCTTCCATTATGAGAGCTGAGAAAGAAAATCCTTGGGTCTTAGGTAATTCGTGTCAGGGTTGTCGGCCATCATTTTCCCTTTACAGACCTCACAAGAAAAAAAGGCATCTTGGAGTAAAAGAGAAATGCTTGTTAATGTCAAACACTTAAAGGAGAAGATCACAGGCTGCAGTGGAGATGGCAGGCCTGTGAGCAGTGCCAAGAGCAAGTGATGCATAAAATCATTAAATGTGAAGGGCTGGGCAACAGTGCCTAGACTTATCTGGAAGTTTAATCAGAGAGAAGAATTGCAAAAGAAAAGAATAGAGATGGCTGAAAGCTTCAAAGTTATGTGTTTGACCTTTTTATAACAAACTCCCCCCTTCTCTCCCCAGCCAGAAAGAGAGGAAAAAAAAGGAAAAGAAAAAGAAAAGAAAGCCCAGGTAATCTCAGTGCATTATTGTGGTTATTATCAACACTTACTTCTCTCTCTGGCTTTTCAGGAATGCAGATGCAGATAGAGTACAAGCTGACAGCTGTTTCCTCAATGCTGTCACCACTAAGGGAGACTGGCTTTCAATTTTTAGCTCACAGAAGATGCAGACAGCTTGCCAGAAATACCTGGGCCAAGCAACACCTGTATCTAAGTTACTAGCGTCACTGGGCAGGCTTTAGATATCAAAATTCTGCAATAAGATTGAATGATTTCATGCCGAAGGACCGTTGCTAGCTCCCTGTAAGTCAGGCAGGCTATATCCCTTTCCCCACCAGTCAGTAGCTACTCTGACATTCACCAAATTCTCTGCACAAATATGGTGGGTTCTCAGTGGACACAGACTGTGAAGGAGACTACACCATCCCTAGAGAGGGGGAAAAAGTTGTTACTCCTCTATCAAGCTCCCTGCGGCCACACTGGGAAATAAACGAAAAGTGAGCTTTATCATTCTGATTTTGAGTACCACCTTCCAGAGCAGCACTCTAGAACCTTCCACTCAAAAGGAAGACTTGGAGGCCCAAGGGCAAGTGGGACATAATATAGCACAACCTAGCTGGTTTTCTCCAGACGGAGGACCTGGCCTGAGATAGAGTGGTTTAAAAAGGTTGCTGTTGGAATTAATAAGTTTTCTGAGCTACAGCTGTAGCATTAATAACCCAAAAAAGTCATTGCAATATGGTTTCTGACACAACAGCAAGCTGTGGTTCAGATCAGTGTTTAGCATGTACTTGACAATCCCATTTCTACGTACAGAGACAGCAATGCCTCATGTGATAAACTGAAATAAAACCCCACCAACCCAACATTCCCTATCAGTGGTGTTTTAGCCTGGCACATCACTTGCATTTCAAAAGAAATCTCACAGCCTTTGACAGCCTGAAAGCAGCAATAAGCCCCCATCACTGACAGGCACCCAGTTGTGAAAGGGTGCCTTCAAGCCCTCATGATAACCAAGAGATCTGTTCACACTCTCAACCATGGGTCCTGAAATTATTCTTAGTTAACAAGGACTGTCTGTGTAAAATAACTTCAGGAAGGGCAATGGTAAATCACTGAGCCCCAAACACCATGCAATAAAAAGACAGATGCTCATACAGCACTCAAGCAAATCACAAAAAGAGAGAAAGAGGAGCATGTATGTGTCTGAGACAGTCATTCTTCTTTCCTCTGTCTACCGGAAGTGATCATCTAGTCCAACCCCCCTGCTAAAGCAGGTTAGCCTAGAGCAGGTTGCACAGGAATGCATCCAGGTGGGGTTTGAATCTCTCCAGAGAAGGAGACTCCACAACCTCCCTGGGCAGCCTGTGCCAGTGCTCTGTCACCCTCACAGTAAAGAAGTTCCTCCTCATGTTCAGGTGGAACAGCCTGTGCTCCAGTTTGAGCCTGTTGCCCCTTGACCTGTTGCTGGGCACAGCCGAAAAGAGTCTGGCCTCATCCTCTTGACACATACCCTTTAGATATTTGTAAGCATTGATAAGATCTCCTCTCAGTCTTTTCTTCCCCAGGTTAAATAGACCCAGGTCTCTCAGCTTTTCCTCAGTCCCCTGATCATCATTGTTGCCCTCTACTGGACTCTCTCCAGTAGTTCCCTGTCTCTCTTGAACTGGGGAGCCCAGAACTG
>VZSC01008483.1:263103-276930 GCA_013398225.1 Steatornis caripensis | reverse complement strand
GAGCCTTGCTTTTGCGGGTCACCAGGGTCCAAGGTGCCTGGTTCTCAGCGGCGTCCTCTTCACCAACATGATTCTGGAACCACCTATCTATCTCCCTCTCGGATCCAGTGATGCTGCGCAGCCTCCTGACCATTTCCTGCAGCTCAGCCACCTGTCGTACCAGGTCACCAACCTGCACGCACCGAGTGCACGTACTTACCCTTTCCTCAGGAGAGGGGTCTGGGCACTCTCGGCAAGATGCCACCTGTACTGAAGCCTCTGTGAGTGCCAGCTCAGTCTGGGTGGAGGTATCAGCCATCACAGGGGCTTTCTCTGCAGAAGCACGTACTACTAGAAGGACATACTACTAGTTTACTCATTGGCCATGTATAATGCACTTACAAACCCAGAATTTGCATATCTAATGGGCATTTACCATCTCTTCACCAAAGATCATTTTGAAATGAATGGGTTTACTCAAAGGAGTGGTTTCTCCTGCGAACAGTGCTTGGAGGCTTTGACTTATCTGTGCAGCTCAGAAGACTCCTATCAATACAATGAATATCTGTTTTCATCTACCACAGTATTTGATTTCAACACACAAAGAAGTAATATTTTACACTGTCTAGATTAACTACGTGAAAACAAGTTTATTTTGATGGTCATAATCTGCAGTGTTAGTTTTTGCTTATGAATGAGAAAGCTAAAATTACTCAAGAGCGTACTTGATGCACGTATCCTCTGAATTTATTTCTTGGCTTTCATCATGAAAGAGGTGAAGCAGAGAAAGCTCAACAGTTGGGAGGTCACTTTGATGCTTTCTTAAATAACAACTCCTACCTCAGCACTTTTTTGTTTTGGAGGGAGGGGTGGCAACCAGTTGTTACAGATTAATCTTTTCTTGTCAAATCTAGACCATATTTTATTTCACAGAACAAGCAACACCACCTCACAACAGTTACTAAAGTCTGGGGGCTTCCCAATTTCAGGAGAGCAGGGCAATTTCACAGGACATTTCAATCCAACTGCACATTTTGACTGTTAATGTAGAACTTGATGAAAACAAGGCCCAAAAAATAGGAACCAGCAGTGACTCAGCATTTTAGATATTCTTGGGTTGAATAATTTATTGTTTTCATCAGCCTGTTACCAAAAGAAAACACACTGTGGTACCCTTTAGAGAACAAATACATTTTTCTCAGAAAATGAACATCTACAGAATCCTGGTGTGGGGAAAACTGAAAGGTAACCATTTAGAAATGCCAAGAGCAAAGTTAATTAAAATTTCATCAATTGGACAGTGAGTTTATTCTGACAGCTGTATCTGATATTAGTTCATTTCCTGATTAATTTGAACTTGCCTCTTCAACTAACCCGAGAAGGTCGTATGACGTGCCATTGGTAAAAAACATTGGAAATACAGAGGTCTTCTTTGACTTTCATATTTGCTCATCAACTGAAAGTAGCTTCTAAAAAAACACTTCCATAGCTATTGGTTTGATCATGCGGCCAATTTGCAGACAGTTTTGAAACATGTTGAAAGCCTAGAAGTGTAGGCACATGACAGCATGTGTTTTCAGCTGTCCAAACCTTTCTAAGTAGAAGCTATTTAAGAAGCTATCCATCAGTTCCTACCCTAGCTAAACCTAAGTAACTAGCAGACATTATCCTTAATAGTGTCACACCATCAAGACATGTGAAGGAGTAGACTTGATCCCTTCCTGTCCTGCTGGCACTAAGGTTAAATTAATGGCAGCCACCAGAAACAGGCCACTGGCAGTGATGGAACAGACAAGGAGACAGGAAAGCAGTGATGAAAAGTCATCGGGATACGTCCCCACACCTCTTACTATCCTCCTATTTGCTCACAGTACTCTTAACATACCACTGCACTGAGATCCATGGCATCCAGTAAAGGGTAGTAATCTTCCAGCAATGTGACTTTTCTTTGCCTGCTTGCTGCCCAGAACAAGCCTTGGTGACGTTCTGCCACCTCCTCTAGACCAGCTCAGGCCTGACCGCTTCCACAGCTCTTCTCCCACAGTTTCAACTGGGCTCTCTAAAGAGGTGTCCAAAAAGGACTCCATTAATTGTGACAGTAATGGCTTTCGGAGTGAGGCACCATGCCCACCAAATTAATTTCACGTGGATTAGTGAACACTGAGAAGGAAATAGTGCTTTCTCACCACTATCTTTACATTTCAGTTAGTGAAACTGATATACTTGCAACATACAAACGGCTATATTGAATGAGATTAAGTATTTGTATGCTTTTGTGCCTTGTGTCAGTAGCCTGTTTTAGCCATCTCCGCTCAAACTGAAAGAAATCCTACCAAGGAATAAAAACCCAAGAACTTCCTACTGCAATTCCAATGCTAAGAGGTTGACTTACACCTCTCTATGCAGATTTTGATGCATTTCAAAAAATTTGATTTAATTAATGACTAATTATCAACAGAATTGGTCAATAGTTTTTAATATGTCCCAGCAACACCTTTGAATAGAGAGACCGTATCTCTCAAGGACTTCCTGACAGCACAGCACACAAGGACTTCCCTCAGCCCATGTACTAATATTACAAACAGAGCAAATAGTGTACCTACCTTAACTTTTTGAAGTGTCTTTTGATACAGAGAGCAACAGGCCAGTTTCTCCACTGTCTATTTGAGAATCCCTTCAGGCTTGGGCTGCATATTATCTTGATCAAGACACCACTGCTCAGTCTTTTTGCAAAACCAACAATTTAATTGCTGCAAAATGCACTAGGCTTTCTAGTGGTGCAAATTGATTTAATTTATATTAAAGAGGAAAATGTAAATTTATCCGAGATGTCAATCTGGCCAACAGTCTTTTCCTACGTCATAGTATTTTGCATCTCTGCTAATAAGGAAATGAAACAGTATCCCAATGCACGATGCCCTTTTCTTTTTGTTCGCTGCATACATTAATAATGCAGGTGGATTTCAAGGGATGCTGAAAGCATGACTAGTAGGTTTCAATTTTTATTTACTACACACAAGATCATCATTTTTGCAAGACAACAAGCAGCACATATTTATCTGAGTGTGTTTGGAACAGGATGTATTGGAGCCTTTTTCTTGTGGCCCAGAATACGCTTCAAACACACATAATAAGGCAGAAATAAAAGGAATAAAAGAATGCTTGAAGGAATGATTAAATACTTCTGAATTTACACAGTGAAATATGGACAGTTTAAACATCCCAGCTATTTGCTTCTCTTCAGATGGTGACCAGTTTTGAACACCCCATGGCGCGGTAAGATTAGTTGAGCTGTGTGTGCTCTTAGCCTGCTTGGGGTACCAAGGAGAGAGAATTGACACAAAATCTCTATTCACCAAAGCAAAGAGAGCATATCTCATTAATGTATGATTAATAGCCATTTGTGAAGCAATTAATTAGTCATTTCGACAGCAAACTTAACCACTATACATGCTTTTGCCAGGCTACAAGTTTCCTTTAAAAAAGCAGAAAAAGAAAAGAAAAAAGTCCCTTCTCATACCCAACCCTCTGTAAAGGAGCAAAGGGTAAAAAATAATGGAGGGGCTTTGCATGTTCTGGTCCAATTTCATCTGGTGTGTCTTTAAGAACATCGCTGAAATGGAAGCTCTCTAACATGATTGATAGCTTCTCCTGCTATCTGCAGGTTGAAAATTCAGAAAACAGGTATTTTTTCATAGGCCTTGCTGCTTATTGGTACAAGAGTTATTTCCACTTTGCTGCAGAATTGATTTGCAACACCGACATATGAATTTGTATATTTTTCTCACCAGCCCATCATGAAGTATCACTCAGCAAGCCTTCGGTGGCATGATGGATTGCGGAAATGAGAGCCTCACAACTTCGTTTGCCATCAAAGACTGGGATAATTGTCATTAACTTTTGCAAGTAGTGGAGCATCTGCCGTCTTGCTCTGGATGTCTGCGTTTTGCAAAGCGTATTACACAGCAGATGTACAAAGCACGTACTGCCCTGATAATTTAATTTCATTCTAAGCAGAAAGCCAGACACCTTCCTTCAGAGCAAGCTGTCTTACTCCTTGAGTAAAAGACCCTAAAGGCAGGCTTTGGGGTTACATGTGAGGTTGTTCTAATTCACAGGGTGATGGTAGATTGCTTACTTTTCCTGTGCTTTCATTAGTCCTTCTAGAAAACAGGTACATATGAACGCTGCCAGAGGTTTGTTTATGTTTTGTTTGGGGTTTTTTGTTTGGGTTTCTTATTATTATTTTTTGGTTGGTTTTGGTTTTGTTTTAATATAGCCCATTATAGAGCATTTGTTGATTCTTCACAATTATCACTAGAACAAATACAGCACTTCTAACACTACAACAAGAACCATGACTCAGTTTTTCTTCTGTACTAACAATTCTTTGTCATCTTATCCAGGCATCACCAAATTCAGCAGGCGTTACAGCAATGCATTGAAACACAGAATTAACTTCGAGCATGGATTTATGCAAAAAGATGTTACTCCTGCCTCATGTGAGGCTGACACCTACTTTCTCTACTGCACAGGAGGGTGGACCATTTAACGGGAAGGCCAACTGTTTCAGAATAAGCTACGATCCTTTTGATACATCTTAGAAGAGTTGGAATTATCTGTAGAGACTAGTAAACCAGTAGTATTATTTGCCTCCTTTACAAGATCCTTGCATTTGTGAAGCAACTCCCCTTGAAAAATGAAGCAAGACAAACTTAAACATATGCTAATCAACAGGTAAGCTGATGGAGCCTGTTCTAAGCACAGAGTACCTTGTACAGAACAAAGTTAGCATATTATTGAATACCTTTCTGGTTTTCTCCTCCACTACCTTGGGATGTGCTTACGTACAAATATAAAGACAAGGTCTCATATTTCTCATGCTTACACTACTTCCAAGGAGTACCTTGTCCTCTGCAGCAAATCTGCCTGATAACCGACTTGGCATAGCTCAAAAGTACATCTCTAAGAAACCACACAACAGACAAGAAATGTTTTAAGTGGTAAAATGATATCCCATTACACTGATCACAATGAGATATCATGTCTATTAGTATTATTATTTTACAAAATTATTTTATTATAGACTTCCACACTAAAATTCAAAACTAGTGCTCACATGCCTAAGCTCAAAATTAAAACTAGGTGGGAACCTGTGACATCTATGTCCTGTAAACCTTTATGTACTAACATCCATTGCAATTGCCTTGTTATTTCTAAACCTTTATTGATAATAGAATCACAGCTGGACAGTACAAGTGGCCAAAGCCACTTTTAAGTGCCAATATCAGAAATACAGATTTCCACTCCACCTCTAAGGAAGAGGTCACATTAATATGTATCCCGTTCACTGGACACAACTCTGCACTGGTAGTGCCTGCATTTTTGGGTCATCTGAGAAAGCAACAAGGATTCATACAGGTTAACAAGCCATTCACCTTCAGAGGCAGTTTCTTCATGTTAAGACTGAGACATTAAAGCAGCATGTGTCTTTCCATTGATTTTAGTGGGATCTGGACTGTCAGAGAAGAAAGAGGGCTCTCAGGGTACCTTACTTTGACCCATGTTATAATATTTTCTCTGTGGCTAACAGATCCTTACGGCCCATGAGACCATTAGTCTGGCACCTTCAACCAGCAGCACACAAATTTTAAGTATGCATATTCACCCGTTATTTCAGTCAACCCAAGAGGCGAAGCAAAACTCTTTATCATCAGTACTGGCACATCAGGCTTAAAGATTCCTTTACTCTTGCATACGGACATATTACGTAAAAACACCCAAATCTCACACAAAGCAACTGATGCTTCTGGAGAAAAAGCTGGGGGGAGGAAGCCCATTTGCCATCTTAACACTAGTTGCAGGGCCTCAGGGGACTCCACTGTAATGGGAGGAGCAAAAGGCTTCAATGGTGAACTGTCAGTGAGGGCAAAAGGGTACGTGAAATGCCAGAGCACTTGTAGAGACGTTTGAAATGGACTCAACAGCTGGTTAACAGAGAGAGAGAGAGAGAGAAAGATCTGAACTTGAACTACTGCAAGCTGCCTAATTACTTTCACAGTAACTTAGTGGTTTTATCTGGGATGTTGCTGTAGCTGGGAATGAAGTCTCTCATATTCTTCAAGTGCTAGCACTATATAAAGAGAATAGCATTATAAAAACCGATACATATCTGCACCTTTGCATATTAATAATGTGTTAACATTCTGAAGTGGCCCAGAATTGTTAATGAGCATGCTTGCCCATACCAAAGCATACAGCAGAGTAGATAATAAAAATACATTAAAAAGCAATCAGGACCTGCTTGCTCCTGTCCAGTGTCGTGGAGTCAATCCATGAACATGGGGTCAAAATGCATTTTTTAGTTTTTTTTATTTCATTGTTCACAATCTGTGAACTTCAGTTTGTCTGACTCTCTCCACGATGACATGCAGCATAGATGCCTGCAATGGATTGCAAATTAACCACAGTGGGTAAGACAGTTAAAGAGTTACATTCAATATGAGAAAGACTGATGAGAAATGCAGAATATCAGCTGATGTGAATAAACAGGTACCAAAAAAAAGACTGAGCAGTCAAACCAGCTCTGGATATTGCTTAAGGCTGTAGACAGGAACACAGAACACCAGCTGAATACAATAACTTGGAGATTATTCCACCTATGTCTAGAGAACCAAGCAGACAAGATCAATGCTCTGGCTACAAGTGACCTTTTTAGCTATTTAAACACATACTGCTATTAGCATTTGTGTACCATATGTTTTTGAAAAGAAAAATATTTGTAATTTAAGTGAAAATAATCACAGAACTTTTGCATCTTTCTCTTATCCTGTTACCCTCTGCAGCATTTAGAGTGCTTTTTCAGTTTCATTAAAAGATCATCAGCCCAAATAAACTCCATTTGACAGACCCTTGGAGATGAAGCTCCAAACTTAATTTTCACAGCTCTGATTAATGCTCTCCACTGCAGGAATCTTGCCTAGTTCACAAATACTGAGGAAGGGATGCTCTTGGGGTAATTTAATCCATACCAAGGCAGAGTTCAGCCTGGGTACAGGAACTGCAAGAAGGGCTGCCTTCATAGCAAGGCAGCTATTGCCCTGCACAGGCACAGGGAGCATAACTAAGCTGAATTGCACTTACTCAGTAGCAATTTTCATCTCGAAAAGGTGTGATAACAGAGCAAGGAATAAAAATCAGTTTTTGATTCACAGTTTACTCATTAACAAAATTCTGTTTTCTTTATCAGGACCAAGTTCTGTGCAGTCTGCCACAAAAAATCAAGGCAACCCCAAAGCCATCTTTTTGGCTGTAGTGTCTATACTGTTCAAATGCATAAAACGACACTCTCATCTTGAAAGAACACTTGTTCAGAAGCTATCACACACAAAAATATCAACTTATCAAAAACATTTCTATGAGGTCAGTCATCCAGAAAAACTCCCTCCTACCCACATCAGGATCTTGTTTAGGATATTTAAAGCACTTGCAAGTCTCCAAGTACCTAGGCATTCTATTATCTGTATTTTAACTGTGTCCCCAGTCCATCCTAAAACTCTGACTTATTATTGACCCAATAAGCTTCCCAGTAGAAGCCAAAGAACATTCCCATAGGCATGAATAAAAACCTTCAATTGCATGCATCATCACAGCATCAGCAGCTGCTTCCTCGTTCAGATGTAAAACAGTAAATCTAGGAGGGCTGCTGTGCACATATCATGTGGCTTAGAGGAAGCCAGAAAGAACAGAAGACTTGGCATGAAAAATGAGATGCTGACTAGCAGAAAGTTACTGTCCAGCTAAGAAATCTTCAGCAAGTGTAATTCCCGCTTTCCATTTTGAGGAATTTAATAATGCTTGAGTGGCTCAGCTCATGTTAGTCATTCTGTTTGCACTCAAACCTGGCAACAATCACAACAGAGCCCCAACCATTCAGCACATTCATTCTCAGTTAGCAAGTTTACAGAAGTATTTTGACACTGACAAGAACAGAAAAGAATTGCTTTTACCTGCGAAAGTTTAAAATATAAGGCTTTCATTCAAGGAAAGTTGCATCCTCTTTGTACTCAAAAATCTTGCACAAGACCATGCACCACCTGAGATGCTCAACTGAACAGGTTTTGAGCAAGGGGAATTTTCATTTCTTATCTTCTCTTACTGCAGCTATTTAATAAGGGTAGAGATAAAACATGGCAATCAGTGGTGGAGCAGGAGCAAACACAGTCTGAGGCATAGTTGTGGTATTTCTTGCGTTATGTATTTGTGAGATTGTGTGAATTGCAAGGCTGATAAATGATTCCATATTTATTGAAATATCAAGTCAAAGAGTTCTCTATTTTAGGAGCTGATTTTAAAAAAGTGTTTCTATTATCTTTCCTGTTGGATGAAGTGTGTCTCTAACTGGCATCTTATTAGCATTCTTACTGCTTCTGAAGTAGCCCCATTCCTATTCTGCGCAAACCAGGCCTGGCATGTACTGGTACACGGAGACAAGCTTATAAATGGGGTGCAACTATTCCCTGTGACAGGCACAAGGACACCTGTACTTCTGATAATATTTTGCATATGCGTTATATTTCTTTNGCCCCATTCCTATTCTGCGCAAACCAGGCCTGGCATGTACTGGTACACGGGGACAAGCTTATAAATGGGGTGCAACTATTCCCTGTGACAGGCACAAGGACACCTGTACTTCTGATAATATTTTGCATATGCATTATATTTCTTTCCAGTTACAGTTCTTTCTGCAAATGAGAAATGCAGGCAGAGGTCTGCTTGGGAACTCTGAGCAGCAGGTGATAAAGACAAAAAGCAAGACCCAGATGAAGAAAAGCTGGTGATTGTTCATGGTGTACATTCATACCTTCAAAGGGCCCTGATGCTCACCTCTATCAGGATGAAGACATTGTTACATTAACAACAGAAAACAAAATATCAGGAACCCCTAATACCTCTATATAGTACAGTGTCTCTGACACTCGTTCTTAAACATACATTCATATTCTTAGGGAAAATTAATTCATCATAAAACACTGTACAAGATAGAAATGTTATAATTGTCTGGTTAACCATGGCTAAATACTTTCAACAATGCTTTAAATACATGCTTCAGCACTTTGCTGGGCAGAAACAAGTATACAGATGTAATTCAGTGAGGTATTAAGGGCAGGTATCTGACTTAGGTATACACCAGTGGGTCTCAGAGTTAATACAGAGCATCTGCTTTTATGGCTTAACCTGAGATTTGTGAAGGTCCTTCCTTTGAAGTCATTACTAGTGGAGTGATGGAAACCTTTGCATCCTTTAAAAAAAATCCCTAGAATTGCAGAGAAAATGTGGTAGGCTGACAGAGCTCCTTCTCTAAAGCAGGGTTTTCCTTTGGTTCAGACTTCAGGCTGAGTAACATCCAACAGCCTTTGACAGCTGCAACACACAGAGCTCTGCCTGGTGTGGCTGCTACTCGCAACCCAGTATCCCTCCTACTTCTCCCCACAGGGCACCATCCTTCTCTGTTGTGAGTCAATCCATTTCCATGTCCCCTCTGTGAAACTCGGGTAACAGCAACTTCACAGCTTCATAGAAGTACTGATAGGAAAAATCCCTTCTATTTTATCATGGCTGAAGACACTTAAGTGCTTAATTTTTACAGCAGAGCCACACTAGATTAATTTTTAACAGATAATTGACTACTTAGAGATCTGCACCATTCCAGATGATGGGAGAACAGCCATTCTGGAAAGGCACTTTCAAAATCTTGGGCCTGAGACAGTGCTATAACTTCCCAAACTTTACATTCATACCTGCATGCGGAGTACTAGTTCACAATCCAGATGACGTACTCCTAATATGGACACAGCCATAAAGGTAATGCTACAGTTGGCGTCATCCATCCCCTCCCTGCCCATTCCTAGTAGAACACAAGTAATACAAGCAGAGTTGCTAAAAGTGTTGCTTTGGTTGATAAAACCCTATGCATGCTGAACAACTCTCCCAGTTTAATTCTACCTCAGTCCCCTCCAAGGCACACATGCTCAGAGCAAAACAGACCCATCTCAAAAAAGTATGAAGTTATTTCTAAAATAAATCCTACTAACAAGACTCCAAGATCTCACAGATTAACATGTTAATGATGATATGGCGTGAAACCTCCTAACAGTGCTATAACTTCAGACAAAAACTTACAGACTACATTTTAAACCAGATTTATAAAAAGCTTGGCATACTACAGTTCTGCTGAGATAAAGCTTTAATTCTGTTCTTTCATACATTCATATGCATTTTGGTGTGTGTTATTCCAGTGACATACGTCTTTCCAGATGTTAATGTTTTATCGTGGCTTTTTTGCAGTTTTTATCAGGTCCATTTACAGAAAATGTACTATAAATCCGCCCTTGCTTCATATAGTATATGATATAAGACACCCTGATAAACATACAGATACAGATATATGAAGGGTAGTAAATGTAATAGGAGATTTAGCATGCTACTTGTACAGATATGCTATTATTCTTAATCTTGTGATTAATATGGACTAGCACTACTGTACAGATTTATTTTTAACCATATGCTCTTTAATTGCCATTGCTTCCCCCAGTTTACACCCTTGCACATCTACAGCATGTGAGCGCTGACTCTCTCTCCTTTTGCCTGAGCAAGATGGGAGAATAATTTCTCAGCTGGACACCACAACGAAGAGAAAATTCCAGCAACTATGTCTCCAAAGAGTGATTAAAGTAAAACAGTTTTTTTAAAACTGAACAAGCAGAGGGTGCGAGGGAGGAAACTCACTGTCATTGATGTTCTTCATCTGCCTGAGCTCAAATTAGCTGAAATAGTTTAATTGTGAGCTGCTAATGTGCTGCCTCAAAAAGCCACCTGTTGCTAGAACCAATGGACCTGAGGAAAAGACTTTCAAGTCCAAGAGCAGATGAGTTTCCAGAGAATGCAAAAACACTGCCGCATCTCTCACAGTGACAGGTCCTACTGATTTAAGATCCTTTTGACTGTAAAACTTGGCTAAGATATGATTCAGCAGAGACTTTGATTCATTTTGAAAAGATTTACACTACAGTTTTACATGAAGCTCAAGTTAATTGTCTTCCTACATTACCACAAAACAGGTCCTGTAAGCTATTTTTCTCACTTGTGAACTTTGAAACTTACATTCAATAATCCTTTTCTTCTGTCCTGAATTAAATAAAAGAAAACAAAATCTGTGCTGGTGAAGCAATTTTCAAGCAAGTTCCAGATCCCTGCAATATGTATTTTTTTAAAAATTTTTTTTACATCTAAAGAAAAGTATTTTTGGAAAGGGAAAAAAATTGAACACACTTATGTTTTTTTCTTCTATTTCTGTTTAGTTATAGCATTTATAAAGCCTTCCTTAAATGAGACTTCTCAGTGATGAGTGCTGTAATTTTCTATGCAAATCAGATTAATAAATTAAAGAACTTTGCCTGCATAGAAATGAGAAGGCAGTCAATTTATACGCCTAATAATAACTTCAAGCCTTCTCTGTGTGTACTTTGCTAGGAATATTTTTCATAGACAGACTTACAAAAAAGTGCCAGGGTAGAACTAAGAGCTTTTTATATCTGCCATTAAATTATTTATAAACTCACTTTACAAAGAATATTTTTATATGGTCCCTAATAGGAAAGGGATGGAAGCAAAGCACAAGTCCCAGCTGTGCATGTATCTACACTGCAGTGTGCCACAGACACAGATCCCTCAGCTTGTTCAGAGACCAGAAACACTAGGGTGAGCAGCATGATGCTGCCGCTACACCCTTTCTGTCTCTGGGCCACATCAGCTAACATGTATGTTCACATGGGCTTCACTTTCTCCATCTAACAGGATTCTGAGCAACCAAAAATTCAATAAAAAGCCAGTTTGTGCAGGAGCTCATCCTGGCACTTTCTGGTACTTTTTCATTCAAAACTTCCAAAAGCAAATTTGGCAGTCTCTTTCTCTGGAAGGGCAAAGACCCCTCTGTTTCTCCAGAGGTGACGCGAAACCTCTCCCCCTTGCTCGGATCTAAACCAGAAGCACGCACACAGCACAGATTAGGTTCCAGCTCGACAGTCCATGTTCCCACCTGACTCCCAGTGTTGTTGCATCATTAACTTCAAGCAAGCAGAGTCGATTGATATGACCTGAGAATCTTCCCCTCAAACTTATGAGAAAATAACGAATCTCTGCTGCAAATTCTGCCTACAAACAGTCTCCGAGATACTCAGGATGAAGAAAATTCTACATAGCTTTAAACAGATATAGATTAAGGCAACACCAACTTGATTACCTGGGTAAGAAACACTATATACTTACAATTATTTTTAGCACCTGTAATGAGATGCATTTTTGCTGATTCCTGAAATAAAAAACTGTTATACCCTACAAGCATTTGCCATCAAACTGTTAATTTCTCCTTTCTCTGCCTCTGTCAAGTTTAAGACAAAGATAAAACACCTGAAAAGCTAAAAAACCAAACAAGGAAAAAGAGTAAAGAAAATGTGAAAGAGGGGTAACAGCAATGAGCAAGATTCTTACAATCTCTGACTACTTGCAAAGTCCCCATTCAAGGGCACACGAGTTTTGCCTGCCTGAGAGCTCAGCTCTGTCATTTGAGTTTGACAAGGAGTCAGGTTAGCTAAAAACACCCTTTGATTCCAGCAAACGTCCACGGTGACTTTGTCCAAGCTATTCATAAGTGACCTTAAAAGCCAACAGTGATACTGCTGTAACCACAGCCTTGCCTGCCCCCACAGGCTGTAAAAGCAGGAATACATCTTACTTCACATATGCTCAAAAACTGGCACCGTAAATCTACATCCCCACTGATGAACTGTTTGCTGCTCTAATACAAGCTGTGCCTCCATCAGCAAAAACCTATAGAGAAAGTTGTCAGGAGGGAAGATAAAATATTTCAAGAGTTGCATTCAGACTCCACATTGTGATACACCCTGTGGTATCAAGCAATCTGTGCAAAGGGGGTAAAAAATTCACTAACAAAGGCTGTTCCTTTACTCATTTCTTTTAAGTGTGTATGGTACCTAGCAGAGATGGTACCACCATGGCTGCCACCTCCCCTCAACTAGCCAGCCTGACAGCAGAAGGCAATGCAGGGCTCTACCTCCCCCACTAGTGGCTTCAACTATCTGCCCGTTTTGGGGACTGACAGTATCAAGCCTGGAGAAAAAGCATCTATGGACAGACTGTCATGCAGCCATAGCTTGGATACGGGCCTCTCCTATAGTCTGTCTTTTAGAACATGGTTGTCTCAAACAGGAGGATTTGTCATAGCCTAGGTTTCCTGAAGTGCTCCAGTTCAATTCTGTTTACTCCAGTTACACTTTCTTGTAAAATATTTACTGCTTTTCTTCCAGAAACCAGAGAGTTAGTGGGAAGATAGACCAAGCTCTGCACTTTGGCTGGTGAACATCTCTGCTGGGAGACGTCCAAATTGCAGAAGAACCATTTCATAGAATCATAGAATGGTAGAGGTTGGAAAGGACCTCTAGAGATCATCTAGTCCAACCTCCCTGCTAAAGCAGGTTTGCCTAGAGCAGGTTGCACAGGAATGCATCCAGGCAGGTTTTTAATATCTCCAGAGAAGAAGACTCCACAATCTCCCTGGGCAGCCTGTGCCAGTGCTCTGTTACCCTCACAGTAAAGAAGTTCCTCCTCATGTTCAGGTGGAACTGCCTGTGTTCCAGTTTGTGCCCATTGTCCTGTTGCTGGGCACCACTGAAAACAGCCCGGCCCCATCCTCTTAACATCCACCCATTAGATATTTGTAAGCATTGATCAGATCTCCTCTCAGCCTTCTCTTCTCCAGGCTGAACAGAC
>VZSC01008483.1:246119-261890 GCA_013398225.1 Steatornis caripensis | reverse complement strand
GGACCCATCGATTTGTGGTTGTTCAGTTTGCCTAGGTGCTCTCTAACCCAACCTCACCTCGGCATGTGTCTTTGACATCACAGACACATAGATTAATACCCTGCTCCCTGTTCTACCACTGACTGTAATAACCTGTCCTTTATAAGTAACTTTCAGACTTGCTTTATATTATCCTCACAGGGAAGCATTTCTTGTTTTGTGATTATTTTTGCAATTAAACAGTAATACACTTTTTTCCCTACTGAGTTGATGCTGTCTACGAAACAAGATTGCATACACTCACCTGCTCCAGTTTAAGGCACCATCCTTGCTGCTGCTAATAGACCTCTTCAAAAACTGCATAAGGACAACCCTCCATCATGCATTTATCTCCTTATAACACCCCCCAGACTTCTGCTTCTTCAGGCACTGTAGATGAGGGGATTTGCCACTTGAAGCTCTGGGATTTAATGCTATCTAGCTCCTGCTGGACAAACAACGCTCTGAGCTGTTGCAAGACTACACCTTCCCCAACCAGCAGCCAGCACAGGAGATTAGATTTATGTGCTCTATTTTAAAGGAAGAATGTGATGTTATAAAGACTTATTTTACAGAAAAGAAATGAAAATCCAGAAACATTGGTTTGCTGAGTTAGATACCTACTTCCAATCTAAAAAATGTAGCTATTTGTGAGTTAGAAGAAAGATAAGCTTTATAGTTGTTTCAGTTAGAAAGAGCACCAGTTTTAAGACTCAGCGAATTGCTATTAGTCATGGTCCCCTCATTTCCCCCCAGCTCAATATGACATGGCCTAACATTCAGGTTATATCTATACTTTGGAACATACAAGTTTACCCAAGGCAGATCACACACTGTAATAATTTTGTAAGTATATACAATGCACATCTTTAAACATCTAAAACCTTTGCATAGTGTTTCATGTGGTCCTAGGCATTTAGCAGGCTCTTAGCTTACCAGTATGAGCAAAATGACTTTGGTCTAGCTGTTCTCACCCTCCAGTCTGCTTCACTCTCCTGTTAGACACGCCTGCTCCCTGCTACACCAACAGCTTGGTGGCAAAACTGCTGTGGTTGACTATTTCATGGGTTAGAGAAACAGAAGTTGGTAGTCAATTGCCTTCATGAACAGGCAGGAACAGGTTGTGTTTCTACAGCTC
Organism: Steatornis caripensis; assembly: GCA_013398225.1. NCBI lineage: Eukaryota > Metazoa > Chordata > Aves > Caprimulgiformes > Steatornithidae > Steatornis > Steatornis caripensis. The sequence continues at coordinate 260,734 of VZSC01008483.1, read as the reverse complement.
CTTTGTAATCAGCCACACAGACAATGTCAGTGGGAGCCATCATCCCTGTTTCTAAGCCAGGGCCTGGCCTTTCACATGCTTTTAATCTTCATCCTATCACTTAAATGGGGCAATGTTTGTTGCCAAGAAGGGGAAGCGAGACACGACAGGTTATGTTTAACAGGTATACAGAGCCAGGGAAACATCAGAGGAAACGTACTAGGTATAAATGTATATTATTTTGATTTTGCTCAGGCAAAATAGAGAAATTGTTGTTCTGCAATAAGCAGCTGTCTAATTGCAGTGGGAGCAAGTGGCTGTCAAAGGGCTTGGAAGCATGCTGTACAGAAGCACCAAAGCTTCAAGCACACAGCCCAACATAAGGAAGTCTTCTATCCAGGAAGTGGCTTTGTAGTACATGAGGCCAGGACTCAAGGGATTCCATACATCTGCTGATTTATCTTTTTTAATAGCAGAGAAATAAAAAAATTTCCACCAAAATTCTGCAAATTCATCAACTTGACATAATAGGCACAATGGGAAGAGGTAAGCAGGAGATTTTTTTCCAAATCTCAACTGAAGTCCAAGAAAATTCATAGCAAGAGTATTTATTAGCTATCATGCATCTTCTTCAAATTACCAACTGAGTAGAGAACATGCCACTGCCTTTAAAGAAAAGCCACAGACTTGTAAATCTCCGTTTCTCTTGCTCTTATTCATATCAAGGAGCTTCTTATTAAGAAGATGATGTGCAATCCCTACAGGTGCTCTTTCACCAATGACAACGATTGGATGAAAGTTGCTGACCCAGGTCTTAGCTTCAAGGTTCAATTAGTCACCTTTCACAATGATAACTTGCACTTCAGTATCAATTAAAGCTCATGAAGTCTGCCTGGGGAACACAGTTGGATCGGGTGGCACACAACAGCCCCCCCCTCCCCCATTTCACCCTAATCTTATCCCCTTGTTTAATTGGTTGCACGAAGATAAATGCGTGACAAGCATACATGAGTAGAGAACGTTGTTGCACTTAAACATGCAGTTTACTCAGTTGTAAGTGACAATAAGACAGAAATGCCAGAAGCATCTCTGATGTTTTGATGGTACCCAATTGTTTGGTCTGGACTTGTTGCTGTTTTATAGGTTAATAAAGATGTGCTAATGGAGATATTCATAGCATGCAGACACCCAGACTGTGCAATAGAAGTAGTATACATATAGCCTCCATTATTCAAGAATGGAGGATGGAGGGGCAGACAGCGCCCCCAAGGGACAGTGACAGAAAACATATTTGATTATTTTAATTTCCTAAACAATGTGAGATCTCAATGCGTCTTTAAACTTCTTATGTTCTAGCATTTGTCTGAAGCTATTATCTCATCCAAAGTTCTCATCTCTGTGCAAGCCAAAGACACTCCGATAAAAATATAGTGAGATCTAATCAGAGTTTATTGCTGGTATAAGCACTGCCACAGTTTTTTTAATCTGTTTTATTAAGTTTACAAACTTCAGCATCCATATTTAGGATCAAAAGGTGATTCCTGCACCCTGCCGCAGAGTGGTAGGCTGGATTTTTCATACAATAAAAAACTTTTTTGTGTAATTTGTCGAAAAAACAGGTGACTTTTCATTACTGAAGCAGGGCAAGATAACTTTTCCTCAGATTATATTCAGAATTTATAATCTTTTTATATAAGAGGGGGTGAGTCCCTACAACTGGACCTCTACTACACCTTCACTGCAATCGTACAGAGTAATCCTATCAGTCTCACAGAAGACAGCACTGGGACTGCCTACACAGGAAAAACCTGAAATTTAGGGAAATGTATTTGGTAGCACTAAATCACAAATGCCCCATATTACTTAAAATACATTGCTATACATGCCTCAGTCTCTCCTCAGGGCACTTTTATGCAAGCGCAGTTCAACTCAAGGAAAACATCTTTTGATTTATACCTATGTAGAAGACCACCAGACTTTCTGACTAGATTGTCTCAAAGTACCAGGACTGGTCAAAGAACCAGGTGATGGGGATCAGCACCCTCAGCTACAGTACAACAATCTGTCCAAAAATGCCAAAACTGAACCCAAAGCTCAGATGACATGTAAAACAAGAGTGGTAATTTAAGATATAAAGCAACCAGATGGCTGTGTCTTTCAAACAGTTTGCAACACCAGGCACCCAAATGCCACTGAAATGCTGAGCCATTTACACCATGCATGTCCCTGAAATCACTCATTTACAACTAACTGCAGTGCCTTCCAGACTTGCCTCACCAACACCAGTTAGGATCCTTTCCAACTGTGCTGGAAATACAGGTTTCAGTTGCTTAGAAGCAAGTGAAGACTGTGTGCCAGATTCACAGGGGTAATTTTTTTAATTCAGTTTTTTGGACAAAAGCCAATCACATGGTTCACAGGCACAAGCAGTGCATAATAGTGAGCATGATATTTGTTCACATCAAGTGGAGTGGTAGAGCCCAGAACAGGTTGCTCCACAGATTTCCTGCTGTCCATCCTGAGTGATGTACAAAGCTGGCACCATGTTCCCTCCTCTCCGATGTCCCTCACAGCTCACTCTTGTGTTCTTGAAGTCTCAGGAATGGGAAGAGAAATCCATTCTTTAGACCAGCCATGTTTCTTCTCAACACCTGGCCTTGTCACTAAAGCTCCGCTTGAGATTTGAGTTTAGCATGAGCAGGACTGCTTCTAGCCAAGGACCTTTGCTTGGATGCCTGTCCACTGCCTCCTGGACACACTACCTGACTCCTAAGGAGAGTCTGGGGTAAAGGATGGAGACGCACAATGGGTTCAACTGTTGGATAGGTCATCGTTGGTCTTCAGAAACACACATGCTGTCCAGCCTGAGAAGGTGTTAGTAAATTATGAGCCTGCTTGGACAGAACAGTTCCAAGAGGTACAATCCTTTTTTGCGCTATTTACCTGACCGTGAAAAGGTATTGTTCTTATAAGGAGATTTTACACATTGTAATTAACTGTGCTTTTAGTTTTCTTGTCTTTCTTTACATCCTCAGACTTGAAGTGACATTTTTAAAGAAACAGTTAAAAAGCCCTTCGAAGCAATGGCAGAATTATTACATAAAAACCAATGGAAAGCAGACAAGAAGGGTGTTAAGCTCTTCAGGGTCAGACAGCCACAACAGGAAGGGAAGGGGGTTTTATATGAAAATTATGTACACGTGGAAGACATACTACTTTGATACTACTAAATTTGTAGTATGCCCAAGTTTAGTTTCCACTAGAGTTTTCAACTAGAGTTCGTTGTTTTAAAGGTATGTTTTGTACTAGGGTTAAGAAAAGTACGATTTAATTATTTAAATTTTTTTTTAGATTGAAGGAGTATTCAAGCTTCATAGCAATAGTTAAGGAGGCTGAAGATCTTTTTGCTGAGATTTCCTAGATGTTACACAAGCTCCCCAAATTTAATTATATTAAATTACACACAATTCTCACTAAGTCATAAGTAACACAGCTCAGGCAAATAGCAATAATTTTGCCCCATTTCTGAGTGTTTAGTCTGACTTGTACCAACAAATTGCCCTTTTTCAGCCTTTTCTGTTTACTGAGAAAAATCTGTATTGCTGCCCAACTCCTCCATTTTACAGTCATGAAGCATTCACCAAAAAAATAAGCAAGTAATTCACATACTAATGCTAACAGCAACAACAGTGGTGACAATAAATCATGAGGTTCTCTATTTGACCTGGGGGATTTGGACCTGGAAGGCTGGCACTCATGCAAAGTTTGTTTCTTAATTCCTGCACTCCTTAAAACTATTTATTTAAATAAAGAAGTCAGCAACAACAAAGTAAAATGGAAACAAAAAACAGGATTTCTTTTTAAAAAAACATAACTCCTTTAGCGAGAGTTTATAGAGAAACACCAAGTACCACAAGCTGGCAGTGACATACCAAGGCAAAATAATGATGAAATATCATTACATTGCCATCTGGTGACAGCAAAATGGCTTATTGAAATAGGCTGACAATATCACCTCTGTTCCTTCTATAAATGTACACATGCCCATACTGCAAAAACTATTTACAGGACTGTATTTGCAGCTGAGTATATCTGTAGGGATAATTTCATTATATTAACTCTTCGGTCACTACATATCACTTCTTTGTGTGCTCACCCGTGTCCTCCAAGGGCTAACACCGCGAATTCTTTGGGATATGTTGGGTTTTTTTTAATATACACATATACATGCATTATATACACCCACACATATACAAGACACCCCCTTGTCTCCACGAAAATGATAACTGACTGGCCACATGGAAGCCTGGGCTCCATCCCTCAATATTTTACATGCGAAGCAGAGGCCTGAAGATCTTTGTAGGTCTGTGCTTTATGGTCTCCTTAACCAAACACCCAAACACAGGCACAGTAGACATTTTCAAGCTCAGCTGACTGTGTCAGATGGAGCCCACCACCAGCCTCGCTTCGCCAGCTGGAAAGCCCAAGTGCAACACAAGGTGTGCCAACACCCTTCGCTGTGTGTGCCCTCTCCCCAGGACAGTAAACAAGCAGGACTAGCAGCTCTCAGCCCAGTGTCATGTCTTGGATCCCTTTCAAAGGCCACCACGACCAGTGGGAAGACCTCTTTGGAGTTTGGTTCTGGTCTTTCTCATGTCCTTTGAATTCAGCCTTCCTACTCATGTAAGGCAACACTGACATTAGACACAACTGCCACCACTGCACGTTTCCTGCATACTTGCAGCAGGCCATAAAGAAATTAAAACCTACCACACAAAAATAGACAAAAGAAAGAATTGAACTTCAGTGATAACACAATTAAGGTTTCTCCAAAGTGCCTGTCATCTCCTAATGCGTATTTAGACAAGTAGTGAAAGCCCAGATGCATTATGGGGTGATAAAACTCACCTTGGAGGGACTTAATGCTTAATTAAAAGGATGAACACTGCAATAAATGCACTAATGAGATAAAATCACACTAATTCCTAAATCTTACGGAGCCAAAGTGTCGGTCTGAGTTTTAATTAATAGAGTTCTATATGGGTTTCTCAGAAATAATAATAAAACATTGAAGTAGTAAATCACATCTGAAATCTGTCACAAACTTATTTCAAATCCTACAAAATTTTTATTTAGCATTTCACAATTTGCACGGTTCCAAAAATGACTAGTCCTTTTGAGATGTAATATCATGGTACTACAACACTTTCCTTTTAGATTATAATGTTATTTAATTGTTAGTTTAGCACGACATTTTATATGAAAGCTAATCAACACTTTTTTCTCTCCCCTTCCAGCTCTCTTTTCTCAGCCCCTGAGAAATACTGAATCAGTCCATAGCACTTGAACATTAAGCTACACACAGCCCAGAGCTCGTAATGTTTCTCCTGGAAATTTGTTATTTTCATCTTCCTCAACCTAACCCCCCAAACCCACTCACTGATGCTGCAAACACTAAATAAACCTCAGCACAAGAGTGAGATACAAAACACTCATCTAAGTATCTATTTAATGAAAACCTACTGGGTGGGCACAGCTGCTCTCTGCAAGCCTAGTGTATAAGCAGGCGACACAAGACATCTGAGGAAGGCACCTAACAGCCTGTGATCCTCACAGCTGAGGCTTCACTTCACCCCCTAGTTCCTGGGTAGTTACCAGCTTTCCGTGGTGATTCCTTCCACCTCAGATCTAGCAGAGGCCTCACATGTCCAGATTCACCACCAGAAATGTGGTATCCTCCTACTCACACGTGGAAGCCCATATGGGGTGTCTGAACTGGACCAGTTCAGCACTGCTGCTCTGCAGATTTTGGAGTTTCCAACTCCGAGCATCAGGCACAGGTAGCAAATCCTGGATTTAGTCTTAGTACTTGCACAGAGATTGTAGCAACTACCAAAGTGGGTAGTTTTCTAGTTTAAGAGGCATTTTGAAGGGCAAGATATGTCCCACAGGGCTGTCACGCACCATGCTATTAAATGGCATTTCTCTGCAGAGGCAACGTGCTTGAGAGCACTACAGCAAAAGCTCACTGCAGGGTCTGTTTCCAGCCCAAAGGCCAACTAGGTTTGTTGGGACACACTGCAATGTGCCTTTCTGCTGTGGTCAAGATCAAAAGCCTAGCCAAGTCAACAGCACACCTTTCTACCAGCTTCAGTAAGTTTGGAATTGGCCAGTTGGCCATTGGCTTACTGGCTTAGTTTATGGCCACCTCGTCTCATCTGCTGGCAGAACTGACCATGTAACGCACAGGTCTCAGCCCTTGCGCTGAGACCTGTGGATCAGATACTGTGGATCAGATCAGCTGTCCTGCATCTGCTCTAATATTTTTCCCGCAACTCTTAGCACAAAACGAGTGTGAATTATTTCCTCCATCTGACAATGCTATAAGGAGATTCATGAAGGGGATAGTACCAGTGAGCTGAAGGCTCATCTCACGTTTCTAATGGTTTATGGCATTACACATGGGGATTTTAAGCTTGGCAGGTGGACCAGTGGGTACACCCCAGGCAGGCAAGGAAGATGCCAAGGGCTCTGGGCCCCTGATGCCCAGGGAAGCATCTCACTGCCATGTACCTAACTTTAGGCTTTGTCACCCTCTAGTGGGCTACGTACAAAGCTTTACCATTCCATCAGTGGTGTCCTGCCCCAGGACCTCTGAAGAGCACTAACAGAGCCTTAATCTCGAGAGTCTAATTTTTCAGGTTCACTGTCCACAGATGACTCGAGCTCTCAGCACTTGCAAGTCTTCTCTGGTCTATTTTCTTTCCTCATTTGGAAAAAACAAACCCTAACAAACCCTATAAACTACGGAGCAGTAACAAAGAAACACTAAAATTATGTCAATGTACACTGGTAGGAGGTACAAAAGCATGCCTACATTAAACTTTTATGTATGTATTTATGTATTACACATGTACTACTCAGCAAATTTATAGACATTTGTTGGAGAAATTAATATTAATATACTAGTTCCACATATTAAGCAGATTATGACCCATTTTTTGCTTACTAGCACACAAAATGTGCAGCACCACTCACTATTTTATGCCTTGAAATACATTAAAGGGGCTAGGACTCCGATACCTTGAAGGAGAATACAAACGAGACTTTGTCTCCTAAAATAAATGCACCTGCAGCTTTCTCTAAATCATTTTGTGATTTCTAAAGTGTTTTCTAATTCTGCTCTACTGGTAGGCATCAGAGTTATCAAGTTGTACAGTTCCTTGCAGCAAACTGGGATTGCTCTTTCACCACTGTTTCCCCAGCCAATATTAATGTGTACTGCCAAGAAAATTTGCAGTAAAAACACTAAGGTTTTTTATCTCAGAAACATAAATTTAAGAATAAAAAAAAGAAAAAAGAGATAGATAAGTAGGACCTATTAACATCACTTCAAAATTAGCAACCAAAGACAGCAATCTTTCTCCTTAAAACCTACCTTCCAGACTCACAAAATGAAGCCTTTTTCTCTGGTCCTGTTTCATGTTGTTATATATTTGCGATAAAATAGCAACTGTAAGCTCAATTTAGGGATTGCATCTACAAACTACCAACACAAAATAATCATCCATGTCCTGAAGATGAAGTACTTGCAGCCTAACAAAATTTGATGAGATTTCCTAACTTCCCTCTTTCATCATGGCAGAGATCCCATGAATTTAGACACATTCAGAGCATATCTCCCATTTTCGTTGCACATCATCTCGGCCTTGGCCATGTCTCAGGCTCACACCAAATTTGGGTCTGCACACAGAGCTTTCCACCTCTGAACCTTGGGTTACTACTCAGGAAAGCACACACCTGCATACAGCTCATTACTTGCACAGGACCACAAACAGTATGGCTATCTCCCAACTCAACACGTGCCTAGCTGAGCACCATCTAGCCAAGCCTGCTCAATCAAGGCACAGAATACAAAAGCTAGAAAGGAGCAGCAGTGCAAAGAAAAAGCCCAGTCCCCTCCGGCTGCCTGCTCTGTGTGGCATGGCAGCCCTTGCTCCTGGCTGTCACAGCAAGGCAGACAGTTACAGTGTTTGACTTTATTACAGCACAGCCAAGTCAAATGCACTGCCACTGCTTCCTCAGATGTCTATATTTCATTTAAACTGGGGTAAAGCAAAGAAACTGGAATATCATCTCATCATGCATTCTAAATCAGCCAGGGTAGAAAATAATGTGGAGTTAATCAGATCACTGAAACTATAATTCACTTGGTATTGATCGGGCAGATTCCTAATGGGAGAGCAGACCAATTTCAAATTACAGTAAGCTGACTTATCCTGGAATACCAATGACCAGCTCCTGAGAATAGCCTGGACAGACCATGGGCTCTCCTCTCATTATGGCACATGCTGGACTGAATGCATCAATGTATAATATAATGCAGAATTTGGCTAATTAATAAGAGACTGATGAAAGGTGCAGTTTTGAAAGCAGAAATCTCACTTGAATAAACATGGGTTGAAAGTCCCAGCAGGGATGAGGTACACAGAGCCTTAGAAACAATTATAAAAATAGGAAGAGGGGAGATAATGGAAGGTAATGCAATTAAACCAGGCTTTTCATTACATTAATCTGAGGCTTCATCACTGAAATCTAATATATGCCGTACTTAACTCTTCACTAGCTTTATTTATAATTTATTTAGAAAAGGCTTTGAAGTATGACCATGGTATCGCAGACAGTCTGTCCTGAACTGGATGCCTGCAAGCACAGGGAGCCAGGTAAGAGTTAGCTTCATTTATACTGCTTTTCCAGGCCAGAAATCCTGCCTCAACAAACTATCCTCGAGTAAATCCTGCTGCCTTTAGGCAGTGACGGCATTAGGGGGCTGCTACTGCAGTATTTTTTGTCACTTGTTAGAGCTACTGGCAGAAAATGGTACCTTAGTTGCTCTTCAGAGCAGAGGGTATCTTTTACTTATTTGGGACCATACCACAGGAAGAAAGTTGCTATTAGAGCCTCTCACAAACATTTGTACAGTGAAAATTGTATGGCACTTGTCTACACCTCGAATCATGGTGCTTACTGCCCATTTTTCCTTTTGTATTTTAAATCTACGTACTAAATATCATATCACAAGTATGTTCAACTATCTCCATGTGCTCTGAAGCCTGTGCAGATGTAGAACAATACCTAGTAAAGGATCTGCTGAAGCCAGTCCTCTGTTTTTTGCTCCAAGACACAGGGTTTAGCATTGCTCATCTCAGTCAAGTCATTCATTACAGATAAAGGATTAACATGAAGGAGGACTGTCAGTGATAAAGTCCTCCTACTTTTCATTTTAAAGACATGGCCCACATCAAGAGCCAGATGCACTTCAAGCAAGTAAGCTCTGCTTAACCAGCACTTGCTGCCATCCCAGCGGTGAGACCATACTGAACTGTACATGCGTCAGCTCTGCAGAAAGCATCAGTGATATTTTCACAGCAGTCAACAAGGAGCATGTGTAGCCCATCCAAGTCACACACTGAAGGGGTGGCACTTCCTCAGAGCACAGTGACATAGTCCCAGGTTGTCATGTGAATGGAAATTAAGGGCTGAAGTTGCACTACAGAAGACCCATTGCTTTAACTTACAGAAATAAATCGATGTAGTCCTCCTCACATCTACAAAAGCAGACAAACTTACTCTACTATTTAAATGCACTATTATATACTGCTACAGCCACAACAGCACAGAGATGCTTTAGTCTTTATGACAGCAAATATTATTGCCTGCAGCTTGCAAATGTAAAATTTATGAGAAATACATACAGTGTTCAATTACTGCCACGTGATTGGAAAATGAATTCTGACTTCTGAAAAATTGAATATATCAGTTATTCAGGTTACTAGTTTTAAGTATTTACAAACAACTAACATGCAGGGTATGAGTCATTCACAAGTCATTCACTTACAATAGCAGTCATCATGTTGCATGATCGGTTCCCTGAGGCACAGTGTGATTTCTACTTTCTGATTGGATGCTTAAAAGGATTTTCAGCCAGATAGTGTACCCATGTAGAGATTTTTCAAACGTATTCATACAAAAGTTCATTAAACTGTGTGGAGATGCCTAACAGCCATCCAATTTTGCCATGTCCTACTTCCTGTCATGTGCTGCAGGCCTGTGTCATCCCTTACGTGAATGGCAGTACTTTTGACAGAAGAATTTGTCCCTCCCTCCCCACCAAATCAAAGCAGACAAAAGTAATCCAAGCTGGAACTGTGCCAGACTTCTAACACAGGATGATCTAAAGACAGTATGCATTTCCCTTCTGGAACTGCATTTCATTTGCTCATCTGCTCTGGGTGCAAATGTGATAGTGTAGATGGGGAAAAAAATATATACACACACAGAGATATGTGTACAGATACATCACTTGAGATGTATCAGCAAAACGTGCTGTAGTTCTTTGTGGTGAACTTGATGGTTACAATTAATTTTCTATTTTAATGCTATATTTTCACTTGTTTACAGTCACCTCTAAGCTAATAGACATGAAATATTTTATGGCTTGCCCTAAAACTAGTAAATCACAGGAAAATCATTTGAGGCTTCTCTAGAACTAAAGTCTGCCTTTAGCTAAAGGAAACCAAGAAAAAAACCCCACCATGTTTCTGGAGGGACTTCTGCACCCTTCCCTCAAAGTTGGGTAGTAGCCCCGTACCTGGTTGATGGGGCACAATAACAGGCTGCCTTTTTTTTTCCTGACCCAGTCATATGATGTGTGTCCAGCTTTCATTCCAGATTGGCTCCAAAAGTACCCTTAATCACTGTCATGAGAGATGGTACAGTTGCAATACAAATGTGCTTATTCTCTGAAGCGTAAGAACCCAGAAAGAGCGTGGTGAGTTGGCCACAGCAATAGGCCCAATGACAAAGCTGGAGGAGCTTCCCCACAGCCTTCTATCCCAGTCCTTTCAGTTCCTGTCTGCTGGTTGAGCCAATAACCCTATCCTACACTTCCTAATCCTCTACCAATATCTTCTAACTGAATTATAATTAACTGCTAAAATCTGGTCCTTAAAGACAACTCAAGGCTGAGATTGTTTGCAATCCAATTGCCTGTGGTTTATTTCTGCAAAAAAGCAAACTACATGAGACAGGAAGGCTGCTGCAACAGCACGAGCACAAAGGGCAGAGGTCTGGCTGTGCTGCAGCAGGTTTCTTGGGAGGTACTGACATAACACTCTGCACAGTCATTTGTCTGCCCTGCAAATAGCTCCAATTGCTTTTGGCATCATGTTTGATGCCAGGTTTCCCTGAGTAGAGGAACTGTGAAGCAAAGCTAATGGGGCAGTTGTCCTCAGAGTAGTAAGTTGTAATAAATCCATTCGTGGGAACACAAGGCTGGCAAGCGGTTAACAAACAGCAGCTTCCACTTAACCTGACACACAGCAAGATCTCATATGAGATTACCATCAACATACATGCTATTTATATAAATATCTTCCTTTAGTGTGTTTCTCTTGTCCTTTTAAGCTACCCAAATGAAATCCTCCCTATAGTCCAATGCCAGCAACCCACTGGCAGTTGCTGACTCTAAAGGATACAGCCTCAAAAAAAGAGGAGATGAAAATACACCCTTGATCCATATCTTGACCATCCTCTTTGGTTACGTCTCTACCTGACAACTACTCTGAGCATAGGGTGGAAGGTGAGGCTCAGAACTTTCCAGCTATGGAAGGCAAATTGTCACAGTACTAAAAGCTGTTTTACAAGACAAAAACATTTAGTTCACTGCTGCACTCACATCCAGCCTAACATGGAGGGTTCCTCCAGTTTTTCCTCAGGTGAGATTTGACTCTGGCCAGAAAGCTTTCGCTTGGAATTCAGGGTTAGAAATTGCATTTTTTAAAGAGGATACTAAAGTTGTTGGCTTTGGATTACTCACTTTTTTTTAAGAAAAAAAAGGTGTTTACTTGCTTTCCACTATATTTTTCAATATTATTACTTAGTATTTCCTCCTCTCCTTCCACTCCCTTTATTATTGCTGAACTTTGCAAGTAATTTATGAATATACATGAAGTCATATGCATTTGGTGACAGTTTTTCAATAAAACATTAGAGATGCATTCAAAACCACTCAGCTATGGCCAAACTGTTCCGACTTGCATTCAGAGAACCAGGGTGAATGGAGCTACACCAATGGTGACAATTTTCAAAATAACTGACCATTAATGAAACAAGTTTCCAAAAACACCACTTTGAATAAGTTGAGACACGCAATACTGCTGAATACTGCCTTGCTAAGGTTGGAGTAGAGAAACATCAGGCCATGCACACTGGGGCTGTTTCTTTGCCTGTATTTAGCCAACAAAATACGTGAGAAGTTTTGCATACTCAAGGAACATAGAGAACCACCAAGGAAGATAGAAGAAAGACGTTCCCTTCACAGTTGGCTTTGCAACCCCATGGGGTTCTTTAGGAAAAACTGGAATCATCTTGGAAGGACTGACAGCAAAGCAGAAAATTGTTAACAGTGTAATGTGGCACCTACTTTTTGAGTTACATTTATTTCCTGCCAGCTCAGTATAGATTGTGTATTAGCACTGGCTGTTTCACTACTTGAAGCAGACAACCACAAGCTTCAAAATGCCCCTGACTTACCAGAGAGGATTCAGAAATAGAATAGCAAGTTGTGCAGCACAGCAAGAAGGATTCTCCTCAGGCTGTTTTGGCAAGGTTTGCTATAAAGGAACAGCTCCTGCCAAAACAAACATCTCCCCCCACCTCCCAGCAGGAAAAGTAGAAAAAAAATCTTTACTGAAGAGAGACTTTTCCTACAGCAAGACTGACCTTTCAGTCTGTAATTGATGGGCTACAAGAAAGGTTGGAGAGAATGCCACCGCATTTAGAGGTTTTCACAGCATCCTCACAAACTTAACTGAGGATATTGATCACACTGCTCCAGGAAGCCCTAGGTGGAGACACATTGTCAGACTTCAGCTGATGCTGACTCTTTTTCATAAAGCATATATATCAGCTAGAAATTGTTATTGATAAATGTTTTAGCAAGGTAGCAGTGTTTTCAGAACTGCACAACCACAGAGGATACCCAGAATCTGAGCTATTGCTGGTCAGTGCTGAACAAAAAAACCACCAAACTAGTGCTGTTGGCCATCTCTGCTCATACTCATGACTGAAAACCAGCAAGGAATAACGGAAATAAACATTTCAGCCTGGAAAGCAGCATGATTCTTCCCCAACCCCACCCCCTTGTCACAAACTAACCTGTGCAGAAGGGGAAGCATTTTAATGCTTTACATTGCCAAGTAAGTACAGAGTTTCTGAGTTGCCCTTGAATCAGAAAAGCAGATTATTTTTCCTGAGTGAAGCCTAGTGCTGTTTCATATAACCAACCATCCTTGACAACTTGAACTGTCATAAGTAATCCACAGATCATATTCACTGTTGTTATAATTTGAACCAACAATACTCAAATTCCTTATTTTAAATTGGGGAACGGGCAAGACGCCAAGAAAGCTTTCCTTTCCTTCCCCCTTGCCCATCACACACTGAGCAGATATGGGACTATTATCAGACTAGGTATTGCCACACCTCAGTGACTGGTCTAGTCACTGGTTTTGCAGGTATACAATAGTGAAATCTTCTCTGCAGGAGGGAAACAACAGTCCCACAAAGATCTTGAACACTTACACAGACTATACACAGGTGAGTGAAGTTTTAACAAGCCCTTCTACAAATGAGATATTAGGAGAAAAAAGGACTAACAACCAGCTTCCAAAGCACTTGCTTGTTTGGGGAAGAAGGTTGTTTTTCTGGAGAACTTCATGTTTTTGCACAGCAGGAGGGGATCTGAGGTCATGTTGTGCTCTTTCTTGGATACTTGGGGTGGCCCTCTGTGTTGTGACATCTTGCATCACTGCCTTTGATCTGTGCCTTATTATGCACCAGCTAGCCAGATAGTTAATCCTATCATTATTTTGTCTACTATTTACACAGTATATCTCATCAGAAGGTATTCAAGGGACAGACTGACTTTGCTTTCAAACCTCTGTAAGGTCTAATGCAATAGCAACTTCTGCTGCAGCATTGTGACCAATTTTAGGACTTTTAAAACAAATCCCAGTATTTTATCTTAAGAAAAGCAGTGTTTTGTGTTTTCCTTTACCACATGACAGCAGGAGCAGTAATGTCTAAGATGCTCAACTGAAACTTGGGCAAGGGCAAAAGTCAACTAAGCACCACCTAACACTATCAACAGAGAGTACAGAAATAAAAACCACACTCATTTTCAAGGAATTTGTGACTTTACTTGAAATTTCTCAGCACTTGACATCCCCCTTATCCCTTGCCTCATTTTAAGGCAACCTATACTTGTGGCTTTCCACCATTGAGAACATTTGTCTTAATCTCTCATCTTGATGCAACAAATATTTACACTTGCAACTAAATACTTCATAGAATCATAGAATGGTAGAGGTTGGAAGGGACCTCTAGAGATCATCTAGTCCAACCTCCCTGCTAAAGCAGGTTAGCCTAGAGCAGGTTGCACAGGAATGCGTCCAGGCGGGTTTTGAATATCTCCAGAGAAGGAGACTCCACAACCTCTCTGGGCAGCCTGTGCCAGTGCTCTGTTACCCTCACAGTAAAGAAGTTCCTCCTCATGTTCAGGTGGAACTTCCTGT
>VZSC01008483.1:196021-245466 GCA_013398225.1 Steatornis caripensis | reverse complement strand
GCAGAGCTGCTCTCCAGCAAGTCAACCCCCAGCCTGTACTGGCACATGGGGTTGTTCCTCCCCAGGTGCAAGACCCTATACTTGCCCTTGTTGAACTTCATCAGGTTCCGCTCCGCCCAACTCTCCAGCCTGTCCAGGTCATGCTGAACAGCAGCACAGCCTTCCGGTGAGTCAGCCGCTCCCCCCAGCTTTGTATCATCAGCAAACTTGCTGAGGGTACACTCTGTCCCTTCATCCAAGTTGTTGATGAATATGTTGAACAGGACTGGACCCAGCACCAACCCCTGGGGAACACCGCTGGTCACAGGCCTCCAACTAGATTCTGCACCAGTGGGACTGAATGCCTCTTAGATGATTTTATGTAAACAGATTATGGAATACATACGACTTTCTCCCCTCTAGGGTTGACCATATTCTACTGCAACAACAGAGTAATGCACGCGCCAGATACTCACATCAGCGCAAAAAAGCACAGATACATCAATTGCCCTGCCTCCCACTACCTACTCCAGGCACACTTACATCCAAGTATTGATTTCCAAGATTTCTCCAAGGAATGCCAAAAATAATAAACAAAAAATAAATCAAAAGCAAAAGCCTCTTTCCATTTTGTATTAAATATCCTTCCATGAAGTCAGAACAAATAGGAGATGTATATAGAGTGCAATGGAGACATAAATCTAGTGTCGTAGTAATCGATTTCTGTCTTGTTCTTTTATTTCCAGTAAATAATGATCTTTAGATCTTTCATGGTGGTACTACTGTAAAGTCTGCTAAGGGAACACAGGCAGTGTTTCATCTTTGATATAGCCAACAATATCACCACTCTAAAATCATTACACACACTTATTTCCTGTAGCACACTGGTAACAACATTTAGCGGGATCAAAGGAAATTTACAGAGGGTATGCCCTCCACTAACCTCCATCCAATCATGTATATGATCAATAACACATTTTGTGTTGTTCAGCAGCATGAAGAAGGTACAGGTTTCTTCATAAAATGGTGCAGCTGTACATTTCTAGTTAGTCCTCAGTTTTCTAAAGAATACTCCTGGAAAGTAGAAGCAGCAGTCATGCCTGGTTAGATCAATTGTGTTTAGAGATACTTCTTGTATGTAAACTAAAAGCAGAAGAAACTTCCCTAATCAACCTCATTTCCACAAAAATATGCTAGCGCTGGGCAAAACCTTAGTGTCCTTTTCTGTATTCAGTCTGAAATAAGTTTTTCTATTTGGCAAGTGATCAAACAAGGATACCGAGTTATAAACTACAAATGAATTAATTAAATAGTAACCATGGGCTACTATTTATAACATTAAAAAAGAAAGAAACAAAACCCCTGCAAACCCCAACAGAAAGACACAACACAAAAAGAAGGAATCTCAGAGTACCAAAAAGAAAAGTTAAACTACTACGAAGTCAGTATTGTAACCACTACACCTTCCAATAGACTATTAATACAGACATTTCTTGACTTATTAATACATACATACTTATTAATACATACATTTCTGCCCACCATAAAGAACAGGTGAATCCATGTCATATAGCTTGACATGGCAAAAAAAGAAATATTTTTATTTAAGCTGGTCCATTTTAATGGTCAGTGTAGAGAGTAAGACAAGATAAGGTTTGTAGGTGGAATAATATCTTTCATTAGACTAACTGATGTAGTTGGGAAAAAATACATTAGACTTCAATATATTCATCCATATCAGATTCTGGACAAGGAAAAGGCACCTTCTCCCCATCACTCTTTCTTTTCCCCACTTACAGCTGTTGATTGACTATTTCAAGTTACAAAACTGATTCTGTCAGATCTGGAAAAGTACTTGGGCAATTACAGTATTGGCATCAAACTCTAGACAGTGAATCTTTAGCTGAACATATCCCCTAAATAGGGGCAACACACAGTACTTGGTACCTAATTCGCTGATATCCTACTGCTACCATTTTACTTTTTTTTTTACTGCTACCATTTTACTTTTGTCACTTTGAGCATTAAGTATCAAAACAAAATGGAAATAGCTTAGTTTAAAAACTAACCAATCCACATACCAAGGAGCAAATAGCTTTTTATACATGGTAGAGTAGCTTCACTGAAATGCAAGAGGCTGTTTCAGTGGTACTGTTATCAGAAACATAATCCAATGTCTGGTACAACTAAGGAAATGTAAATATACATAAAGCAAACTTTGAACATGAAACACTAGAGTGGAGCTGAACTAGCCCACCCAAGCTAAGTAGCCCACCTGAAGTCTTAGCCACATTTTCTCATGTCTTTCATTTGATGTGCTACAACTTCTGTTCCAGTGCAATTTCTCAAGGCAGCCCCGTGTTTTACACTTGAGGACTTTCACAGAAGGATGTCATTCTCCTCAATTTCTTTGGCTAAGGCAACAGCTGTGGCAGGACAAAATGACAACTCTGGTGACAAGTCCATTTGTTCCTCCAAGTGTTTGCAAGTGCAGGGAATAGCAACTAGTGACCATGCATGCTCTAAGTCCTACATTGAGAGAAAGCACCTCTCCTCTTATTAGATTAGTACTGTAGAGATGAGAACCATTAAAAACCTTAGAGTTCCACATTAGCTAATCATTCCTTTGACAATAATTGTCACAAACAGAATTTCTTTATAGATTTCTGAGGCTTCTTCTGAAACAAAGGAGACCTCAAGATGCTTAGCAATCCTGAACTAAAAGGATTTAAACATTTAATCTTAAAGAGATGTTCCCAAGTTCCAAGCTGAAACAGTTTATAAAGGTCATAAATTAACTTGTCTTACTGACTGAAGCTTTTTTAATGCACTCCAAGTTACAAAGGAATCACAGCTGGAGACTCTAGGCCAATAGTATACTATATTTTTCTCCCATTAGCAAGGACGGCAAGTATCTACATTTGGATTTTACCACAGTAGTAGTCTCAGATTCATTAGTCTTAATGACTAAATATAAAAGCACAGAACTAACTAAGTAGGTATATTTTGTGCTTGTTTCACTGAATAACCTTGCAGTTGTTTTCCACAGGAATTTAATAAGACAACTGCTGAGGCAAAAAATCATTACTTAGCCCGAGACAAGTTCTTTCTAAGCTCTAAAAAACAAGACTCTTATTCAACACGCTAAAGACCACTTTAAAAAGTTGGAAGGACAACACTCTGTCTGCAAGAAGAAACTTTGTTATAGGGGACAAAATTCAGCCAGGTGCACCAGCATGTGCACTTGCATGGATCTATTAGATCCCACACGGTGAATGAAGTTGATGGGGGCATTTTTGAAATCTTTTTTTTTTTTTTTTTTTTTTTGGTGTTCAAGATTTCCAACTTAGATCAAACTTATTAGAGATGACATCCCTAAACTACATCATCATTCATATGAGAAAATTTGAAAGCAAGTCAGGCCTTCCAAGGATGTTATTAAGGTTGTTCTTTGAAGTAAATTGAATTCTCCCCATTTGTATTAAGAATGAGATCCTTTTCTACTTTATGATATTACATTACTAGGTAGAGTGGATAAAAATGCAGGTTTTTTCTACATTACCTTTCTAAGCTGAAATTTTCCCCTACTTTGATTAAAACAGATTCCCACCATCAACATTATTTATTATGTAGTCAATCCAGACAAGGGTCACCGTTCACATACTCCCTTCATCACAATGATGACAACAGAAATCTGAAGTGGTCCTGACTTCCAAGTGCATTACAAAGTCCTGCATCAAGCTTTGATTTCCTCAAAATCAAAATCTTTAATCTCCATTGAGAAACAGTTGTCTTATTGGCCATGACAAAAGGGTGCCACAGATGAGCTTGTCAGAGTGCAGATGCCAAACTCTTGCCTTTTAAAACAGTAGCAAAAACCCAGCAGAGAAGAGAGACATGAGCTAAGACAGGAGCCTGGAAATGCATACACATGGTCAGCTTCTGGAAGCATTTCAAAGCATTTGATAAGGTTGATTTTCCTGTATGACCATTCCTGTGGCTATACACTCCCAGTAATCACAACAGTCATGTCCTTTGTCCAAGTCAAGATTTGCACAACGCTCATAATTGCACATGAGACTCCCAAAATGGTAGATCTGTCAATCTCTGAAAGCACATTACAGACCTAGGTATGTTCAGGTATCACAGTCATTAACTAGATGATATATTTAAACAATCCTAAAGCAATTCAAATTTTATTTACTTTTTAAGTAGCTCAGTAAGCCATAAAATTTTGGATGTTTCCCAACAATACTCCCTATAAAACAGACAACCACACTTTTTGGGATAAAGTCCTTCAAGGCGATTGCTTGATCTCAATGGAGACCTAAATTAATTTTTTTTATTAAAGCATAGCCATACTCTATTATACCAGAAGTTAGTCTAAACCTGCATCTAACAGTGGTCAGCAGTGATACTATGGGAAAAGAGTTAAAAACAGGATGACTATATGCCATATTAGGACTACAAATGGACTATGAACACACAGTTTCTAAGTAATACATCCTTCCTAGTGTTAGAGCAATGATTTCTTTTTTTTCCAACAACAAAAGAGTAAGCAGTGCTTAGAGCCAACTCTGTTGGATCTAAGTCCTCTCTGAAAGCACACTTGAAGAATTTGACAGGACATTTCCAGTATTCTTTAAGTCTACCTGAAAAGCACTTGTGGACAGGTAGAAAACTTAAAAGTTAAAAATCGGTTTATTAACAGTTTATTTTTCTTTTTATCTACATCAAGAGCACTTTGGGATCCCAACCCAAAATGCTGAGGCCCTATTAAATGTGTCATGACACAAGGCCATTATCCAAAGATGCTTAAGCCTGGGTAACGGCTAACACAACTTGTACTTAATACAGGAAAATGAGTAAGTTCTATTGACTTCCATAAACATCAGTAGAGGATAATTAAATCAAAGTGAGCTGCTGTATCAAGGTCATACTGTGGAAGCTCTGACCTTTTAGAATGTTTTCAGTACATTTCACAGTGAAAATGCTAACCAAAGAAAAGCGTAGGTGGCTAACAGTACTGGTACTCTACACCTGGATAGTAACTGCTCAATGAAGGACTTTGGAAACAGTGAGATAAATGCGTAATTGCCTGTGTGGCAGCAGGAAAACACCACACACTCATTATACAAATAAAATTAACCATTGTACAAACTTGCAAAAATAGGCTAAAAGTGATTTGGAATTTCACTCTTCAGTGCATTATGAAGTCTGACAAGCCTGTTGTCATTTTATAATGCTAGATATGTGCCGTACTCTGGGGTGGATCTTAATTTCTTCTTATTCAACTGTTGATGTCAGACTAATAAAATTATTTTTATGCTTTTCTAAATAACAACAACAACAACAACAACAACAATAATAATAATAATAGATTTTATTTACCCATAACTCAGTCTGACAGTTCTTACTTTAAAGAAAATAGACTTTGAAGTCAGTTGGAATTGTATGGGGGTGAAAGACAATCCTCACAACTGTCCTATGCATTTTACCATAAAAGTAAATACTGTTTAAGCCCTGAAAGCAGGTATGCTTAGCACTTGATGGTATAGTTCCCAACAGCACTCTAAAAGCCCTTAGGAACCCAGCATCTTTTCTAAAACACCCAGCTGGCCATAAATACACTTTTTCACTGGCGAGTCTAAGTCCCTCTCTCCAACAGAACTCTTTGGCTTTACAACAGATCTTTCATAAGTGATAATCAATAATAGATTTCAGGCCCTCTAGTGAAATCTGGCCTTATGCTCCTTCTCAGCACTTACAGTGGTACTCATGTCCTGCTTTGCCAGTTCTTTCCAGCAGACAGACCCTCAAACATGGGGGTCAAACATGAAATGCTTCATCCAGCACTCAATTTTCAGATCAAAAGGTAAGATCTCTATGAATAAACTAACTAGATATTTCTTTTTGTGAAAGATCCTGTGAAGAACAAGTTGATACCAGCCACTGCATAAGAGCTTGAACGCTGTAAGTAAAGATTATAATTTATTAATTAACATTTAGCATCACAATGACACAAGAAAAGAGGATTCCAAATACATGAGATGTATCACATGAGATATATAATAGGAGGAGGTTGAGTGCCCAAGGTTTCCAGAGACAATTCTGACCACAGAGTTTAGCATCCAGACCTTATTTTAGCCTGTCTGTGGCAGATAAAGACTTTTACTCCCCTATTGCCTTTAACCATCCACAAATCTGTCATGTCACTGACATCCACATTCAGATACCTTTAAACCCTAGCTGGTCTACAAGCAAGGAAGATCTGCTTTAGCTTCACAGTTAGCATCAGAAATCCCAATCCTCCCCTAACATCAGCTCTATTTCCTCTGCCTAAAACATTCCATCTGCACTGCATAACAGATAAAATGCATGTTATTACCACAGCCATCTCATAGTGTCTTCCTTTAACAGCACAGGTGATAAGAGAATAATGACTACTGCTAGAAACCGTGTAACAGGAGAGATATACTGAAAGGTTAAAAAGCTGTTTTTCACAGATAAAATACATTCAGAAGCTTTCTTTTGCTTAAGTCAAGATGTACAGACTCCTAAGATCTGAGATCAAAAACTTGTACACAAAAGTCAATAGGGCAAGTTATAATACAAACTTAAAATATTTTGTAGCAGTCAGAAGGACCCTCAATTCAATGGATGCACAAAAAGGCCATTTTTAGCCCAACATAAAGCTGAGAAGCCTGCAAGTAGCTAGACCCTAGTCCTTGCTTTATTTTTCTTCTCTAAAATGAGCATTTGCCTTTTCCACCATCAGGGGCCTCCCTCGATAACCATAATCTTTTCAACATTTCAGACAGCAACTGCAGTGACATCAACCAGCTCCCTCAGCACCCACAGGCACATCCTACCCCATCCCTTCCTAGAAATTTCTCTACATCCAGTTAGTAGTTCATTGTCTACAGCAGGTAACCTCTCTCTCCCTAAACCAGTCCTGCAACCCAACTTGCCAGCAAAGACTAACACCAAGACAGTATTAGACACCTCAGTCTTTTCTGTACCCTTCATCACTTGTTGCCCAGCTTATTCAGCTGGGAGCTCATGCTTTTCTTAGTTTTTCTATTTTCTTCACATCCCATACCAGTTTAAAATGCAACTGAGTTTTACCATTCCTAGTTTTATCCTAATTATAATTTTACCCTAATTATCCATTCCCTGTGTTATGGATGATGCTTCTGTACATTTCAGTAGCTAGTCCCTACTTCTATCTCCCCTTTTTTTTTTTTTTTTTAATTTCACCTCATACAAGATTTTCTGTTTCATCCATCTGGCTGCCAATTTTCTTTCACACCAGGATTAAAGTTGACTGCGCTTTGATAAGTCAGACAGACAGTTTTTCCAAGACTCATTTGCCCTACAGAGCAGCCTCCCATGGGATGCTGCCGAGCAGATCCTTGGAAAATCAAAACTTACTTTCTTGCAATCAGAGCTTCATCCAGCTATTAGCCTGTCTCACTCCCCCTTGCATCTTAACCTCTACCAATTCATGTCACTGCAGCCAACACTGGCATTGACTACCATAACCCCAACCAGGTCTTTGTTATTGTTAAGAAGCAGATTCAGCAGATTACCTCCTTTAGTGAACAGGAATTGGAAAAACTTCAGGTTTGATTTCTTGGTAGTTTGTGATTGAACCAAAAAATCCAAGCACTGCTCAGTTGGAAACAAAGGCAAAATTAAACTGAAGATTAAGTTGCTAAGAATTATATGCCTACTGTTAAAATATAAATTATATTAGTAATACAGTATTATGTTTTAGCACAGCTAAATGTCCAAGGTAAGATGACTGCACAAGTGAGTAAACGCAAGAAAGTCTAATTTCTGAACCTAAGGGAAAGTAGGATTAATAGGTTATGACACATGCTGCCACTTACTATATAACCCACAGTTTGGAGGGGAGCGCATCATTCAGTTGAAATTGAGACTGAAAATAGATCACCAATGGTATCAGTAGATTTCCTTTTTTTATCTTAAGAGTTATTGCTTGCACTCTCATTATTGTAACCTAGAGTCCTGCAAATCTAGGAGGCAGATCCTTGCCAAGTACAAACCGTTGCCCATGCAATGAATTAGGGTACCTCCAGGCCACATCTGCTGAGAAAAAGGGATGAGCTCCTAGCCTTAACTGAAATTGGGGGGCGTGAATGCATGAGACTGACTTATTTAGGCACACAAAGAAGGTCCATCCCAATACAGTTGATGCACAAGACTTTATTAGTTAGATTGAAACTCAGCATCTCACTGACAAACTTCAGGCTCACAAAGCAATCAAAATTTCAGAGTTTGTGAGGAACAGTATTTACAATTCACTGGACTAAAACAACAACCACCACTATGAAGAACTTAAGAACATCCAGCTGTAATATATAGCAGTGCAGTACCTCATAGCCTGGCTTCACCAGAAAGCCCTGCAGAGTCTTTGTATTGTGTTGAACATATACGCATTTGCATGTTGAAGCAGAATATATTTATTGCCTTCTAGTCCCCTAACTTTGCTGACCTGGTCAAGGCTCTGAACACTCACATGGAAGGCGGCCTATTTTCAAAACCAGTACAAAGCTACCTAATCTTTTTCTTTCCATTTGCATTTTTTTCCCCATGATCATCTTTGCATTGCCTTATTTCATTACATCTCTATCCTGGTAGCCTCACTGTTAACCTAAGAGAAAACTAAAAAACCCTCCAATTCCATCTCAGCTCCTCACAGACAGTATATAAAATAGCACTGGTGTATACTGGTTTGCCAAAATACAAGAAGGTCAGAAAAAACATTTTCTTTTGAGACAAAAAAAAGGAGGCAAAACCTGAGAATTTTAATAACAGTCTTGACATGAGAGCCACATAATACCAGCCTGAATTACACTTGCTACCACACTCTCATTGGAAACCCTAGATTGCTTTGTTCCTGTCCCTGACATAATATTCAAGACTGGGTTTATATTTGCACAGAATGGGGCTGTTCACTAGAGTCCATGCAAATCAAAAACTTGATTTATGCATCATTCCACTGGAGGGTGTAACATTAAATTTAATTTTGTAAGAAAAGCCTGAAGTGCCTCTACGTCTGGGGCTGACATTGTGAACTAGGGAGAAAGGTGCACAAGAATTCATTACTGTTTCCAATATGCGAAATGCAGCATTTGAATGAAACATTTGTCTCTTGTCAAAAGGGAGTAATGTCTGTCCTTTGTAAAAAATATTTCTCCCCCCGCTTTGGTTTTATCGCCAATTCAGCATATTGGGAGCTGAGGTTACAAGTGTAGTTCAGACTTGTGATGATGGTGGGATGAATTACACAAGGAAATGGGGAGACACTGGTTGAGTTGCAATACAACTGCAGAGTATAGATGTTGGTGGGTCAAGTTGAATGCCTCCTGTAGCAGCGCTTCATGCGAACAATTAAGAATAGTGCTGTTCTTTCTGAGCTTATCCACTGGTTTCACAGAAAAGTCTTCTGTTAACTTGATAGCCTTTTTTTCATTTACCTACACCTACTTCTACCATTTAGTTCTAAAAACAAGCTTGAAAATACCAGGAAAAAGTTTTCCGAACTTCACACCAATGCATATTCAAGTTAAATTTCTCAAACAATGTCAAAGGGTTTCCACTCTGTCAGCCTAGGCAGCATCAGATGAGTATCAGTGAGAACAAGGCTTTACAGTTAAGCAGCATTTTTCAGCTGCAGATCATAAAATAGTTTCCCTAAAACATTTCTACATTTCAGATCTGGATAAAACACAACACAGAGTTGATGAGATAAAGGTCAAAAAGCAGGGCAAGAACTACATGTGGTCAGGATGAAAGTTCATCCTATGCTGTGGCACTCCTGGGTGCCATTCCCATCAACACAATAGCAATAATAATCCTTCCTTTCAACTAATTTTTTGTTGTTTTCTCCCCCATACTGCCCTCTAGCAAGCTTACACAACCTAGAATGAAAGGAGGAATTCTGCTGCTACCATAGTGGAGAAAAACTGAATTCAAGCATCCCATGGTCATTATTACTACTCTAACAGAATTAATTCATCACTCTACCATTTTCTAATTCATCATGCCTGCTGAATGATTTCTCATAAGACATTTGGTATAGTCTATATCAAATGGTACTAGACAAAGCCACAGGGGCATTTACAGTCATCTGGTCCAAATCAGAAAAGGCAATAGTAAAAGGTAAGTTAGCCAAGTTCCTTGGCCAGTACTGAACAATGCCGGAATTTAGTTGTATTTGAATGAAGATTTATGTTAATGTAATTCTTAGATGATTTGCACTCTGCTAAACTCAAGATTCAGAAAAGTCACTCCTTGTTGCCTATTACCAAGCCACATCTGCTATCCTACAGTTGTAGGTAGGTGTACATGAGAAAGTTAGGCAGTCTCTGCAAGAGCTGGACACTGGTCCTTCACTAGAACACATTCAAGTATAATGTAGTTTTCACCTATTCTTCTGAAGCAGGCATAAACATGTGTAGAAATACTTTTTTTTAATTCCTATTACATGTCACAGCTAAGCAAAAATATTTGCAAAGTGCTTTGAAAAGTGCATGAGGTTCTACTATAAGTATTTTCTCTCCTTGAAACCGATTAAAGAAAAGGCTTTGTCACAGTTTAAAGCTGGGCTGGCTATTAAACAAACGATAGACTCCCTTTGTTAACTCCCTCCCTTCCCAAAATGGAGGAGAAAGAGAAAAGGGAAAGAGACTTACGGGTTGGAAAAGTTAAAACCAGCTTTAATCTAACTACAAGAATTATGTATTATAATAATGGGAGAATATGCACAAACCCAATATCAAGCTCCCCCCACCACTGATGACAAATACGTCACCCGGGTGCTGTGGGGCACACCCCAGGAAAGTACCAGACTGTACTCAGCAGCAGGCCGGAGCTGGATTCAGCATCAAAAGCAGAATAATCAGGTAGAGTCCTCCTTGGATGCTTAAGCAAGGAACTGGGTAAAGTCCTCCTCAGATGCTTAAGCAAGGAGCTGGGTAGAGTTGGAAAGCAGCATCCCACAACATCACCAGCCCCCTCCTAATAGCCCCATACTGGGCTTAAAAGGCTCCTGGGCCATAGGTGTCGGCAGAAGCACCAGGTGAGGCAGCTTAGGGCCATTTGAGCCCATGAGTGTCCTGGCCATAAAGGGAGAGGATCACCCTTGTGATCCCTCACGTTTATTCTGACCATGATGTGTATGGGATGGAGTACTGCATTGGGGTCAAACCAGGACAGCTTTTTAATAGTTTGTTGTCCATGCTGAAACAATGTTTTGCTTCAAAAATCATTAATATTTAAAGATAACCAAAATGAAATATTTCAGGGTCATAGGCTAGATTTAACATTTAATATTCATTGTGTTTTGGTATTCTGTTTCAGTAAGGGCATTTGTACTCTGGGGTCAAATGCAGAGAATTTTCTGATTTCACAATTCACGTAACAAACCCAAGCCCCTCCACCTACTCAGAGCCCTATAGCCATGACACTTCTGCCCATTCTGTCCTGCAAAATCACGCTTTCAAGGTCACTCTGGAGCATTCACATCCCACGAGGCCAAGCTTCTGCATAAGTTGCTCAGCTTGCCAAATCTTGATAGACTCTTGATCTGAAATCTTGAAGCTATTTTCTTTGTTCAGCTAATGAACAGTATGGTGATGAATACATATAAGGCAAAATTGATCCACTTAATTCACCATTCGTACATATGTATGGATTTAAGCCCTTTTAAATGGATTTGGGGATTAAACACCTATACCTACATTCACAAGCTGTTCAAAAATACCTAAGGGCATTGTGGTAAGTTTTGTCCCTTAATTTCTGAAGTTAAAAGATTGACCCCATGTTTAGCACTTGAAGCTTTTTAAAGACAGGATGCATTTTGCTGACTTGTTAATTAGTGCCCATAAAAAACTTTTCTGCAGCTGTATGGCCCTGACTCCTGGGTAGCTGTAAGGGAGAGCTCCCTGCCAGCCACACCTAGCCTTGTTGTAAGGAGAACAAAAAAGCTGTTGCTCTGCAACCAACCTTTTTCAAGGAGAACAAAAAGCAGAAAATAAAAACTGCAACCCCAAACTTTAGAAGCCAGGCAAGAACATGTTAGCTACAAACATAAGCTGAAATACTGAGAAAGGAAGAGTAGAGTGGCAACCATTGGGGTGCAAATTTTATCCCTAGTTTTGTGTACCATTAACCCTGATTGACTTTACAACAGTACTCAATGTCATATGTTCAAGCACTTTTCTAATACCACTGACTTTGCTCAGAAACAGCAGTTTAAGTCAACATTATGCAAAGGAAGTCCTTATACTATAGGAAATATAATTCAAGAAAGGCTATGCAAGGTCTCACAGTTAACTGCCTTCTGTTTGAAAGATACCGATTTCCACCAAATCACTAGTGCCCCAGTGATTTTCAATTCTTTTCAGTTTATCAAACTTGGATTATTTTTCCCCCTGCTTAAGTTGCAGAATTATACTTACCAAAACTTAGCTTTTGGAATTGTTCTTTGATTCCCACAGCTCTACAGAAACTGGCCAGAAACCAGCTAGCTCAGTCCCAGCCAGGTTTCAGACTGAAACATACTGTATCAGGTGCCTTCTATGACACCAAAAAAGGATTTTGTAGTACCATATAGGGCCATGTCAGACAAACACCCCCATTACGTTGAAAGAACTCATGATTTTCAACATTTGCTACTCAAAGTGACATTAATAGATCAGAAATTGCCTTGTCTTTGTCACTTCAGTAAACTTTTCCCCCTGATAACTAATACCATTATGAAAGAGTTTTAAGGCCATTTTTCCTTACAATCTATAACATTAATAGTCATGCAAGGGAAAAGCTTAGATACCTGCCCCTCCTCTAGGAAGCCAAAAAGCTACTGTGTTAACAGCAGGTCAACATCAATGCTTGCAGGTTTTTTCTCAACTAACACAGGATATTCAAGCTTCTGGATGAGGTGGACACGACAGACAAGCTGAACCCTCACCAGGTTATTTCAGAATTATTATTTATATGTTCCACAAAGGCAACAGACCTGACTGCTGTCTGAAGCATGCTTAATTGAGGAAAAAGTTTTGATTTTAAACACGATGAGTATAAAAAAATCCAACACAGTTTTGGTAAATTGCTACTAGAGCTCTTCTCTCCTGTAGTCCCATTTGTTCAGCTCCACATAGCGACTTTCTCCCCTGTGATCCAGGTCTCTGTTTCTATTCTTCACTGAAAATTTACCTGCCATGGCTTGTTCTTCCTGCCAGGCCACTAGTAGTGTTAAATGTCTCAGAGCCAAGAATCAACTCCTATGGATCCTGCTGGCAACTCACTCACTACTCAGGAATGAGCAGCTTCTCAGAAATACCTTCTGAGACTTAAGCTTACCAGTGATTCAAGCAATACCAAGTGCTGCATTAAATTTGCATCATCCTTGTTTCTGCATTCAAATTCTCATGCAAATACCAAGCATAAGTCTTACTGTAACTTAAGTATGTATTTCAAGATTATTATCAAACAAGTCCTCAGTCAATTCTTGTACAGTTCTTGGAAAGCAAATTAGCAGAACTTTGACACCACCCCTACCTCACCACTTCAGAAGCATCCACCTTCATGTTGCTGTTTGATAACCCTTACACTACTGGAACAGAAAGCCAAATCAACATCACGTGATGACCATCTGAACTTTACTGCAAATACAGAATAGATACTTTGCTTAATAAGCTCTGCTTTCTTGTCTCCAATTTTATTCTCCATCCAGCAACAGATGAATGCTATTCCTGAGGTATCTTTCATTCCTAACACAATTAAAAAGATGTGTTTACTAACATTAAGTATGCCAGCCACACATTTCTCCTTGCACCTTTTTGCTTCCATGCCAATTTCTACCATCCTTATCTTCTGATTTATATTAATTACCACAAGCTTTCCACTTTCTTCCATGTGATGTCCACGGTTTTTAACTGCTTTCAATCCCCCTTTCTGAGCCAGTCTAGTTTTTCAATTAGGACAGTGCTCTTCCTTATCTGAAGAACTGGGGAGGAGAGATTTGACCACCGAGTAAAGGGCCCTTTAGCAGTTTCATAGTTTAAGGTATTTCCCTCACATGCCTTTCAAGTTTGCCACCCGGCCATGAAGTTTAGGCCCAGTAGTTCAAGTACCCCCACCATAAACATCTTTCATACACCAGTCAAGCTCCATTTTACCCCTAGATAAGAGTCATAAGGAGCTGAAAGGAGAAATACTCTCATTATCCCAATGGGCAAGAGCACAAATAAAAAGTCTTCTGGTTTCCAGCTGAAATCAGTTCACAGTTTATATCCAGGACTTTATGCTGACAGTAGCTTCTGTTTCAGAAATTTACTCTCCTGATAGATTTACCGGAAACAATGATATCACCTCTGAATACTGCCAGGCTAAGCGAGCCATGCTCCTTTAGTTCTGGGATGATAGATCAGTCATTTAAATTACTCCCAGGTCTCTTTTTTGCATTTGATTCACTAAGAGTTCATCTGTTTTGCACTATATCTGAACAGTACCATGTGCTCTATCAGAGCTCTCCCCAATCCCCCATACAACAGCATCAACTCACCCCTCCACAAATTGACATCTTTCTTTGCTAGAGCAATATTTGTTTCCTACAGCCATCTCACCTTGGTTGGCTCAGAGCCATCCTATCATTCATTCCCTCCTTGTCTTCAGTCATCCACAAATCACATTTTTCTCACCTTATTATCAATATACTTGTTATACAAGGCAATGGGTGCATTTTGTGCTGTTGTAAAGCCATCTGGTTTTTTTATCCCAGTCTTCAGTATCCTCTTCCTCTGCCTTGTGATATCCCAGCTCTCCTGTCAACTCCCACATTTTTCCAGCTTCAGCACACAAAGCGAATGTGCTGACAAGGTCACTGATAAAAATTTGAGTAAGAGCCACCAAAGACCAATCCCAGGTGGGAAAACCCCTTAACAACCTTCCTCCAAACTTTGTAGCCACACTGCCTTTCTTCAGTGTTTGCTGGTTGCTTGGCCATCTTGCACTTCTATCAACCCCTGTGGTTGTCTCTCTTCACTAATCATTTCCTATGTGGAAAACCTGATGTACTTCCTACATCTGCTAAACAGTGAACTTGTCCTATTAAAGACAGGTGCCAGGTTTGTCTGTCACAATTTGTCTTTAATAAATCAATATCAGGTTTGATCCCAATTCAGTGTTTTCATTCCATCTTAAACTACTTCTAGATCAACAGCTTAAACTATTGTAATTGAGAATATCATAATTTAAGCTGCTTACTACAAAGCAGAAAATAGACATTGTATCTACTGCTATCCAATCATTCAGTACTAATGCAGAAAAATAATCAAGTCACCTTTACCTAATCAACTACTTTCTATCAAGATAAAGTCAAATATACGATTTCCCCATCCTCAACGATCTTTCTGAGAACTATGTCTCCATGTACACTTAGAAATGGTACGAATATTTTACCACTGCATGAGATGACCAACAATGTTATTCCCATTGTAACTTGTCATAAGAATGAGGCTTTAAAGGAGCTGTTGATTTTGTTCCTTTGTGTGATTCTCAAGCCTCCTGAATATCTATGTATGCCCTATAAATAAAGATATTTGTATCATCTACTCCCTAACTAAAAACTATCTGTTAGAAGCACTCTGGAATATTTCTCCAGTGGAGATCTTGGCAGTACAAATATCCCCAACAGCAGGTAAGGAGGAGGCCATAGATGCATAATGCAAGACACGAATCTTCTTATTCCTTGCAGATACTTTCAGCTGTTTAAGTTCTAAACAGATACAGATACTACCAAAACTATTTTAGGAATTATGCTTTTCAACATATACCTAAGATGAATTAGCAGCAGAGTATGATGGGATGAGGAGTAATATCATCACCTTCCAAGAAAACATACCGTTTTGTGGTAGATTTTTAGCTTTTAATCAAAAACAAAAAATTCAGTTGCTAGGAGCTGAAGCATGATAAACTCATGCTACTGATGAACTTCACATTCTTAGCAACCAGGCCAAGGACCTCTAAAACCACTTCCTAAGAAACAGTAGATTGTGTTAACATCACGTTCTTAAATGCGAGTTGGGTTGTCTTAAGAACAGAAACTGCAAAGCAACAACACAACCTTGGGCTTGATGTAGAATTTCAGTGTGCCTAAGCTAGTGAAGGAACACATTCCTGTAGCACCAGAGGTCTCGTTTAGGCCCATGTTTTCACTTTAGCAGTTTAGTTTGCTGAAATGCCTGCTGAGTGAAAAAAGAAAGTGAGCATTTTCTGTTCTAGCTCTCTCATTTGCAGCTGCCCCTTAGTGGTTATTTTTTGTAGCTGATTGAGTAGCCATGCCAGACTAGCAGTAAAGGCAGTGAACATGAAAACCCACTAAGAATCCTAAGAAAACTGTTGGTTCCCAAGACAAGAAAGGAAGAGCTATTAAACAACCATAAAATCTAAGAATCAGGTAGACTACTAGTGAAAATTTACTCCTGTCCTTGTTTTTCATTTGTCAGAGATTTACAAAGCGAGTAGGAGCCACTGTTTCTAGTTTTACTGTTAGAAACAGCAGCACAGAACAAACCTATCCCGAAGGAAAGTGCCAAACATATATCCCAGATCTCTCCATAGTGCTTTATTTACAAGACCACAGTAGGGGGTAAAAAAAAAAGGCCAAAACAGACACAGCCTGATATGTCCTGCTATATTCTGAATTAAACATTTACTAAGTTTATCTTGTGCAGCTTCACAGCCTACATTCAGGTTCTCTTCATACCGCTAGGGCAATGTGGACCTGGACTCTTACATCCGCTGTCCTCATTTTGACTTCTGCAGTAACAGAGATGGTGACTAGCTGTATCATACGAGAGTTTATTCAGTTTTGTACCATTCAGCATTTGCAAAGTGAGTATGACCTCCATATATTTTATTGCTTATTGGTAGGTGATTGTATAAGCAAAGACTCTGTCTCACACCTAAAAATGCCTAAGTAATCAAGGTCAAAATTGAGTATACTGAAGCACCCTCTGCCTTATGAGAGGCATCCTTGAAGTGCCTGCCTCACGCAGGTTTAAGACACATCCTTAAATTTCCATTACCAAAGTTTTCTTCCCCCCCTCCAAGAATTCATTGCATTTACATGGGTCAAAAAGGTGTCAGACCTCATTATGTGAATATTGATTTCAATAAGGAAATCAATAGGCATGAAGAAGCAGCATTTTCCGAATGTTTTTAAAAGGACTATAATTGAAACTTGCTCTTCAATCTTGTGCAGAGCGTGTTGATACACAAATTGCTGCTTATGAATACCATGCCACATTTGGACACTTGCACAGCTTTTTGGGGCCCCACTTGCTTCCTCATGAAGTTTACCACAATTCATGTCTCCATTTGGTAAGAGGACGCATCCTGTGAGGAGTGCCTATTTAAGTCCCACTGACTCTACTAACTGGTAGAAGACGACCATTAATATTTGAAAAAGTTAAATTTATTTTAACCAGGATGGCATGAAAGTGTGTCACTGACATGTATTCTGTGTACTAGATAATTTCCATGTTTTAGGAAGACAACACAATCAGAGTTCCCACAGGTAAGATATAGAAGGAAGATTACCCAAGGCTGCACAGGCCCACAGTCACAGGCAGTTTAGGGGTCGGAAGTGAAACGTCCAGTAGCGGCCTCTCACACCCTTCAGTGTCTCACTGCAGTGGTTTTCTTGGTGGAATAGAAATAGGGTTGCCTGATCAGGTCAATTTGGGTGGAAGTGGAAAATTCCCAGAATAAAAGGAGTCTTGGACAACTGTAGTAAGCTTGAGAGATGGTGAATAGTTTTCATTAGCTATGTTTGTGAAACCTTTACAGGGCTATTTGAGTTCTCCTTCACTCAAGTGACACAAGGCTCTTTATATTATGTTAGGGTAGATTCAAAGCCTGATATTTGTTTTGAACTACATTTCATGGAAATCAGAACCTTTTTAAAAAAGAAAAAAAATCAATGAAAGTACACTGATTTAAGTCCAGCTGCATCTCCAAAGCTTAAATATGTTGTCATCCAGAGTCTCATGGGGAAAGGGATATAAAGACTAACAGCTTCCTGAAAAGTTTTCTGGTATCCCAACATATTATTATTCTGAGATAAAAGATCTCTGAAACAGAACAGCCATATTTTCATTATAAGTATTAAGATGTGACGAAAGGTAAATGCCCTTTCTATACCTTGACTGCAGTACAGAAACCTGTACTTCATTCTCATTTTATCACCATGCATGTGTCATTTGGCCCGGGGTTGAGCAGAAAGAGGCAGTTAATCTCTGTGCTTCTGAGTTTGTTAAAAATGCACAGTTTTACATATTGGAACTCTGAAACACTGCAATTCCTTAACAAAAGAACGATCCCTGAGCAACAAAAGGAAGAAAAGGATGTGCATGCTCATTAAAGTTTCCATCCCTCACAGCCCTTCACACACAATACAATCCAGGATTCGTGTATAAGAATTTAGTGAGGACAATGTCACTGAAAACACAAGTGTTTTGCAACGCAGAACCTCTGTGCTGTCTCCTCTGAGGAAACCATATGGAAGTTGAAGACACAAAGCATTTTGCTGGATCAAGGCTCCAATATAAACCAAAATATTAAGCTCCTGTGATATTTGAATACTCTGGACATGTTCCTCTGAGCACTAACAAACGGTGGCAAAGCAGTTAATATTAACCTTCTGAGGTACAACTCAGTCATTTTTGATTCATTTACTCCCCCTGTAGATCAGCATGCAGGACATTTCCCAAAGGCTTTTTCAATATAAACAAGGATATGATATTTGAGGAATAAATTGTGATGGCCCAGCATTGCTCCAGTGAAGATTAAAGTCAAGGGCATAGCTTAAAGAAAAACTGCTCCACAGGTTGTTTATATTCACTGTCTGATGAGCACTAACAAGACGAGCGAGTCCTTGGGAGATATTTCACAGATTTCCTTATTCAAACCTATCTAACATGTTGGATCACCCTAGAAACACCCAATGCATTAAGAGGAAAAGCTTAACATTCACACTGTCTTCAGGATAATGAGATAAATCACTACTTGGTTTCACATCTACAAAAGGATGGGTTGGGCAAACAGCCTGAATCATATTTACTTCAATTTTGCATAGAAGCTGAGTAAGGAAGTTATACACCTCAAATAAATAAAATACCATTCTTTGCAGGTATTAATATTTTTGACAAGCAACATTTTTAAAGTGTGCAAATGACTTGTGCGTCAGGAGGACAAGGCAGGAGCAAAGACTTCTGCCCAAATCTTGACGCTACATGACAAGCAAAATGAATTAATCCCAACAGAATCCCTGTCACTCACCAGGCTGCATTTTTCCAGTATTCCAGCTGCTTCATCTAAACTGTGGACACAGCTTATGTAGACTAGAGCATATTTATAAATGAGACTATCAATTTTCTTAACCTCAAGTCATCTGGAGCCTTATGTCCCACACTGACTTTCATGTACAAAGGCTGAGTTTCCTCACTACTGCAAAATTGCTGGAAATTAACATTCCTCATGCAAAGCATTTGAAACTTGTCCAGTAATGGCATTCAATGCAATATTAACAACCTTACTGTTCCTTTCCACTGCAAATATACTGGAATGTTGCTGCAAAACCAGCAATTTTGTCTACCAAACTCTTACCCTTGGACAAAATTATAATGAACACACAGGCATTATGCCCACAGACCCAGTCTGCAAACAGTAAGAGCATCATGTTAATTCTTTGAGATTTATGATAGACCTGTCTGCCTTGTATGTGTATTTACAATAAATTAACTAGTGGAGGACAACTCAGTGGAACAGAGACAGTATCACGTATAGCCAAGTTGTAGAACTGGATATATTGCAGGACTGGTCATCGCTCACTGCAAACATAAAGGCTGGAGCTTCAACTGCACAGCTAGCAAGATGAGGGGCAACCACACGTCATAAGGCAGCAAGATCTGCTGGGTGCTCACTGACTATATTGATAATGTCATGAAAGGTAATTCCTTCATTAGTAGCCTCAGGAAATAAAGGTGAGGAGCCACACTAAGATCCTACGTTAAGTACAGTGTCGTGGTTTGAGCCCAGCTGGCAACAAAGAACCACGCAGCCGCTCGCTCACTGCACCCCCCCTCCCCCTCCCACCGGGACGGGGAGGAGAATCAGCAGAGAAAGGGGCAGCCCTCGTGGGTTGAGATAAGGACAGTTTAATGCAACAGCACAGACAGAGAGAGAACAGTAACAATAACAACTATAATGCTAACAAGAGAAAAATACAAACGAGTGATGCACAGCGGAACAGCTCACCACCCGGAACGGGAACAGGAGCACCCCCCCCGCCCCGGTTATGGACTGGGCGTGACGGCAGTGGTATCGAATACCTGCCTGGCTGCTTTGGGTCGGCTACCCCCCTCCCAGCGTTCTGGGGAAAATTAACTCTATCATAGCCGAACCCAGGACATACAGTGACTTTACTCCTCCAAAGATAGCTTGGTCTGGGTGAGATTAAATGATTCAATTTAGGGTTTCAAGTTTTTATTCCAGATTTGGTCATTTCAAGGTGAGGGAGTAATGATGTAATGATGATGTAAGTGATAAATATTTAGTTTGTAGGAAGACTATTGGCTTGAGTCATGCTATAGCCTAAAAGTTTTTCCTTCTGAGCCCAACCCAAAAACAGAGCTCCTAAGACAAATCTTGAATTGTTCAGACATGAAAACCCCAGCAAACAAAAATCTTGCCCAAGTATCTAGAGCTACAGGAATTAACCCACTTCTCTTTGGTGTCTACTTCATCTGTAATCTTAACAATTGAATGTAGTTTGTGTACTTTATAACCATAGCTAAGATTTTTGCTTTTATGTGAAAAACATGTAGTTTCATCATGATCTCCTAGGCCAACAGGACAGCAGTCTCAGGGGGGTAGAAAGGATGACTAGGATAAGGCTCAATGTTGAAGTCATTTAATTAAGTAATATGGTTTTCTTCACTGTGTAACAACTGAACTCTGAAATTGTCGTTACAATGGTCTGCTGCACATTACACGAACCTTCTATTTTTAGCCTTTCTGCTTTCTGTTATTCCTCCAGACTTTTTTTTTTTTTAATCCCCTTTCATTGGCCTCCAGAGCCTGTTTGGAGCAATATGTGAAGCAAATGACCAGACATAATGACTTTCTAAGGTCCTTGTGATTCCTTATTAACATTCAGTTAGCATAAGTCCTGAGTTTATTATTGACTACATTGAATACACAATACACTGACCTTTGCCATCTGCAACTAAATCTCTTCCTGCAGATCTATCAAAGTGGTTTCATACACAGAGGAAGTAGAAGAAAACAAAGCAGTAGTTGCTTATCTTTTTTTTTTTTTGTCATGAGAAACTTTAACACTCTGGGAAATACTGCTTCCTCTCATGGCATTTACAAGCATTAGTATTCCATGCTTTTATTGCTGTTGCTAAACACTGGAACACCATCTCAAAAATCCAGGGAAGAGAGGAAGTGCCATTTAAACCCCCTCATTTTTAATTTAATCTTGGTAAAGCAAAGTAGTGACAGAACATCAGTGAAACCTTGTTTTAAACACATGCCTGTAAGTTCTTGTGGAAACAAATGTTTATGTTATTAAAATGTTGCAGCATCTTCAGGTATCAAGGAAGGCAGTACACGGGCCACAAGAAAATGCATTACAACAAGTAACATCTATTCCACAAATATTTAGCGAAATTTTTTCCTACTTCTAATGTTCATAAATTCTTTTCTCATTCTTAAAGGCGCACACGAAACAGCACTACAAGGAGAAAACAAGGTCATCCCTTGGGTGCAATCCACAGAAGCACCACTTTAGCCATGTTGAGGAACTTGGTAAGAGCCACAGGTAAGCATTTCATGCCACTAGATACAGAAAAATCTTCAGCTTAAGCAACTGAGAACTCAGACATGACAGAGAGCCAGAAGTGCATGCTTCAAAAGCTTGCTAGTGGAGAGCTACCGAGGGTACTTTTTTAACAACAAGCTGTGTTTTATGAGGACAGAGAATTTGGCAACATTTTTGCCAGAAATGCTGGGAAAGTACAGCCTCTCGTGTACACTAACCTGAAGGGTTAATCCTCTATTTGGAGCGTAGAAGGCCAGAAGTCAACCCACTCTGCTTGCTTGGTTCATCAGCAATCCCTTCCGAGACCTACAAAATCAGATACAGTGGATGTCCACTCTTCATCTATACTATCACCTAATCGAATAGCTAAAGCTATTCCTTGAAGAACTCATGTTCAAGTAAAGTCACACCTTTGCTTCCAGGTCCCATATGGAGCTCAGGAATGAGGTCCCATTCTCCTCAGCCTTCTTAGAATCTCGGAAACAATAAAAAATCCTTTACAAATCTCCATTAACTAACTTATAGGGGAAAACTGTATTCCATTGACTGTAGTATATGCAAATAGGATCAGAGGAATTAACATATTGGAAGAAGCTGACATTTGTCCTGGATATATTGAATCGTTAGCATGACAGAATCACTTAAGCTGGATCCACTAACATCAGGTTTCCTTTCATTATTGACCCCTGCAGTGTAGGCCTGACAAGTGGAACTGCTGTAAAGTTCATTAATAATGTGAAATAGATCAATTGTTCGGGAAATACTGAAAACAGATGACACTGAACTCGGACTTTTTGCAAACTCAGCACATATCAGTTTCCATCAAGGACACTAGTTATAAAAACGTCCTTTTCTGACATATATTCAGGAGCTGCACTTTACTCCTAGGCAACCTGACAGGGATACCTGGAATGGTGCCATTACTGGAATAATGCCCTTCACCAGAAAATTAAAAGC
The DNA here is from genome assembly GCA_013398225.1 of Steatornis caripensis. NCBI lineage: Eukaryota > Metazoa > Chordata > Aves > Caprimulgiformes > Steatornithidae > Steatornis > Steatornis caripensis. The sequence continues at coordinate 222,608 of VZSC01008483.1, read as the reverse complement.
AATATTATCTTATACACACCAACACAGATACCTGTAGACGTTTTAGCTCACTGATGACACCCTCATCAGGAATCATGGCCAGGACGTGTGCTTCAGAGCCAGGCTTTCTTTTCATCCAGAAGGAGCAAGGAAATACACCTTCTAACTGACTGGCCAGGCTGCTTCACGAACACTGCCCAAGCTAACAAAGACACTTTTTACCTTATAACCTACAGAGGTAAAATAGTCTACGCTCAAGTAAAAGTTACAAAAAATAAACATATTGAAGAGAAAACTGAAAATTGAGTTCCCTTGGCTGTGTTACTACCAGAATTTAGAGGGCCAAATGCTGTGACACTCCCTAAGTGAAAACCGCAAAGCAAGTAACTGATTTGATTAATGCTGCTTTTTGTTGCTCACAAAATGTCTATGAACTGATTGAGATTTTCATTAATATATTCATGGTTCAAGTTTAGTACAGATTTGGATAATTTTTTTAAACCATTTTATGGAGATGTGTAATTTGTCCTGCAGATCACAAGCTTGTTGGAAATATTTGACACATGGTAATTAAAGCAGAATGCATCTGAAAAAGCTATTGGTGCATGTCACATGGCATTACTCAGCCTTGGATAAGGTGAGTTTAACTCAGGCAAAGCAGAAGAGTAGAGAAAAGTCTAAATTATAGGAGATCCTGAGGTAAGATGCAGTTAAAGTAGAATCAAGCAAGAAAATAACAACTTAAGAACACAGGCTTGTTCCTCTCATGGCAAATGCAGACTTAGTAAAAAAACCACCTAATTGGTTGAAACAAGATTAGGCATTTAATTATGATGAATTCTCCCTTTATACATTTATGATCAGTTAGTTGTTTATCCAGTGTTTTTCCTCATACATATATGTACACACAAGAGTTTGAATCCAACCCTTCTGTAAAACCAGTGAGATGATAGATAGTTTTGAAGATTATTTTCCCCATCTCTTTGCAAGTTTTTTGGTCACAGAAGTGTTAGGAGAAGACAAGTTCAGACACAGCAAACTAGCAACAACAGAATTAAGTTTTGCATCAGAAGAACACTCACTGAAATTTTTGCATAACATTCAACTGTTGATCTTTTCAGAACAAGAGTCAATAATAATGATCATGTGAAGTTTTGATCACAAGTAGCCATGAAAGAATTACTTCTAAATTCTGTTTTTAAAATTACTTTTCTTGATTATGTATGACAACAAATTAAGGCTGTGGCCAAAACATGTACATCAACTAAAATTTTAGGTTTAGGACTAAACAGCATTCCCTTCCACCCTCAGAACATCTACAGAACTTGTAACATGCACTGAGCTCAGCTAGTACAATTGCTCTGTGCAATGCAACACACAAGCTGGAAAAAAATTAAATATTTGTCACACATTTGGAATTGTACCTTAACATTTAGATACAATATAAACATTTTCTTCAGGAATCCAAGCCTTAATTTAAATGATTCAGACACTAAATAGTCACTAAATAGTGTGGGCAGTGGGCTTGTACCCACTAAGGGATCAGCACAGTGGTGATCACATTTTCAAGATCACACAATGCTCTTGGGAATCTCTGTTGGGATGCTTACCAACATTTTTTTTTCCTAAGAGCTGATCTTTTGCAAAGATTAGTCCCCGAAAACTCCTGCAGCAGGAAGAGAGTTGCCAGTAGGTCAAGAGACATGACTCCCCTTGACTCAGCCCCCGTGAAAGGCATCTCAAGTGTCAGGTTCAGTGCTGGGCTCCCAGTAGAAGACAGACATTCACTTACTGCAGTGAGTCCAGCAAAGGCTCACAAAGATGAAGGGACTGCTCACACGAACAGAATCTGAGAGTGGGGGCTGTTCAGCTGGGGAGTGGGAAAGAGCGTAAAGCAGACGAAGCCAGGCTGCTCTGAGTGGTATCCAGTGACAGGACAAGATGCAACTGGTAGTAACGAAATAGAAGGAAATTTCTTTTTAAGGCAAGAAAAATCTTTTTAAGCATGAGGGTGGTTGAACAGTGTAACTCTTTGTTCAGAGAAGTTGTAAAGTGTCCATCCATGCAGATACTGAAAACTCAACTGGACATGGTCTTGGGCAACCTGATCTCTCTGATCCTACTTGAACAGAGGCTGAGTGACCATTTCTGGAGGTGCCTGCCAGTCTCAACCACTCTGATTTTATGTTAACAAATACAACTCCTCGAAGCACCTAACAAAGCTATTACATAACCTGACCCTTCTCGTATTTCACTTCCTTTCTTCCTGTTCAATTTTGGGCTTTTTCCTCCCCTTCTTTTCATCTCAGTCTTTCAGATGGTGAGATATGGAAGCAGAGCCTTCTAACTCATGCAAATTAAAACTCAGCTTCCATGCACGGGAGTATTATCACAGATTTAAACAAAGCTAATTTTCTCATCCATAATGGCACTGTCCTGCATGGTTACAAGTCTTGTAAATCTTCAGTCATATTCTTGCTCTAAACTCCAAGCATGCAAATACTAACACCAGGAGAACTTGTGAATCAAGATCTGAAGCCACAGCTTTACTACAGCTGACACAAACTTACATCATTCTAATGCAAAACTGAAAGTTGTGTATGAACATCTACAGTTGCCTTCCATGCAAGTACAGCAAACTACTCTCAAAACACAAATTTAAAAGGCATAATCCTCTTTTTAGTTGAAAAAGGAGTCATTAGGAAGTAAACTGTCTTGTGCTTAAGATCACACAAGAAGCTGATAGCAATACAACCCAGGAGAAACCCAACTTCCGTAATCGCTACATACAAAAACATTCTCCCCGACACACACTCTGGTTCTTTGGTGTATTATTACTATTTGAAGGAGTCGGCAAGCAGGCTTAGGATCACATCATGAATCATTATTATGCTGGTAGAGTAGAGAGTAGAACTCTACTAGAATAGAGTTCTTTTGTGCACAAGTTACTGCTCTTGGCCTTTTCTTCTATAACCTTACACTTACCAGGGTTTAAATTATTGACCCTGTTATTTCTGTGCTAGCACTTTAAATTACCATTCCCAAAAATGATAATTATGATACTGTCATGATTGTTGTGGTCTCTGTCATGGCCTTTCAGTCAGATTCTTTTCATTGGTTCTTTACTCTATCGATTACTTTTGTCAACATCTTTCCTCCAGCTTACACAGACCTGATGAGGACAAGTAGAGCAAACACTGCAATGCAGAGTCAGCTGTTTGCTTGCAGATTTGAAAGACAAAGCATTCCAGTAAGGTACATTCAGTGTTCAGCCAAGTGCATGAGCTTTGTCAGTGTATGATACAGAGCACATCCAACTATCTTACATCCTTTGCGATGAACAGGACAGGAAGGTGCCGCTAAAATTCATCTCTTATTGCCCTCCAGGTATTTTGGTATTATATGCTGTGCCTCAGGCATTTACGACTTTCATGCCTTCATCACACACTTCTTCCTGAAACTCAATTATTTTAGAAAAGCTGAGATTCAAACGCCGTGTTCCTGGTGCATGAGTATCTCTTACATGAGAAGGTAAGGCACATAAGAAGGCTGAATTGGGCCCTCTGCACTTCTCTCCTCTGACACACTATCCTTTATAAGAAAGGTCCAGATCTGTACCACTTATTTCCTCTCCATGTAGACACTATTGAGATGTAGATCCATAAACTCTGACGCTTTTCCTAAGTACCTGTTTTTACACTGATTCCCAAGTCAAACTGAACCATCACTATTATTATGTTCACATCGTCATATGATTGACTTATTACAAAATTACACCCTCTTTTCCAACTAGGCTGCTTTCTTGCCATACCAAAGCTGAGACTAAGTATCTATCTGAAATGCTCTTTAATTAAAACTCAAAAACAAGTATTGCAAAAGTCATCTACACATGCTGCCTTCAATGTCTTACTTTTCTTCATGTATTTTGAAAGCATTACTGCAATTTATTCTGTCAGTAAGTAATTTAGGAGACAGACTTTTTCTTGCACCTAGAATTAAACACGTGCAGCTGAAGCTCTCTGTTGAGCGATGCATCTTTTACTTCAGAAACACTGCCTGACTGTGCCAGCAACTTGCCCATTCAGAAGCAGAGGTATTTGCTCCTGCTTATGTTTCATTCAATTTGAACTACTGTAATGTCTTTTTTGCCCATATCCCTGAATACACAATTAACAGACTGCAGCTGGTACCAAATGTTGCTGCTGGGATTCTGACTGGCACCAGATGGAATGAGGGCATAATTCTGCTTCTGTCTCCATCATCCACTTGTTGCCAGTCAAATTTCACATTAGCTTCAAGATGCTCTACCTGACCTCTACAGCGCTTTAAAATCTTCAATCAATCATGCCTTCTCACTGATGTGAGAGTTTTTTATATTGTTGTATGTCGAGCCGCTGTAGTGCAGCAGTAGCTAAGTGTTCATGCACTACAGAAATTGGCATGATAGAACACTCTAAATAAAATGACGGGACAACAGCAGAAGAAAGTGGGGTTTTTTTAATAAATAATTTTAAAAGATAGTTTAAAAAAAGAATTTCTATTAGAAATATGAAAAGCAACACAAACGGTTGAGTACTGCAGATTTTGATAGATGATCTTTACCATGCCCCACATCCTCAAATGACTTCAAACTAAAAAAAAAAAATCTAACTAAACCTGCATTATTCATATTTATAAAAATGGAATCTACTCTGGACTGTAGTTTTATTTCAAATTGATTTCTTTTTATTGTTGAAACATTTCTACAAAAAAGTTAAGCACATAATGTATCACTAGAGTAACACTTTCTGCCGTATCACTCCGCCCTGTGACTTGCTGGCTAAATGCCTCGTGGATGCCTAGGCGGGCTAGCAGCCTGTCGTGGTTTGAGCCCAGTCGGCAACAAAGAACCACGTGGTCGCTCACTCACTCCTCCCCCCACACTGGGATGAGGAGAAAATGTAAGGAAACCTGGTGTGTCAAGACACGGACAGGGAGGGTTCACTCACCAGCTGTGGTCACAGGCAAAAAACAGACTCAACTTGGGGAAAAAAATTATACAATTTAATCAGTTACCAATTAAAGCAGAGTAGGATAAGGAGATGCAAAAAGCCAGATCTTAAACCACAAATAAATACCCTTCCCTCCACCCCTCCCTCCTTCCCGGGCTCGAGTCCCCTCGCTCCAGATGTCTCTCCCTTCTCCCCCCTCAGCAGCACAGGGAAACGGGGAATGGGGGAGCGCAGTCAGTTCACCAAAGATTATCCCTGCTGCTCCTTCCTCCTCAGGCAGGGAGGGCTCCTCACACACTTCCCCTGCTCCAGCACAAGGTCTCTCCCACGGCAGACAGTCCCTCACGAACCCCTCCGAAGTGAGTCCTTCCCGCATGGTGCAGCCCCTCAGGAACGCACCGACCCAGCACGGGCTGCCCACACAGTCGAGGTCTGCTTCGGGAGCAGGCACCTCCCCTGGCGTGAGGTCCTCCACGGGCTGCAGGTCCCTCTCTGCTCCACCGTGGTCCTTCATGGGCTGCAGGTCCATCTCTGCCTTGCCATGGTCCTTCACAGGTTGCTCCACCATGATCCTCCATAGGCTGGAGAGGCACAGCCTGCCCTCTCCCCGCAGGCTGCAGGGAATCCCTGCTCCGGCCGCCTCCTCCCTCGCCAATTCCTGGTATCTGCACAGGTGTTTCTCTCACCTCCCCCTCCTTCCTCTGCTGCAGGTCTCAAGGACCGCTCCTCTGTCCCCTTCTTAAATTACGTAATCGCAGTGGCCCATTTATTGTCTCTAAATGTCCCGGCCTCAGCCTGAGGCGTGGTCGACTTGGAGCTGGGGGAGCTTTGAGCAGCTTCTCACAGGGGCCGCCTGCCCGTGTAGTCCCTTCCCCTGTTACCAAAGCCCCACCACACAGACCTAACACACAGCCTTTCAAATTGCTACCTTGAATTTATCACCTGGATTATTAGGACACGTGACAGCAGGAAAAAACCCATATGTATCTCAAAGAGAGTTTACACTTTTCATCACAGTGGAAATAGGTAGAAGTTAAGATTTTGCATGATTTTTGGAACCCTCAGCTACCCACCACATATCAGTACAGCAACAACACACGATGTGCTGCTGACAACAGTTACTTCCTTCTACAAGTTGTGGGACTGAGGCTCAGAGAAGGTCTTACAGCACATGAGCAGTATGAATGGAAACCAGACTCAGAGCTTTGCCTCTTAAGCTGCAGCATAACCAAGCAGGCCGTGTTGCCCTCCTTATCACTTACAAAAATGTTGTGGGTGTGCAATTACAACGGGCTAATGCCATGCCTAAAGTAGCTCAGCTATGAGAGCACAGGGGCAAGAAGGCTAGGCAAAGCTCCCAGTGGCTTCTATTAACTTCGGAAGCTTTTTTAAAGGTACTCTAAACTAGAGTCTGCAGTAGCGTAGAAGTTGCCAAGTTCAGTGGGGCTAAAGCATCCTAGCATAAGGGCTTTCACGGGTTTTCAGGCTTCCTTACAGCTACATTTTACAAACTGAGCCAGTTTTGTGGAACAATCAAATAAACTCCTCTCAGCTTTGGTGGGGATTTGTGCTCAGTTATGAACCTTAGAACTTGGGCTGAGTTGTCTTTTTTTTTAATCATGTAATGAAGACAAAACAGCTGCCATAATTGTAAGAACAACCTGGCCTAGGTTAAGGCCAGCACTCCAGACACTCAGCAGCTGCCTGCCGCTTACACAGTTGTCTTCTCTACAAAAATTATAGTGGCAGCCATTCCAGGCCCAGAATGGCATAAACCACCAACTGTATTCTGTACATGAGCAAAACTCCTTGCAAGTCCCCTTCAAAAGGGGTTACATAAACACTCCTTATCTCATCTTTTCTATTTCTCTAAATTAGTTGGTTTAATAGCGAATGTAGTTAATTGTGCTACTGTAGAAATGGGCATCTGTTTTGCTAATTAGTTTTACTATACCCCACAGAGCCCATCTTACATACCAGAAAGTGCAGTTGCTCCCATTTTTCCCTCACTGTATCTTTTAAGTAACTAGTATTTTTCAAGCCCCTAGAGAACGTTCTTAGTAGAGCCAGTCATAAAATGGTTTTGTGCTATAAACCATGTTCACAATGGCAACCAGCATTTCAGAAGCAGCAAGAGGGAAGGAGTAACCCTGACTTGTTACTTGGAAAAGCCACCAGTGCATCATGTTGTGCAGCTATGTGGAGAACGGCATGGTACAGGTCTGACTGAAGAACATCTGACTAAATCACAGACAGGAACTTTGTAGGGAACAGAGGAACACAAAATGAAAAAAGGATGAGTATGGTCCAGAAGGTCATCTGTGCAGTGTAGGGCCAAAAAGTTCCCTATAGCATCCCTCACACAGGATCTTCTCAAAGCTGCTGAAAAGGTCTCAACTCCTCCTAACTCCATTAGCTTCATCAAGACTCCCCCCCATGACAGGCAGGCTGCTGTCATACGGCAGCTTCACCATCCTGTACCTGCTTGCAGCAGTTAGAAACACGTCAAGGAGCAGACAAAGCCGAGAAGGCAAAACAGGGAGTTTCACTTGACTAGGTGAAGTATTCTCTCCAGTTATCTGGAGCAAATTTCAAAGCTACAGAGAAGTTAATGCCAACTTATGTCAACGTGAAGGAAACATTAGATTGTGTCAAGGCTACAAACACAGAAATGAAGATGTTAAGATTGAGGCACGAGCCTGGAGCAAGTCCCACTGGAAACTGGTGCACTAAAATAAGCAGGCTGTGGATTGAAAAGCACAAGGCTGTGTGATGAGAAGCAGATGTTCAAGCATCCAAGAAAGCTGCCTTTCTTCATTCCCAGGTAAACACAACATTAAATATAGCCAACAGCATCCTCAAGAGCTGCGATGAGGATGCGCAGCTTTTTAAAAGTCAGGACAATCTGAATTAGCACAGGGCTAAATCTAGTGTCCACAGACTGAATTTTCTTCTGTGCTTCATTACCTCATTATAGCTATGAGCCACTCCACCCATTTCACCAAAAGCATCCCCTCATCCTGTATATTTACCTTGCTTTTATGCTTCTGTTTACAGCTGCATCTTTTAACCTTCCTTCGGGAAAGTTTGCTTTTCACACACAGGTGTCTCTCTGCCTGTCTTTATCCAGCAGACTTTATTATCAGCAAAATCCAAAAAAACCAAATTCATCCTTTGTGCTGATGCAACTGGCTCGTCATCTGCTTTTACAGCTAATTAGCTCTTTAGTAGATGATGGTGGATGTCAGAGGTCATCTGATAGCTGATCCTGCTAAACTTACTGTAAATATTTCCAATTCTATGTGATTGCCTCTTACTGCTACATTGTCTCTCAAATTAACATGGCACATTTAACCTATTTATTCAGAAGGGAGAGTATTAAGCCTGGATTTAAAAAAAATGACACTTTCATAAGGCACAAGCACTCAGAAGCAAATCTTTCACTGAAGACCTGACCTAGTAGGTGGGGATGTCAGTGATGTCTAATTAGACGCTGGTAACAGTGGTCTTGAGCCATGTTTTCTTTTGACATTTGCAGCTTTCACTATCAATATCTATGGGCTATGTATTGTGCATTACAGGTATTATATGCTGTTAATTGTTAAGTCACTATGTGCAAGGGATACCAACAGGACACTGTACAAAATTAAAAGTCTCCACCTCAAAAGATTTACAAAATAATTACATCAGTAGAATTTCCCTGGGACAAACTAACAAGCAGCAGTGAGAAGCAATCCCCTTTCGCTGAAGGGCAGCTTGGGAAAATGAGTTTAACACTGCTATTCAATTGAATAATTTTGATTTTGAACTATTCAATTGAATCATTTTGATTTTGAACATTTTTTCATTTTGAACTTATTTTGCCCTAGTAGAAATGAATATGCAAGATGATATTCAGATGAACCAACTCCTGGCTACCAATCCTGGTTCAGTCCTCTAAACGCTCATTTATCACAGCATCAGTAGATACACCTACCATCTTGTATTTCATGTTTAGCTGACAAGGTTTCTTGTCTTCATAAATAGATGTACTTTTACAAGAAGATTACACACACATACAACTATACCTAAAATCCCACAGATAATATTGTTTAACTCTATGTAAAGTCAGAGTTTGTTGCACAGCAAGAAAAAAACCTTGATACTTAGAGTTAGCAGCAAACAAAGGACAAAGTTTTGTTTCCATTTTAAAAAATGGCCCCTTTTTTAGGACATCAGAAATTTCACTAAGGTGAAGTTACTGAGTCTAAAGAACCTAAATATGCACAAAGTTTTAGGTTAAAAAAAAAGAAAAAACTAAATACTTTATTTGTAAAATAGACCAAAACCGTAACAACAATTTTCACTCAAGTTTCCCACAAAATTTTTTTCCTTATGTATTTCAGCAATACCCACCAAAGATGTAGAGAATACCTCAGACAGGGCTTCTGCCTAGCACTTGGCACCTGAAGCAGGGGCTTTGCTGCCTTTTCCCCCTGAGAGCAGGCTCGCCCAGTCACCTTCATTTCAGTAGTATGCATTTTTCCAGGAAAAAACAGGAAGGCTGTATGTACTCCACAGCAAAGATACGTCTTTGGCTAATGGAAAAGGATGCTTTCCAACACCTGTCTGTGAGCTCCCAGCACAACCCTGAAAGACAGCTCCAGAATTTTGGCAGCTGAGGGCTCCCAAAGATGGCCACGTTACCAGCTATTGCTTTGTTTCTTGAGAAACTTCCTTATACGTGTATTTCTAACAGCAGCACCACAGGGGTTTCTACACAACAACAAGCACTTCCAGAGAGCTGTTGGTGCAGCACTGCTGGGAGGGACAAATGAGTGCCCTCATGCTACCTCTGAACAGCACAAGGGGACAAGGCAGGATCAGGGAGCCCCTCGAGGGAGCAGAGGCCAGGGCAGCGGAAGTCCCTGGGGGCCAGAGAGGCTGCTCAGAGTGGGAAGGCTTGTTCCTGTGCAAGTTAATATAGCACTGCATGACTATGCAGCACCATCACAGCTGCATCTTGCTACAAGAGACTCCTTACTCCAGCCCAGTCAAGGGGAGCTATGGGCATAAAGAGCAAAGGGATGTTACTGTGACTCCACAAGCCATGCTGAGCAGCATCTTTCATTTAATCAAATGTTATCTCCAGAAACCACAGCTTCAGCTGAGGCCTCTAAGAAACACATCTTCTCCTGGGAGCCCTTTGCCCATGCTTCGGTGAGAACATCAGAATATTTGCCTCGGCTATGTGCCAACAGTTTGGTTTTGTACCTGGCATCTCAGCAAGTGGAAAGCTGCAATCTGAAGGGTGGAGGCGAAGGACCAGTGCTAAGCAATACCCAGGTCTCCAGGATCATCAAGAGCTCCCCACTGGAAACCTCTCCCATTTACACTACTCAGACAGTTTTATTCTAATATGAAGCAAGTTCAAGAGAACATGATAAGTAAAAAAAAAAGAGGCAAAATTAGTCCTACATGCATAAGAAAGGGGAGGGAAAAACTATAAGACATACCGCATGAGCTATGGGCTGCTGGTTCCAGCAGTTTGAGGGAGTCCAGTTCTTGACACATACACCCCCGCCCCCAGGCCCCATCCCACTAGATGATACCTACACAGGAAACAGCAAAACACAACACATCTTTTCAAGCCTTCCTTGGGCCTCATCTAAATAGAGATACTAAAAATTAGTTACCTATTTCCTGTTACTATTATCAACCTTGTTTCTACAGTTGTCCTGCTTTGGGCTAGGACAGAACCAATTTTCTTTTAGTAACTTTGCTTTTTTAGTAAAGTCTCTTCTGAGAAGCTGCACTCTCTGAAATTAACTGCATGTTTTTCCAGACAGTAGCTGCTTCTAGCAGTGATAAGGCTCGGTGTTTATAGTTAGTGCTGGAACATCAGTAGCAATGGTATGCAGAAAGGCTCTTGCTTATAGTTACTCCTATGGAGACCAAGGTTGATACTTGCTTCTGCTAACTTTCTTATGCACTGGAAATGAAAGAGCAGAGAAGTGGTCACACCTGCGACCCTGCGGTGGGGAGCAGTGGGTCGGACAGGTGAGCCAAAATTGACCAAATGGAATATTCCATCCCATACGTGTTGTACTCGGTATAAAGCTGAGGGATCACAAGGGTCACACTCTCTTCTTCTATGGCCAGCATCCGAGGAAGACTCGGTCTGATTCTTCTGCCTTTGATCCCGATCTGTGCATTCCTGAATCCAGCTCCTGCCTGCTGCTGAGTATGGTCTGGGACTTTCCCAGGGCATGCCCTGCAGCGTCAGGGTGACGTATTAGTCATCTGTAGGGGGGAGCTTGGTATTGGTTTTGTATATATTCGTATATATTTGTATATATTTCATTATTCTTCTTCCTAGTATTATTATACATTATTAATGTAGTTAGATTCAAGCTGTTTTAACTTTTCCAACCCATAAGTCTCTTTCCCTTTTCTCTTCCCCCCACCCCACTCCTTTTTGGGGAGGGAGAGGGTTAACAAAGAGCATCTGTCATCCATTTAATAGCCAGCCCAGCTTTAAACTGTGACAACAGTACTTACTAAAAAGTATCTTATTTTTCAATAAACACATAATAAAAAATTTGTCATGTGTTTTTAGCTTGTCTAGAGCTTCAGCAAATATTTACTGCACCATCTCTGATGAAAATGATTGCCAGGATTCCCACTCAGAAGTTTAAGAATATAAAAAATTTCTTTATATTATCAATAGATAACTGTCTTCATTTCTAAGCCTGTAATCAAAATATCTTGTCTTTGAGCAAAGAGAACACTTTACACCACCCTTAACCTAAGCAGCCTGAAACAAGCCATGCAATTCCTCCATAGCACAGCACACACGCAGAAGCCAGGGTGCTCAGGTTCCTTTTCTGTGATTCAACTTTAAATAAACTGCCTTAGTTCAGACCATTTCTTGCGACAGGCCTGGCCAAGAGGATTATGCTGCCAGCCATCTAATTTTAAGGTAAATTTCATATTTAACTGAAAACATTATTAATTTTTTTGGGTGGGACAGGCAGAATTATAGTCTATCTTGTGCAATGCTGCCCCAACATTTTTCAGCTGCAGTCAAAGAAGTAGTGGGCAAAATTCTGAACGGTGATTGAAAATTTTTCCCTTAGTTTGATGGCCCGGTTGCAGGGGAACATATAGATGTGAGTGGGAAAAGGACAGCTAATTTTTCAACAACATTTTGGAAACATACTTACAATATCATACCAGCAATGTATTGCTGGTTCACAGTTAAATAGCTTTGGAAAATCTGTTATCAAGCATAAACTACCAAAATTTAAGTATATATGAAGTACAGAAGAGTTATTTCTGTCACTTGCTAGAACAAGAAGCTTGAGCAAAAATTTTAGCTTCAAACATCACGCAGCCAGAACACCCACTGTTTTAAACAAGTACTACTTTAATATTAGAGATTTCTGGCATTCACATCTGTCTTCAGTGGCAATAGCTTGAAAATTATTTTGCTATTCTTTCTGTATGAAGAAATCAATGCCCCTTTTTTATCATTTGTCTATCCAAAGACCGTCCTAATTTATTATCAGTTCATTAATGTACTGCTTACTACCTTTCAAGATCATTAAAGAAGTTAAATGATATCTTAAACCTTCTTCCTCAGCATTTTGTCCCCTAGAGATGTATTGTATATACATGATTAAATTCACCTAACTGTTTCAAGTCTTACCACTCCTCACCTCTCCTCATTTTTTTTTAAGGGAATAAGATTTGAATTTCCAACCTTATATTTTTAAGCATAACTAATCATTTCTGCTAGAGATAAGTCATCCTCTAGTCATCTAGCTCTATGTCTTCTCTTCTTTTCAAGCAGAAAGAAGCTGTAAGATATTTCTAACACTCCACCAGGATGCCAGAGCCTCTCTGACTGAAGTTTCCCCGGTTACTTTTGTGTTCTACTTCAGTAGCCATCTGGGAGAAACAAACCAGGGCCCATCAATAGGATCATCTCTCCACAGAGGGGACCCAACTCTCTTCCCTCAGCCACAGATATGCATTCTCTGCTGGACAAAGTGCCTCAGAGATCTCACTGTGTGTTGGTCCCCTCTGCCAGCTGAGCCAATGGATCAATTTCCTTAGTTCAGCAATTCAGTGTGGTGATTTGCACGTGATGCACTGCCTCTCCTTGCACACATTTGTGCCAATACTGCATAATTACTGTTTCTACTGTTAAGAGATTTTATTTTACATCATGATACAGAACACCAATTTTGAGAAATGCTGATGCTCAAGTCACCTCTGGGTTTTTCACATCGCTGAGGCTGCCTTTTCAAGCTGAGTTTGTCATTCAAACAGGCCTATTTCTATATGCAATCCTAAACCCAGAAAGCCTCTCACTTCATGTCAGCAAGACTTTCATTCAGTCAAGTAGTAAAGAACTTTGCCTTAAATTAGGAATGACTACAATGATGGATGATATGCCAATTCCATCAACTATGGATAGCCTATATTAATTTATCACTAATAGACTACAGCAGCATAAGTGACTGTCACATCTGATTAAGAAGACATTTCATCTGACTTAATTTACACACCTCAGATCTAAAGTCTTCTTCCTCCATTTTCTTTCCAGTCGTTCAATGCACTTGGAAAAAATCTCTGCAGAAAGTCCATCCCGCCTCACTAGTAGAGTCCATTATAACATATTAGGCTATTCTTCAAAATTTCTCAGAATAAAGCTGCAATTTAATGCCAAACACAAGATTAAAAGCTTAGCTCTAAGAATCAACTTTGTTCAGCATTCAAAGAATAGTGCTTTAGTGGATGAGATGCATTGAAGCCAAAGAAAACCTAGTGAATAGTTGGCTGCTGCCAGGATAGCATACCAGCTTGTTGAACAATACAAATGCCCTGTTCTCATTTCCACCACGTAACACAAAACTGTCTTTACTACTTCTCCCTATCCAGCAGGCCAGACAGTAGGAAAAACAACAAAGTTATGTTCCAACAAATACACATCAGCAATCTTCAGTTCTAACTTGCAGGCTCTCTAAAGATCAGACAACAATTATAAAGCATGTCAGACCAAGGCGAAGGCTAATAGAAACCACCCTCTCAACTGGAAGGGACTTGGTTTCAGACTAGGTGAAATAACTACTGTTGATACAAATAGCTGGAGGGCTGTGTTGGCTAAGTTAGACATTACTGCCCCATGCCTGCGGGAGATGGCTTAGACTTATCCTCCCTTTGGTAACAGCAGGGCAGAATAACATTTAGAGAGGGTACCCCTATGCTAGGCGCTAATTCTGTACCTGTTGCGGTAAATGCCAAGGCACCAACTTCAGTAACACAGGATGAGGCAGAAGTCAAGACTTACTGAGAACTGAAAAGCAAGGAATAAACAGCCATGACAGAGGACTGACTCTACAAGCAGATATTACAAGAGTCATTACAAGAAATACTCTATTTAAGATCAGTTACTACTTCAGTTAAATGATGTCAAGCATCATGCAGTGTCAGTCAAGATGCAAGCTATGTCACTTCCTTTAGTGCTCTCCAACTTTTTTTTTTCCTAACAATACTTGGCTAGACAAAACTACGTCAGTAGCTAACTGGTAGGAAGTATTCCTTTAACACGCACATTTCTGCGCTTGGCAGAATATTCATAGCATTACAAAAACCATTATAACAGGAATAACTTTGACCTAAATATAATTTAGAAACTTGTAACTGAATTTAAAAACTTGTCATTAGTGGATTTGTGAACTGTGATGTGATTTTTTTTTTAAAGGTAAGCAAGCCTCATTTTCTTGATTTAGGTACATCATCCACTCACACTTAAGTTATAATCCTTTATTCAAACTAAGGAGTCCAATGAGGCACAGCTCTTCTCTGCACACTGAATATCAGCAAGCATGTGCCTCTGCATAGGAGTTGATCAGGGGAGGAGCAGCAACACAGTTGTTGCAAACATCCCTCTGCTGTTCCAAGATTCACCTGCTAGTCAGCTACCCTAATGCACCCAAACCAATTAATCTCATCTCACAGCAGCAGCTGGGAGTGCCATGCCTACAGTGTTCGCCTTTTCACATCAGAAAGAGGACGTTGTCCTTCTGTGTGGGTCTTGGTGTAGATTTTTGAGGTTTTTGGCTGTTTCCAGCATTTTCCACGTCAGCCTCACCCCCATCCTCTGAATTCCCCAACAACAGGACATCTTTTGATGAGGTACATATCACCTGTTCTCAGTTTCATATGCAGCAGAGTTATACTAAAATGAGACAAAGGTCGCTACAGGAAAATTTCCCATCATCTACAGAAATACTCAGCTCACTAATGCCTAACATCAAACTTGAAATTCTGGCTCACTTGCTCCACATCTGCTGTGCATATATTTTGAAAGCCAGGGATGGCACATGCAAGATCAATAGAGGTTATGATGGGACAACAACAGCTATGAACAGTAGATTATTTTTACTACTGTGTATACAAGTATATGGGGGCTAAACCAGTGTGATCTGACTGAAATTCCAGTCAGTGCCACTGGAACATTAGCTCCTAGAAATAGCAGGCAAGATGTTTCCAGACACACTGATGCGTGCGAGAAAACAGTTTGTCTGTTTAGGATTAATTTAGTTTGTTCATAGTTTCTTACTAGGACTTCTTTTGTCCAGCTAGGGCAATGGTATCAAGTTCACACAATATAAACCCCTGCTTTTGAGCTGCAGTGCTGCCTAGGTGTTGCTAGTAAGCCTCCTTTATTTATTTTGATTTTTGCTGTTTTTTAAAGCAGCATAGCAGAATGAGTTATGCTTTCTTCATGTCACAGACCTCCTGGGCTGATTTTGTGCACACAGAAAAAGAAGCTTCTGGCATTTTTCACATTGCGACCAGCAGTGGCTTGGCTGCATTATCAAAGCACGCCTGGCAGATACACAGAATAGAGCATCCAAGACCCACCACAGACACTGCCTGCACAGATGAACTAATAGCAGAGATACCGCTGGGCCACAGCAAGGAGCCCAGGGGTAAAATAAAAGCCTGTGGAGATGGGGCTAGGCCGTGGCTGTAAAGAATCCACTTTTCTTAGCAGGTGCTTTAAGTTCCAACATCTGCCAGCCATATAAATCAAAGAACTTTCTACAGCCATTTACGCAAATGCATGACGTGAACATATAAATACATGGTAAGGTTTTTTCCCCTATTACTGTTCTTGGCATTGAACCCATATTGAAGGTTCAGCAATTTTTTGTCAACTAGAACGATAAGCTTATGGTAAGAAAAATAACTAAACTGGTGTGTTGCTTGTGTAGGAATTCTCAAAGACTTTTTAAATAAAGGACTTAAAAAGTACTTCAAGTATTTTAGAATAGGGCTCCTTCCTACTTTTAGCTCTATCATGTATTTAACTCCCAGAATTGAGTCGTCATTTTATTCAAGTCAAAAGGAATTTGACCAATTTCATTTGAGAGGAATGTGCTTCTATTTATGACGTGACTCACGAGAAAGCAAAGGTTTCAAAATGCTCACCTCCAGTTGAACATCAGCAGCTGTCAGGTGTGACAGTGTCACATGGTTGTGATATTGTTTGCCACCTAATCGTACAATTCAAACAAGTCCTTATAAAACTGATTTTCTATTCTACAGCTACTCATCTACCCCCCTCCATTACAGCAGATGAGCTCCTCACACTTTGAGCTGCCCCTTTTGCATACACTTACAGAATAACTTATTCTTGTTTGGAAAGGTCTCACACTCCAATCACTGTCCTGGGAAAAGTGTCTGCTGAACTTGCACACACTTCTCTAATAAATAAAGATTTCATTCTCAGAGACTTAATTATGTGAAAGCCATAACTAAGCTAAAAAAATGTTCAGTGATAATATTGAATAATGATTACTTTGCAACATTCTCCTCCTTCCCCCCACCCAGTGATTTTGGGGTGCCAGTTACTTACACAGCTTGTGTACACCATTACAGCCTCTCTGCTGACATGGCTTGAAGCAAAGCACTTTCCAGTCAACTCTGGCACAAAAGGCTGGACTGGCTGCTTAGTCTCTGGCACTAAACACATCTTCCTACATCTGACATTGACAAAGCCAGAACACAAACCCTATTTTCTGCTGAGCTTGTTTCTCTGAGACATAAGGCTATGTAGACTGTATGTTTGAACCAAAAAGTTGTAGTGAGCTATTCACTCAAGCTTCATCTTCAGTCCAGTAAGTTCCTCCAAGCTCACAGTGTGCCTGCTGTTCACTCTCATACTGTTAGTTCCTCTGAGCAACAGCTTCTGGGACTAACACTGAGCACTTGGGTCTGGTCCTGCTGCTCACCCCAGACAAAGTAGCTGGATGAAATTAGTATGAAGGAGAGGAAGTCATCCTTTGTCCCACATACCTGGCCCCGCTTCCACTGGCACCCACAGCAGTATTTCAAGACAAGGGGAACGCAATTTTGATCCTGCCTGCACCACAGTGAACTATGGAAAATCCCCCCCACCCCCCAAAAAAATCAGTCTGCCAATATGAGTGCCAAAACGGAGTATCAGCTCTAGAAGGGCTTTGGGTTTCATCAATTGCTTGGTTTTAGTCATGTATACAACATGAGTGTCATCCTACATGCCCTTTCCAATGCAGACAGTTCCAGATATCCCAACTCTGCCACTCCAGGCTGAGAGGATATATAGCAGTCCCACTTTGGTCCCAGTGACTCCATTACGTGAAGATGCTGCTATCAGTTAGTCGCGTGATTTGGCCTCATATTTGGTAGGTGATTTTATTTTTCTAGTGCATCCCCAATCTCATTTCAGAAATACACAGAGATCAGGCAACTTAAGTCTAAAGATAATGCATGAAAGTTGCTCTCTTTTAGCACTATCTTAAGAATGAGGACCATGTGCATTTTAACTGATTCCAAAACAATTTCTGTTCCTCGATGAAGCTTTTATATATAATGTGGAAAATTAGCCATTGCAGTGTTACCAGTGTCCAGCTTCTTCTGTCTATAGCAATTACCTCTATTTACAGGAACGCTCAGGCAGACAGATGCCCAGCAAGTATAACAGTCATCTTCCAAAGCAAGAATTTCCAGTGCAAGAGACCTGGTAAACAGTGGTCACCTACTCCCTGCTATCATCAGATGCTAGAACTACTACAACAAAAAGATACATTGATGGCTTAGCACCAAGTGCCCCCTTCTCTTGAGTGAGAAACTGCGCAGCTTACAGGCAGGGTCTGTGGCTCAGTATCTAGAGCTCACGGTACCGTCCGGCCTGTTTTGCAGACAAGAAGTCACACGACAGTTTTCATTGCCATGTTTTGAAATTAATAGCTTAGTATCTTGGACTTACAGGTTAAATTCAGAATGTTGAATGTTTCCTTGTTGTATCCTGTCACTAACAAGAAATAATCTGTGCAGCCACGTGGACTGCTAACGAAACCTATGCAGAAAATGCTCTCAGACATGCTGTCAAGAGTAACGGCTGAGTATGGAAAAACAACTATATGCAGCTACCTACTCACAGAAGAGATATTATAGACAGATACAATCACGTTTATTAAAGCTCATTCATCCTAAGCAGTGCAACATATCTCTTGGTCACTAGAGAACAGGTGCTGAGCATTTTAATAAACACAATTAAGACTTCTAAAAATGGAGGCTCAAGTTGAGAACGTTTATGGACCTCAAACAAACAAACAAAAAATCACTTGTCACTGTACAAAATACTAGCAAGTTAGTCCAGAGCACACTCTAATAATGCATATGAGCAAAAAGTATATTTAGAGCAAAGGAGAAACTTGAACCACCTAAGAGAAGTGAAAAAATGCCATCGAAAATACACTGTAACAGAAAAATTTTATCAGACTTGATTTGCTTTTCTAGCTTTGAGTTATCCTACACAGTATATTTTCACTCTTACCCTATTTACTCATTCTAGTACTGCAAGTGATCTGAAAAAAAATCAATGAGAATATTCCAAGAATAAAGTAAATAATGAAAAATGAGAGTCCATCCCTAAAAGACTAATTCCTTTTATCTTAGTCAAACCACATCGAAATATCATTGAACCAAAAAAATTATGATAATTATTGAATCATTATTGCCCTGAATTTAACATAGACCATTTTGCAATATATCAGAGCAAAAAGTACTGTAAGAAGACTGTAGAACAGTAATAAGTATTTAAACAGTATGTGACATCTTTATAAAAGAAGCTATGACATGGGGGGGAAAGTAAATCCTTGCAGAAACTAATAAGCTCCTGTCTGCACAGCAGAGTTCACAAAATGACAATACTGTGTCGTTAGGCTGGCACGACAGCTGAATCACTAATACACCATCAGCAAAGTATGTGCAGAATGAAGCTTGTGAAGTCAGAGACTCCTGCTTTATGCTTGGGCATGCTGGAAGGGTCTTTGCCTTCACATGGTGCAGAAACAGCCCTGCTAGATAGGAGCATACTTGAAGTGCCAAAGAACACGTTCAGACTCACGTGACTTCGCAGCACCAAATGGGTTGCAGATGTCTGCTCCTTGTTCAGAGCTTCTCTGCACCTCCACTACAAAGTGGATAGATGCTGCACAAATTCAGGAGGAGATGTCTTCAGAGCAAGTACAAAAGCAACCGTCCACATACCAAAGATATGAACTCTCTTCCATATTAAGACATTGGTGATGCTCAGGTTCTTGGTGTTCCCTGCACTCTTAAAGGAGGGGGCAAAAAATCTGTACTGACACTGGAGGCACACTTTATATATGTAGCCTGTCTCCAAGAACTGTGATAACTGCTTTTACCATCAGCTTTCTTCCACTCATCCCTGATGTCTCTTTCTCTGTCCTCTGAACATTTACTTGCCCTGCCAGGTTTGAGGTGGGGCAGAGCCTCCTCTGGCTGCTCCTCAGATTTCAGTACAGAGCAAGTCCAAACCCCAAGTGGCAGCAGGAAATATCTCGTACCTGGCCCACTGAGCAGCATGAGCACCACTAGGACAGGCAACTGTTCCTGAACTGCCAAAACTAGCCATGATTTCACACAGGATCTATCACTGGAGGCAAAGCAATAATAAGACTATGCCTCTGTATTACGCAGGCTGCTGTCCAGGAGTAATATGCTTTGGGCCTTAGTCTGATACAGTAAAAAACAAATACTAGCAAAGCAAATACTTAACACTAGCAAAGTGCCTGTATTATCAAAGTCCTGAGCAAACAATGGCTAACAAAGACATTTCCTCCAAACCAAACAAAGTCAAATTAAATAATGGAAGGTTAGAACAGAAAAGTATGCTCCAACAATTTTTAAGGTAAGCTGATTAGGGATATCAACATAAAATACGACCTTTGGTCTGAAGGAAAAACTTCTTTGTGAATAAAACAAATGCAATCCATCTATCTAAAGGAGAAAAATATATCTCAGGCCAGATATAGATGAATAAAAATAAAAGTTCCAAAAAAAATTACATACAGAAATACACATACTAGGCAGCCTTCTGCTAGCATAAAACAAGGTAAAATTAGAACACATTTGTCTAGGTGAAATTGAATTATACTTTCCCTCCCCAAAACAGCCTAGTTAATGTGGCCAGATAGCAGATCAGCAAACTGGGACCTGTCCCCAGCAGTTCAGGTTCAGATATAAAGCATATTGTCATCTCCACCTTGGGAGAGTTCACAAGAAATTATGACAAGGATCTAGATGCAGATGCAGCCTGTAAAAACCTTTTGGTCAGGTGTCCTTAAGCCCCTTTTCTACTGCGGTTGCAAAATCAGTTTGCAAAATTTAACACTCAATCTTAAACAGTCATTTGGAGCATTATGATTTCTTTTGTCAAAGAAAGAGAGAATCCCTCAGCTACTGACTACACAGAGCAGGAAACACAGATATGTGTCACATTTTATTAATGGATTTTTGAGCATGCCTTAAAAGCATTGGTGAATTCTGTACACATACTTTAGTATCATACTTAGTCTAACATTTCATAAGCAGATTCACTAGCAGTGCTTAAAATTACATGCTGATTTCTGTAATCCAACTGCTTAAACATTCAAGTTCAATTAAATTATATCTATACAAAGGAAAGAAAGCCTCCCTGGTAGAACTTAGCACATGGCATTTCATCAACTAAGTAAATCAGTGCACAAAATCATTAGAAATCTTCAAGCTTGGCACATATGAAGACATTATTGGCACTCGTTTGGCAAGATCTGCCTGGGCAATGCATCCAGAGTCCTGCACTTGCGAGTGATGCAGCCAGCCCAAACCTACAGCACGCTCCAGCCACGCATGCATGCAAAGGTCTGGAAGTTGCAAGGGTTACCATGAAAACACTGCTAGGATACTTTTCAAGTTCTCCAAAGCCTAAGCACATTGAACTCAGGTGCAGAAAGTCCAGTTCCAGTCCTTCGTTTTGGAGCATAAACGCAATGAATGGTCTCTCAGCAGCAGAGAGCTGTGAAGTACAGCATTGCACATCACGCAAAGCATCTCTGTAACAGTCTGTGATAATGCCTACCACAGCAGGGTCACCAGTTATGAGACAGTCACCTCTACATCACCACCAGAAAAAGAGGCAGTTGACTTTTTAACCACTCATGAGAAACATGACCGTTTCCTAAGAGGTCATGGCAGTGGATGTTAAAGTATTCTGCATACCTCACAACACAGAGCAGACATATGCAAAAAGCCTGTTCTGGTCTGGATCCAATTCATAAGTAAGTTTTGCCAGTGTCTTGCCATATGGACACACAGGTGGTTTCTCCTACCTCATGAAGTTTACAATATGAATTCTGATATAGTATGTTTCCAGAGAGAAATGTGGGGGAGAAAAGTCCCATTAAAAAAAATTTAAATTGACAGAAAAACCATCAAAACAAGTTGTCTGAGCAGAGTTAATTTAGTTAAAAGGTATCAAGACCACACTATTAGCTATATAGCTTATTACCACAGCATGAAATCACATTGGCCATCAGTTTCTAGTTCCTGCCACTGCTTGCATGACCTTGGTCACAGAATGGTAGGGGTTGGAAGAGCCCTCTGGAGATCATCTAGTCCAACCCCCCTGCTAAAGCAGGTGTGCCTAAAGCAGGTTGCACAGGAACATGTCCAGGTGGGTTTTTAATATCTCCAGAGAAGGAGACTCCACAACCTCTCTGGGCAGCCTGTGCCAGTGCTCTGTTACCCTCACAGTAAAGAAGTTCTTCCTCATGTTCAGGTGGCACTGCCTGTGTTCCAGTTTGTGCCCATTGCCCCTTGTCCTGTCGCTGGGCACTGCTGAAGAGTCTGGCCTCATCCTCTTGACACCCGCCCTTTAGATACTTATAAGCATAGATGAGATCCCCTCTCAGTTGTCTTCTCCAGGCTAAACAGACCCAGGTCTCTCAGCCTTTCCTCATAGGAGAGATGCTCCACTCCCCTCATCATCTTCATTGCCCTCCTCTGGACTCGCTGCAGCAGTTCCCTGTCTTCCTTGAACTGGATGGCCCAGAACTGGACACACTGCAGATGTGGCATCACCAGGGCAGAGTAGAGGGGGAGGATCACCTCCCTCGACCTGCTGGCCACACTCTTCTTAATGCACCCCAGGATGCCATTGGCCTTCCTGGCCGCAAGGGCACACTGCTGGCTCATGGTGAGCCTGTTGTCCACCAGCACTCCCAGGTCCTTCTCCGCAGAGCTGCTCTCCAGCAAGTCAACCTCCAACTTTGTACAAGTCACTTAATACCCACTCACAAAGTTCCTTAAATTAAGGATATTGGCCTTCTCCCATACCCACCGGATATATAAATAAGGATGCAGTCATCTTAGAGAAACAGGTACTTCTGATCATGTTAGCAAGAAGTCCTAGATTTTGCCCAGCTTCGCTAATTGTATTTTTTAATAGTGCATCAGCAGTGAAGACCAAATCTACCATAGGTCTCTTCCTCACTTATCCCCCAGTAACAAAACTAAGTACTTGGCTTAGTTGAAATACAAGATTAAGAAAAAGAGACTACTCCAACTTTTAAGCTTTGCTTAGACACACCAAGAAAAAGGAGTTTTGGGTGGCTTAGGAAAGAATCCCAAAATCTAAAATGATACCTGAGAAAATATAAGTTAAATTACATGGTTTCCATTTATATCTCTCAGGAAAAAAAAAAAAATCTCTGCAGAGGAAAAGCAAATGCATTTCTTTCTCCTCAATTCTTGGCTGGATTAAAGGAGGGCAGTGAAGGAGGGAGAGCAGTCTGGCTGCTACGAGTAGTTTCTATACAGTCCTCACAGCCTGCAGATCCCAGAGAGGCTCCACCACATTTATGAAGACCTAGGGTGCCTACTTTACTATTAGTGCCCTTGGACAAATACTACCCATTTCCTACCTTTGAACCCATCTCTCTCCCCCTCTTCATTCTGGGGCTGCAAGGGAACATGTCTGCTCATTCACAGCTATAATCCTTTGAAGTGCCAGCGATATTCAAACCTTGTGGAGCCTTCTGAATTGTAACGGCACCCTCAAACGCAACTCATGCCACACTACAAATAAACTTGCTCTGGTTGCTTCAGTGTGTTAACATCAGCCTACCTCTGAGAAGAGGGCTCAGCAGCGTAAGCATTGCAAAGTAAAATAAAATCCCCAGCATGAAGCCCTGGAGAAGAAAAACAGTGAGATATTTAAATCTAACCATTTCTTTTTAAATACTTGGGTGTTCTTTATAGAGGGAATTTCCCCCTCCCCCACTCTCCATCAGAAGCATCCAAAATGTTACTCACTTTATTTACAGAGCTTTGATGTGAGCTTCCAAGTTTTTAGTGCAGCTTTTAGGAATGTGAGGGTCAATTCATTTTCTCTTTCTGGGGAAGTTAGGCTGAATTTCATACCACCATTTATTCCAAACAAGGAAATACATAGATGAATTCTACTTTAATTCACAACGGTGTTTAAAATCTCCACCATCACAGAGTTAGGCACCCTACATCAACACATGTGTATTCACTGATCGTTTTTACATGCAGAACATGCTGTTCATTTGCAGTGGCCAAACATCACAAGATCTCTTTGCTCTCTATGGTCTGAAAGAAAATTACACCCCTCCTGGACAGAAGTTGGGATCATCACTTTCTAGTGGGAGAGAGATGCCTGTGTAAAAATAGCGAGCCAAGAAATAACTGGAGCCCTTGAAAAAAGTCAAGTTCAACTTTCAAGTTCTGCCCTCAGAGGCAATGCCTCCAGCCAAGAGGCCATCACTGGAACCATGCTTAACTGAGCAGGTTTTCTACCCACAGGTAGGGCTGCTTCTGTGTGATGGATTCCCCAGCTTAAGGTAACAGTAGTTGCTCTAAACTACAGTGTACATGCTCATAGGCCCTGGCATTTCCATTTATTTATTTTGATTTACTGACTTTATTGGCTGCTGCCTGAGCCATTTTCCCCTGTGGTTACAGCAGCCTCTCAAGTGTGATGTCTCAGTGAGAGAACAATTTGAATGGCATATTGAGTGCTCATTTGTAAAAGTGATCTTAGTCTCATTAAGACTTTCAGCAGCCATATCATCCAGAAAGCTCATAGCAACCATGCAACAAATTGTATAAGGGGAAAAACAACAGGATCCCATATACCTGAGCTGTGCGGATTCTGGCTAAGATGTGTCAGGGACAAATGCAAAAGCCTCAGGTATCTACTGGGACTTAAAAGAACAAACGTCTCTGATGAACCGTTAAAACACAGCTACAAATGTAGGAGCTAACTCTGCAGAAGATTCCTGACTTCAAATCTTCCTTCCTGTTGGAAAGCATTGGAAAGGGTCAAACACAATGGGCTTTGTAAACACATCCACATAGTATGGCGGAGCACTGCCTACAACCGTTTCATGTTCCCTAATGCCTCCTCTCAGAGCTTGTGCCTGCAGAAGCATCCCACAAACAGCACTGTGCCAGAGTGATCTCCCTCCTGAAACCTGGAAGGGAAAGGGAACTGATGGAGTTCATACCCTCAGACACTGAGTTCTTATTGAAGCACATTCATCTCTAGAATGTCTGTATTTCTCCAGCTGACCACAGGCAAATACTCACACAGCAATCCTTTGTATTGTAAACACATTTATAACATGTATAAATCTAAGCTCAACTATTCCTGAACTGGCAAAGAAAAAGTATTCCTTTCTCTGCTTCAGAAAGGAAGTCTCTCTCATCTTGAGCAAGCGTCACCTTGGAGATGAGGTGGCTTGGGCATTATCAGCAACAAAATCAGTTATGCAAAAGAGTTCGTTCCTGCACCTTCTTTCCAATTCTCAGTCCGTTTTCAACCAAACAGCACTGAAATCAGTAATCAGAGTAGTTTCTTCTCTGTGCTTGGAAGGGGACATACACTGAGCAGGTCATTAAGAGACGCACTATAACCAGAGTCCCTTGTGCTTTACAAGCAGATTAAACTAATCTCACCTCTGATATTTAGGTTATCTTCGCATAACAAAGGAGCAATCACGTACATCAAATGAGGGCCACACAGGGGCAAAGCCATTTGTTCTTATATCAGAGCATTTTCCTACTTAACTCACTCTACAGAAAAATAAAACCCACTTCAAGATGTGAAAGAGACATTAAGCTGGTCTCTAGCACACCAAACATGCTCCAGCAGCATTAAAATAATAAAATAATACAGTTTTAACTATGACTTGGTTTCAGTGCATTTGGTATCCCACTGGTTAAGGCTGAAGCTGCAACAGCATGAGCTAATGTTTTCAGATGTCTTTATCTGTATTTCGTATGTAAGCGAGCTCACTCACATGGCCCAAGGTCACTCTGCATTTGTTCTAGATACACAGTAAAATGGATTCAGATGCTTGGCTTAAAGCTAAGATACAAAATTTATCTTCTACTTACTTGGGAGAGAAAACAGAATTCCTTAAACTTAAATATGGATAACTTCCTGATTTGAGAATTCCCAGCTTGTATGCACTTTTTGCACTTCATGTCTATAAAGTCCAATATTTCATGTTTGATAAATATTTCATAATTACATAGCTTCTAGAATATGTATATTTTACATATATGAAATTCTATGTAATGTCACTATGAATCACTGACAGGTGTAGAAAGTCAAGATGACTACAATACATGTATATTTAAACAGAAGGTACAGTGTCACGTTAAAACTCAGTTTACCACCCTAATCCATGCTACTATATCAGTGTGTATATAGAAATACATATATATATATATATAAACAATACACATGCACACAAACTTTACTATACATGTTTCTAGCATTACAAATCGTTAGCCATCTCACACACGTTCTCCAAGAAAAGATTTCAGATCTCGAAACCTGCAAAATCCTTTGTGCACACTAAGTCGGGGAATATGTTGTACATTCACCAAGTTTTCCCGTGAAGCAGAGTAGAGAGTAATCAGCTATGCTTTTTAATACAGCCTGCAACATCTAGAAATACAAGGTTTATACAGAGAAGTAAGCACTTCCCATGCTTTAAAGTACATTCATATTTTCTGTCCCTATGGCTAATAGAAGCCTTACCTTCCTGTAACAAACCATGACATCTTTTCGAGTTAGGACAGCACTTAGTACAAGAAAAATCCAAATGATCTTTTGTAATTATCATACAGGCCTTTAATTAAAAGCAATCCTAATCTCATACACAGTCTTTTCCAACTGACAGAGAAACCTCAAGTAG
>VZSC01008483.1:178851-195615 GCA_013398225.1 Steatornis caripensis | reverse complement strand
AATATATTATATTATATAAATCTAATATAAATATTGATTCAAAACCTTAATTATTCTATTCAGGCTCTAAGGATATTTTTCTTCAATTCCTCTGAAGCTAGTAAATGCTTTTTTTTTTTGCTTAACTTTAATAGTGACCTTTAGTTTCTGCCAACTTTTGGACAGGATTTTACAACCGCCAAAAAAGCTCAAGATCATATTTCCTTGTACAGCTTAAAGTGTGCAGAAACTAAAGATAAATGATAAAGCCAACTTAAAATAAACTCTTCTGGTAAACATTTAATTTATTACAATGGCTGGGCAAATAATTAACATGACTTTGTTTATGAAGGAAGTTCCTGTAAAAATTGGAAAGATGTTAAAATTGTTCTCTTGAGAAACACACAGCAAGTTGCACAATTTACCCAAGATGAGATAATGAAGTAAACAAGCAGATTCTTCATAAGCAGCAAACTTCTCAGAGGGTGACAAAAGGCACAGACCTTTCCTGAAGGCACCTTATGGTAGGAAGAAAGCTTTTTATATTATACCATTTTCAGAGACATCCACCTGCACACACTTCTTGATATAGGAGTTTTACCATGGGCACCAATAGAACCAGGATAATTTCCCTAAAATCCAATACCCTTTCAAATTAAGTTTCAGTTAAGAGAACAGACAATACTACCACCTGCTGTGTTTGCTTGCAAACAACCAAAACCCCAAACAAACAAGCCAATGAATGCCAAGCACATCTGCAGCTAGACATGTGTGTGTCTAAATCCTGCCTATCTAATTATTTCCTCTTAGTGTGCTTTTCAGGACACACTAGTAAGCTTCACAGTTTCAAAGAAGTCACACTGATGTCATTTATTATTTATGTTCATTTTCACATTGCCACTTATCCAGTAAAGGTATTTGAGGCCTTGATCCCAGAGATTTAAGCACGTGCTTAGCTTGAAGGACTCGAACTTTCTCACTGACTTCTGGTGAATTATACTCAATAACGTATGTATGTTAGTTGGCTGGTTCACAAGCAAGCAATAAAGAGAAACTCATTAATATTTGTCTACAGAAGTGACAGTTGCAACAAAGAACATCAGGAAATTATTAAATGCATGTTTATTGCAGAGTTTACATAACCCACGGCATTGAGCCATCACTACAGGAAGAAATATTGTAGAGTTGTTTCACACTTTGTGCATGGTTCATGCTGTGCACTGAAGCCGGTAGTATCCAGAAGAAACATGCTTTTATATAACTGAAACCCATGACAAAATGTGCACACAGATACACATGCATTCACTGAGTATTTGATTTAGAAGGCTAGGTTACTTTAAATTTCTCAATTTCCACGAGCTTGACTTCGAACCCTAGAATATTGCTTTGATTAAAAGGCTTTGGGGGTTGCTTGTTTTCCCTTCCTCCTCTGCCGTCTAATAGGTTATACATTTACTACTGTAAAGCGAGTGTACTTGCAGTAAACCATGTGCAGTTACCTAAGTCTTCAACCTTGCTTCAGCATTAAATCATCCAGAAAAACAATTTATTGCTTCATTATTCCAACACCATGAACAATATCCATTAAATCTCCATCTCGTATAGTGACCACATTGCAGATTGCAGTCTCATATTACAACTGCTCCAAGACAGCGGATTACCCTCTCTCTGCCAACATGAGACTCATTACAGCATCCTGTGGCACATAGATTCCCAAGATACACTACGAATTCCCATCTGTGAAGAAGCAGTCCCTAGTTTAAGTATTTCTCCATCGCAAGGTGTAAACATTGAGCCCAAGTCAGTACTTGTTCTAGGAGCAGAGGAACCACTGAATTGTGACTTCAAGAAAGACAACATAATAGTCTCAGAAGTTGCAATAACACCTGAATGCTAAATCCCATATGGAGCGTGAATTGAAATTCTCATAAATGTACCACAAAATCAATTACAGTGTCAGACGCATTTAGCTTGTTTTTTATCCTGAGCCTCTACATCTTGTTGAAGTAAGAGCCTTTCAGTCCACTTTTAGACAAATCTGAGTCTAATGGATATTGCTTTTCAAGACACTAAAATCACTTTTATTTCTTTCTTTGATCGTGTAGAGCAGGCTGTCATTAATGTGGTGTGATTATTTTTTAGACTTTCTTCCTCCACAACCATCGGAAACACCAATTCAGCAGTTCCAGCCTTTGGTGCCTACAGTGCAGAAAGGATTTAAAATAAGAAATTACTATTACGTGCTCGGTGAGATAATTTTTGGCCAGCGGTTAGAAAAATCTGTCAAGCATTCCACTACCAGTAGCTTAAAAAGGTTAGCAAAACTAGTTTCTATTTCTGCAGCAGCTTCTGTGAGATTTATCACACCTTTTTACCTAAGAGCCTGACACTCCGATGCAGACAGGCCAATGAAACTCTAGGAAAAAAGCCATCATGCAACAGGTATTACAAGGACATTTCTTGATAGGCAAATGCAGCAGGCTGAGAGTAAGGGTGTCCCATCCTCCCAAAAAAGACATAAATCTCAGCCTAGGTGACTACCACGTTGGGCATTTCAGGCAGCTTTTTCAACCTTGGAGGTTTGGGCAACCTGCCAGTAATGAAGATGTATTAATGCTTAATGCAGCTTAATGTAATAGGTGTCATGTTCATAATTTACAGAAGCTCTTTCTAAAGCATTAAATTCATTTATACTCCTTAAAAGCTACTCAATCCTCAGGGCTAAGTTAGTTTGGTTGGTGGGAGGGGGCTCTTTTTTAGGATCAAATGATACATAAATTGTTAACATATCCAAACTCATCCATTAGTGCGTGTGAAAGCAATAAATGTGCCAAAGTAGCAATAACATGATCGAGGAAAGTCATTGTGGTCATTAGGGATGAAAGGGTTTCATTTATGGCTCCAAAGAGAATGAAGGCTATAAAATAAACCTTGGGAGTCCTGGTGACCAGAGGGTTTGCCTTATTATGTTAAAATAAAATGTGTTTTTTGTTTCATAAACAGTTACGTATTGTACCATCAGTTTCACTGCTACTTCTGTCATCATACTCTGTGGTGCCATGTCAGATTTAGAAATTAATATAGGGCACAAGCAATACTAGAGGGGAGCACCCAAATGCAACACCAATCACCTGCACCTTTCCACAGCAACTCAGAGGCACCTTGAAAGGTTTGCAGTCATCTAGATGGGCCACACAAGATTGGCAGTTTGAGACTTGGTATGCTCTGGGATGCGCTGACAGTGGAGCTCTTGCTAATGTAAGGAAAGGTTTGTGCTGCCTCCAATCTGAGGCCTGAGTGGCCACAACACATTTCCATCTCAGGACCTTCTCAAAGAGATTTCATACCTCAGAGCCTGCCTTCCTCACAGGCATGCAATGCTGGCTACAACAAGCACGTAGTACCTAAGAGCACACAGGAGCATGGAGCAAGAAGGCCTTCTTGTCTTTTGTGTATCAGTAACACAAGGTAGACATCTCCACTGCCAGGGCCTATGTGCTGCCATCAACAATCCAGACTCGGTAGTTATCAAAACAGACCAAATGTTTCCTTGATGACAGCTGAAGCTTAGTCCAATTTTGAACCAGTGACAAAACATCTCTGGGAACCCAGGATTTGACATTTTACATCACTAAAGAGCTATCAAATCCATTCTTGCAATACTGTAGTTACAGTCCCCCTAGTGTCAGAAATCTCAGCAACTTACCACATCCTAAATTACAGCACTATCTTTGTCCTGATGCAACTGTATGTCATGTTGTAGGCCTTAGTTAACATTGCAAATTAAAAGCTCCACATGATTTTGTCTTTTCTCCATTTTGTTTCCACAATGTTTTCAAAAACCAACCCCCAAACTCTGTTCCTGCTAGAGATCTCCAGGTGGAGTCAGACAAGTTGATCTGTAGTCCTGCTGAGAGCAGAGTTTGACCAGAGGCACACACACTGAGAGAAGGACTCCACAGAAGACTATCACCTGCTCTTTTTCCACCTTGTCCTCAAGGAAGAGCAAGTATCCCCAAAGAAAGGCAGGCGATCACCAGACAATGAGGAGCTGGTCAAAGACCCATCAGATTCCCAGTAGCAGAGCTCTGGACTTTCTCTTTTGTTGTTTGCCTGGTTTTTAATATGTGTTTCCCAGCACACCTGAGAGCAATGTCAGGAATTCACATCAACCCTTTGTTAGGCTAAATCTCTTAGCAAATGAGTGTCCGTGTTTATATTACAGGTACACTACAGAGCCTAAGCTGTGCCTCCACATGCACAACTACAAGATCAGAGTGTGTCTAACAAACTGTAATTAAGTCATGTCATGTAGCCAGATTTGACTTGGAGAAAAATGCCTACAGTAATTGCATTTAGTTCATCTTGTAGCATGGTCCCCATCATAACTGCTAATTCAATTGTACGTTCATTCTGCCAGCTCACTGCCATTAAGCACACATTTAATTACTTCAGTAAAGGATTAATATGCAGCACACAAAAGAAAGGACATCATGCTGTGCCAAAGCACACAGCTGCCCCACCATTTAGTGAGGAGATAAAGAAAGAATATCATTGGGCAGTATAATCCTGTTACAAATACATCATTATTAGATGAACATTCAGGACTTTTATTCTCATGCTTGTTATTCACCACTCAGCATACATATCTTTCCTTGGCACCAGAAAGAGTCATAATGTGCAAGTGACAGCTCTGCCATTGTTGTCCCAGCGATGGCACTGCTGGCCCCCCTCCTCACTCCCCCACAAGCTTGTAAAGTTACTCTTATCTCGTCTCCAGGCGAGGGCTTACAGCAGCTACATTACAACATCCTGAGATAAAGGGCCCTGCTTGACATTATTTCTGTCTGTGCTGCAAAGAACTGACAAGCATGGCAAGTATAAAAAAGAGCGAGAGCAACAAAAGGCGGCTGCTCCTGCCCCAGCTCCCCCCTCCATCCTCAGAAGACAGCTCATCAATTCTCCAGGATGTACACAATCATTATTGTAGGGGAAACAAAGACTAGTGTCAATTGTGCAGTGTTATAAAGCAGTCCCTCAAATTAAAACCATGTACCTAACTGCATCTGATGGCAGAAGCTATTTAGCAGTGATATTTTACGGAAAGGCAATGAAAAGCAATAACTGCTTTATTTAATGTATCTGTTCAATCCAGCTGCCTTGGATAGGCCTTAATAGAAGCTGTCGATCAATGTCAGTGCCTTTCAAATAACTGCAGCAGACTGCAATAAACGCGAAGGAAAGATAACTAAAGCTACTGATCAGCCTCTAGTTACCTTCCTGTACCCAGAGATTTGTCATTTGTTTGTACTGCTTATAATATCTGGGTGTGGATGATTATCATGGGAGCACAGGGCTGCATGACTGCAAGGGAAGGAATGAAGCCAGCTGGGGAGAGGCACTGACCAAAAAAAGTTCACCTGGGATACCACAAATTCAGATGCTGCATCTCTACAAAACACAGATCTGTTCTCCTGCTGTTTCAGTTCAGGACAGCTACTCCCTCACGCTTCTCTGGTCCGCAGAGGAAACTGAAATAGAAAGTGTTGGGGGCAACCCACCTCTTGCTCACTCATGACTACTTCACTTTAACAGCACCCTAGCTCTTCTAACATAGGGAACCCTTAAAATAATTACCAGAAACACTTTTTTACATATTCAAACAGATGCTAAATGTAGTGATGTAAAAGCAGGTAGTATCTAAGCATCTGCCTTTTACGGGATAAACTTACCCAAGGCAAGCCAACCAGTCACTTGTGAGACAAGCGGCAGGAGCCTGCTTGCCTGATTTGCTCAACTTGGGAAAGCAATTCATAATCCATCCATCCACTGTACCAAGCATCTTATCCTCGGAATTGTGCAGCAGCTACTCCTGAGGGAAGATTAGGCAGCCAAAAGCCTACAACTGTTTGCACAAAGCAACTTTTGATGGCAACACCAGGACGCTGAGCAGATCCCATTCCTCCAAAAGCAGATCAGCCTAACCAAAAGTAAAGGCCCCAGCAGTGCAAAGGCATACATATGCTTCTCCCCCAGCACTTCCAGTACACAATTGCAACAGGAGGCAAAGACAAAATTTAAGAAGGGGCCAACACAACAGTGCAATGGAGACAACTGTCCACTTTTGGCTGACCTGGTCAACCCATTCACCTTGTGTTTGAATGACTCTTTAAACAAGTTTTTATTATCTAGTTTTCCCTGTGATATTTGAAAGCTTCATGTTGGCAGCTTTCACAGCAGCAAAATTTGTGGTCATTTTAGCTCTAGAATCTGAACAGGCTGATTGTTACACGTTTTGCTTCAAGGAGGTCAGGGAGGTCAACAGGGATCTGCAGATATTCAGGAAAAACCAAAAATTTTCTTCCCACTTCTTGCAGTTTATCGATTTTACTCATAGATTATTAGAATCTCCCTCAATATACTGAAATCTTGGCCCCTGGATTTTCATCTGCTGGTCTCCAGAGAACAGCAGGTAGAAATTTTGTATTACCAGAGAGTCTGTGACCAGCATCCCAGTATTTCAGGTAAAACATTGCCAACCTATAAAAGAGTATCAGCAGAATCCAAGCTGCAATATTTAGACAACTGGAGTAGGAGTTTCTCCTTTTCCCTCTGGTATTCAAATACTGTTAGGACAAAGTCTAAACTGAGATTCCATTAATTACAGGTAAAGTTGTAAATGTTTGCTTTGGGTCAGCATCCAAGCATACAGATCAAAATTTTCTTCAGGAGTTTTTCTTGGCAGTTTTGTAACTTTCTAGAGAACAGATCCTCCTTTCATCTTGTCTTTTAAGTACATCACCCTCACGTATGCAAGTACATTCTGAGTGCGTAGGAAAATAGGATCAAATATGTACTATCACTTCTGCTTTACAGGCAAAATAAACCAAGCTGTAAACTGACTCATGCGAGAGCTGCATCAAAAGCAGACAACTCCTGCATGGCGGAACTGATGCACCCAGCCCAGAACCTGCCCACACATCCCCAATGGTGTAACAGCACTCACTGACCTGACATCCAGCTGTACAC
Organism: Steatornis caripensis; assembly: GCA_013398225.1. Lineage (NCBI taxonomy): Eukaryota > Metazoa > Chordata > Aves > Caprimulgiformes > Steatornithidae > Steatornis > Steatornis caripensis. Next base: position 188,607 of record VZSC01008483.1, on the reverse strand, counting down.
CCCAGAGTATTTAATTACAACATCACTTAGAGTGCAGCCTTTCATGCATGGGTAGCTCACCTCCTGCTACTGGAAATACTTGAAACTCTTTGGACACAGAGCAGCATCTCCACACAAGTCCACAGCACAACATGACTTCAGGAAGAAGGCAGCAAGAACAAGTTCTGCTGACAGCTTGAGACAATGTATGTTTAAATGTCTCTTAATTTGGTTATTGCATCTGTGATATGCCCTTGCTAGCTCCTTCTCAGCAGGGTACCCTTTTGTTTCAGCTCAGTGATGTTACTTTCCACTCCATATTTTTTCATAACATATGCTTCATTCATAGTATTTCATTTCACAGCTTTTAAAAGAATATTTGTTCTTGCTTTTGGCTCTACATATGTGAAAAAGAAATGTGCAACGAGAAGACAGATGTAGACTCATACTGATCTCAGTTATCTAGATGAAAACCTGCTCTGAGTTTGAACAGCAAACCAGGAAATTAATAGCTTTGCTCCTTTCCAATGCAAACACCACCTTCTCTGAGAAAACCAGAAGGGTCATTAGACTAGACTCATCATTATTATCCAACTTATACTAATTGTAATGCACAAACTCAAGCCATTTTGTAGCGTCAATGCAAATGTCCAAAAATTATATCAGAAAGAAAGTGCAAAAAAACCCCATTACTTGTGGCATAACTGAATGCCCTGGACAATGTTCAGTGTTCAAATAGTATTGTTTTATGCAGAATGTGTCTGACCCCAGCATTTACATTTAAGGTGTAGGGATCACATTGTCATTGTTGCCTTTGCAAGGGCTCCCGCAGCATGCAGAAGTTTAACAGGGCTACTCAAATGGCAAGCTGCAGTCCAAACTCTGCCCCAAACTTGTTCTAGCTGGATGCCCCCGAGCCCCAAGTGACATGATGCCTCCTGCATTTTGAACGCACAGCTCAAACCTCTTGATGTTCCCCTGCTCCTTTTGGTGTGGGTACACAGGCTGACCATGGGAAGCTGGCCTGCAAGAACTCCGTTGAGCAGATAGCAGCCCACATCACCAAAAGCCTCAGTGAATTACAGCAGACCTCATGAGAGCTACCCAGCAGGCTTCACTCAGCTAAGTCTTCTGAGTAGCCTACTGTATAAATAGCACATACACTGGGACCGTAAGAACAGCCTTACTGCATCCAATCCAGGTCTGTCTACCCCAGGATCCTGTCTCCAAAGGAGATATCTAGTCAACAGAATAAAGAAAATGAAAAGTAGAAGTATACTGGGGCTTCTTACCAGAATAGTCTCTGACCTTCTAGTAGTATTTGGTTTAGTAATTTCCAGGACTGGGAGCAGTTACTCTGTATTTGATAGGATGGGCTACCAGAAAGTGAGATTTAGACCCTTCAAGTAAATATCTTACACAAGCACTTACTGGAAGTCTTTTGCCAACCAACAATTTTCATCAGCTAGCATTTAGAAAATTAGTTACCCTTACTGCGCTATATAGAAGTCTTGAGAAGCAGGCTTTTCTCCCTGGCATCAGAGATCAGTGGGTTTTATCCCATTTTGGCCAAACGTCTGTAGATGCACATCAGTAACAATTTATTTAAGTTATCTCAATCTCTTCCACTAATTGTTTTCTGTTGGATAGCCTCACCAGTTTAGAGATATGATACGTGCCATTCACACTTACTCTTTGTGCTGGTTTATGCTAAGAGAAGCTCTATAACTACTTTTAAACCAGTGTTTACAGACAATTGCTTTGCTCACTAAGGCCTGCAGCGAGGTCAGCGGGTGTCAGCTGCTTGAATATAGGCTGATATCAAAGTTGGAAGAGAGCAAAGAACAGTGGAAGAAAGCGATGGCTTTCCATGTTCTTGCCAGCACGGAAGGGCCTTGAGCACCCAACAGGAACAAACAGCATGCCCTCACACAGCACAGGGTGTGCCCCCATTCTGAGATCTCCATTACTTCCATCCCACTCATCATCTGAAATGAATGTGGTGAATTGCAGCTCATCTTCCTAAACCTGCAGTCTGCACATCTTCCTCAGCAAGATGCAGAAAAATCAAACAATTAAGTCCTGATACAGACCACATCCTGCAATTAAGCTAATTAATCCCAAACACCGTCAAGTTGCAAAGCCAGGGCTCAGACACACTGACCGAAAACATGGCTCCTGCCAGCAAGAGGAGCCACATGAACCCACCGTGGTAATATTCCCCAAATAAGCTCCAGGCATGTAAGTGTTTAACACAGGGGATCCAGTCTTTGCTCTATACTCAGAGGTAATCATTGTTATCACTCTGAAAGAAAATGGAAGTTTCTCAGATTAAGGTTAAAAAAACCCCAACCTGTTGCAAATTAATAGCGTGCAAAACTGCAGGAAAACTACTTTGAGCCTAATTTTTACCTACCACCTAGGGGCCAGACAGTTGCTGGCCAGCTGCATACAGCAATTGTGCCTACAGAGTTCATCCATGGTGAGCTTGCTACGTGACTATGAGGCCCAACTGTGAGCTGGCTGGTAGAGCTTAAAATTCCCAGGCCATTAGCAGGAAAACAGTCACAGCCATCATACGCTATCCAATCCTCTCTCGACGCTGGGCTACCCACTGTGCTCCCACTTCAGTCCTCATGCTGGAGAAATTAGAAGGGTAGGAAGTATGCAATTTAACACAGCAGCAAACACATTTTCAAGGCACCATGGCTCTTTAGCCTGAGAGAACAACTTATTTTAAGGTTTTGCAAAGTAGTCAACAAAGAAAAAGGCCCTAGGAAAGATGCAATAGCAGCAGGTGGGTTTTGAGGCAAGGTGCAAGAAGCAATTCCTGTAGCTAAATTAAGGAATGGGTGAATTTAAAGCTTAGAAATGGAGCATATTACAGCCAGAGACATTGACAATGACAGCTTCAGCTCTGCACAACATTGACATACTTATTCTTCCCTCTCCCTTTCATTTCAACTTTGCACTTGTTCCCTTTCAAACCAGGAGAGCCAGCAACACTGACATAATTTTACTTTAAACTTTTAAGTAAGAAAGAGCCACACGAGGAGACTGAGCAAGCTACTAACTCCTAAGTTTAGCTGCCTTTAACTTAGCTGCCTACAACTTGCATCCTGAATTGGCAATTACTAGAATGCAAAATTAAGGTATTTATTTTCCATCTCAGACCTTCCAGCATCAACCACCACCCCCTTTGGATCACTCAAGGATTGTCACCTAGTGATCTTCTGATCCATCTCTTTCCCATTTTTGCAGCATTTACATCTCTATTTCCTCTCCTTAAAATTCAGACTTAGTATTTATCCTCTCATCTCCCACAGCCTATTCTTTTGGCCATCCTAATCACTGAAAAGTGTCAACCATTCAAATGATCTCCCACATCTGCCACAACAGTGCATGAAAACTTGATTTCACATTGTAATTTTGCTCCTGGTGACTCTTTTTGTGCAGCAACATGAATGGTAACATTGACCTCAGCAGCTGATACAGTTCAGAGCAATGCCCCTTAACCACCATGACACGGCCAAATCCTAACAGCATGACTCCTCTCTGGCCACAACAGTTTTATACTCTAGGTATTGGTTCCCCAGAGAAAGCATTGTTTTCACATTTCTATGTGTCACGAGCCCCGTGCTTTGAAGGTACTATTAGAGGTAGAAGTCACAATACTTTGAGAGCCAGAATTGCCTTCCACCAGCACTTGCTTAAGCACTTCAGAGGAGTGTGTACATTAAAAGCCAGATTTCAGCCATAGCAGTCATTTGAAGATGAGCTTTGTTTTGGACAGCACTACAGTAGGCCTTGCTGCAAGTTCAAGTGTTTGTTTGGGGGTGGGGGTGGGGGGGGTGACAGCAGCAAGACAAAATACCTGGGAAGCAGCTTTAAGCAGGATGAAGATGATTATTTTTTCTGGCTACAACTGCTGAGGCAGTCACAGCTCCCTCAGCCTCCCTGAAAACACTGCTGGCTGTTCCTACCGTATCATACTATGACTTCATAATGTAGACAAATGTCCACTCAAGATTAGCCTGAGCTCGCTAACTTCATTTCCACTTGTGACCCAAACTTGAATTGGTCCTACTCTCTCAAGGGGTGAAAGGCTAACACACCGCATTAACCCAAAGAAATGGAGATATTTTTCCAATCGCCTTTTGCCTGTTTAAGTTTCTCCGATTAACATGCAGCCTCTGTTCCTCACGTTGGCCAAGGCATCACATAAATCAGTTTTGTTTTCCTGTTTTTTCAGAGACTGATAGTTCAGACTTTGCCATGTTCCACAGCATTATGATACTTTCCTCTACCCCTCCGAGTGCTGGAGAATCACAACTGGAAGACAAGATCTTTCTGTTCAGTCTGTCCAGAAGTGTACAGCACTACCAATGCATAATGCCTTGTACCACCCTTTAATTCTACACAAGCAGCCAAAATACCGCAATGAAGTATTGCAAGAAGTGTTTCTACACCACATACAGAGCAGAACACACATGCTCTTGGAGAGAGTTCCTCTGTGTCCTGCACAGATGCTAGTTCCATGTCATCCTGTGTGCGTTTTCCTCACTTCTAGAGCTTGGACTGTAAAGTCACACCTGCCTTCCACTTAATCAGATTCTTTTATTAAGAAAGTCAGTGTGTGATCCAGCTTTTAGATAACAAAGTCCTGTAAAGAAAAACCTAACTAACACTGTTACAAAGAGGTCTGATTCCTTCATTGAACTGGGCAAGCAGAAGAAAAAGCGAACCTGTTACCACAAGAAGTTATGTGCTAGTCAATACAGTTTCTAGTTTTCTAAATCAGTAGCGGAAAACACGACTTCTGAACATACCTACTACATACACACACTATTAACAGCTTATATACAAAAGGCACTGACACCGTTAGACCAAAACCAAACACTTGGCTATTCCAGAAAAGTCAGGAACAAGCACAGTAATGCTATGTAACACTCAGATCTCCAGCTCTACCCAAGCAGTAACACAGTTTTTCTCATCATGCCACAGGAGAGCGAGGAAACAACAACTTGTAGGGAATATGAGGGTTTGTACAAGAACCTTAGTCTAAATGAGTAAAGACAGACAAGATACAAAAAAATTTCCTTTTCCTTATTTCCTTCTCCTTTTTGCCAGCGATCTTTGCATATAGATACAGCCAAAGTAAACAGGTTAGAAGATTCTCCCATATCCGATAAAGCCATGGAAGACTCACAAACCACATGCATCTCCAGTCTCCATGTATTACTTTAATAATAACTATCCTTTCAATCAGGTTTTTACAGAGTTATTTGTGGTATGATCCCCATCAGTACAGCATCTAAATACACAAAGAGCTTATGGGATATTCTAAGACTGTGTTGAGCAATCTATGAGATTCCATTGTATTTTGCTGTAAAACAAGTCATCTCTGTCAGCCTGCAAGTAAGGAAATAAAGATGACCACTTTCCAAACTAGATGAGAAGTACTAGATTTGCTATATGTAATCACATCTGCTTTCTACACCAGGGTAGGCTTTTGGACATTTACCCTACGGAGGCTAGAAAAGAAAATACTCCACAGCACACGGATAGACAGGAGTGCTAGGCCAACTTTGCACATCTGCTACTCTGTATATACAGTTTAGTTAAGTCTTTTCTTATGCAAGAAAAGTCTTTTCTTATATCCCTGCAATTTCATTTCCATTGTACTCTGTGTCTCATCCCAGAACTTTCACATCCTGAAATTGCTCTGTCTTTGCATTTAGACTTAACTGTCCTTGTATTAAAGCAAAGCCAACAAATCACGAATATTAGACAAGGAACGATAATATAAATTTACCAGTACCTCTGGAGATGTAAGTAGAGTAGTCCCAAGGGGTGAACTAAGAATAGCATCAAAGAGCTTGGCTAGGGCTATTGTCTTTAATGGACAAAATTGAATTGACCGCATACTGTCTGTAGTTAATGGCAAAAGTAAATTAATTTACAGCAAATGACACCATCGTATGGTCAAAAATTTGTGTGAGTGCTACTGACAAGTCAATGACAGGCTAACCACAGGACAATACTAGTGCAAAGACAAGAATTTAGAGCATTCTGAAGCTGCAGGACAGCAAAACCACAGCAAATCCCTCTTCAGGGACAACAGCAATCTCCAAGGTTGCCTACTTAGCAAGTTTTGTGTGTTTTGCTAGAAAATTACCTATAGAACAAGACACTGCCTTTCAAAAAAAGATACTAGAGCTCTCAATTTTATTTTTATTGCATTTTACTGAGCTGACTGTTTGGAAATGTGGGGTTTTTTTGCTTTATTGGAGAGCTACACAAACACATCAAAAAAACCACACAAGCTTCTGCTCCTTCATTTGAAAAATAGTGTATGTTCAATATGTAATTTAGATTGGCTGCAAACAGCAAGACCAGTTATGTTAAAGTTGCCCGGTGAGGCTGATGCAGAGTTTCGAACTCTAAGGAACCCATTAAACCAATTGTTAGTACTCACTAAAGGGTTGTATGGGAAATCTATGGTCCAAGTGGTGCAAGAAGCCAGGGGTTACTCTGTTTGAAGTAAGAAAAGGTCTTATACTGATCATGTCTGAAAGGTTCAATGGGTCATCCCACCTCTCTAAGCCTCTCTGTGAAAATACAGTGAACCTAAATTCAGTGACTCATGCACTTGCATCAGTTTCCTATTGTTTTCACAGCATTAAGTGTTCAAAATCTTTCTTAAAGCCTATTAAATTGTTTCTACTGAAGCAAGTACAGCTCTGTGCAGTGGCCTTCTCTGCCTCTATAACCTCTCTGATGGAAAAGTATGAGAGCATACCACAAGCAATGAGGCTGCTGAAGTGATCTGATCATACTGCGAACCAGCAGAGATATGCCTCCACACAGGCATCTCCCCTAGTGCAGACTGCCAGCTGCAACTCTGACTTCACGAAAAGCAGCACACAGAGGCACAGAATAGCTGGGGAATTGTTGGGGGGACAGTTGATTAAAGTATTGAGGAATCAAATGAGGTTAGATTTAAGGTCTTGCATCACACAGAGTCCTGCTGAGTGACTGACAAGGAAAGGCACTTTTAATTGCAGGGCTTACAAGCTCTCAGCTGAAAAAAAGCCAGGAAATTAACTCTCTCCCTTCACATCACTTTGATTTTCCTCACATACTCTACAGACCTTTGGTAGTTACCCTTAAATGCCTTTTCACAAAGTTTCCATTTCAGTTGTATCTTATCAGCTTGTGGCTAGGACCTAATTTTTGCACTCCCTGACTGAAGAAAACCAGGTCCCAAAAAGGTGCTAACTTGGCACCATGCTTCTATTTTTAAAACCAAATGAGTTACAGAGTGTAAAGACTCACTTTATACTTAACATTCTCATCTCCCCTTCTTCAGTGGAATTATGTGCAGTCAACATTTAAACTCCACACTTCAAATAGTCACCAGCTTTCTTTAACCTCTACATACAACACCTGTATGTCCAGGCCATAGTACATAGAACATCAGAGCTGTTTAGCAATTCACTAGAGATGAAGTCACTAGAATAATATAAATCTTTTAAAAAGTCAGAGCAGCTTGGTACCCACAGCACCCTTGCTGAGGCTTTACTTACTAGATCACCTTGGAAAGCTACTTAAGGATCCAGGAAAGCTGAAGTAGTGTTCTAGCTGTAATCTCTTACATTCCAACCACCACAACCTCTGAGGAATGCTCACAGTGTCAAAGATTTAATGCTTTTTCACATTAGTGATGTCAGCACAAAATGGCCATCTTCTCTGAATAATTTATCTCCCTGCTGCATAATTTTCTTATCTCTTTTTCCCTTTTGGCTTTTTACTGTAGATAGGAAGGCAAGTGGCTGTTAGTCCTCAAAAAACCTTATGAAGCATCCTTCCCATCAATCAATTAAAAAACACTTACCTTACACTCAACATGATTTATTTCTTGTTAATACAATTGTCTCACTATATCCTTCTATTATTATACCCTTAATTCCATTAGCCATTCACTTAATGCTCTCTTTAAAGCTGACCCCAGTCTGGGGAGAAGAGAAAGAAAGGCTCATCTAGTAGTGGCAATGCCAATAAAATTCTGAAGTTCTTCCCTTAAAATCCTGTAGGTCACAGGAAAGACAGGTCCAGAACATATCCTGCTTGCTCTACAGAAAAATATTTATTTTTCATTCATTTTCAACTAAATGGTTTGTTGGGTCCAAGCTATTTGTATTTTCATATTTCACTGTCTACCGTAGTCTTCTGACCCGACAACTTTGGCAGAGAAGGGAACCCTTTACCCATTCCTGCTCTAACAAATACAAATCCAGTTTGCAAAAAAAGGTGAGGCTAACAAACAGAGCACCTCATCACAGCTCTCATGGCAGAGCACTTGCTCACTTAGTTCTCAATGAGCCAACATTCCCATTAAAACCTTGGCAACCATTGACTGAGAAACATAGTCTTACTCCTTTGTAAAGTCAGAGCCTGTCACCCTCCTGGCCACCAGGCAATGCTTATTATGGCAACGCAGTTACAGCTGGGAGAGTGCTTTGATACAATGCCTAACTACAGAATCCTTACCAAGGAAGACTAAGGTTACCCAAGTATGTTGCTTAAATGACTGACAGCATCCTCTGTCAAATGAAGTTCACAGCTTTTAAGAGACACACAACCATCAGATCAATTCTTGGGCATGAAAGAATTTGCCAGTACCTCAACCGCAAAAGACAAATCCATTGGCAACAGGTTGCCAGTTTGCTTTCCTGACAACTCCCTCCCAGCCATTTTCTACATCCAGGTAAAGATTCAGCCAAGTCTGCCTCCCTGAGCAGAGAGAAAAGTCAGTAAAGACCACAGCATCAGTCCTGAAGGCAGTTCTCACTGCTTCCTGCAGCACCAAGTTATAGTACTGAATTTTCATCTCCACTGGAAATCAGTTATGATGCTCCACATACCCAATATTATTCTAGATACTTTTAAACCCTATGCCACTTGGTGATCACAGTACAATTACAAAGCCACTTAGATTAAATGAATAGCATGGGTAACACCACTGCTTAACTAACGAGATTCTGATTGCACCTAAATACATACACAATCTGAACCTGACTGTATACATCACTGCCATATACATTTTCACAGAATTGCCCCATCTAGCTAGTAACATCTGGATCCCTTCATCCAGTATCGCTGACAGAACATCAGGCACAAGGATCACCACACTGATGACATCAGCCACAGCTTCTGCTTCCTAAGCAATAAGTTCTCAAAGCAGAAGGCAGGTCACCTTTTCTCATGTTGAATTCTCACCTCAGCAGTGGTCTACACACAGCATACCAGATCTCTCCTTAAGCACTTCAGTGCAACAAAATAAAGTTCATCTGGGCAGCTCCTAGAGTATAACAATAGAGTCAGGCCAGAAAACTCACAAATACAGCACACAGTGTTCCGCCTGCTGACCAGCAGTAGGGACCACCAAAGGTTGAAGGACCTTTGCAAGGACAATCAAGGCAGCAACAAAGGTTTCTCGCCTGCCTCCCAAAATGAGAAGCAGGCGTTCAACCACCTCAAGGATGGGTATGACTACAGTGGATCCTTGTGCGCCCCTCCAGGGAAACCTGCGTGCTCGACTACCTCCCTGAAGTGCCTGTACACCAATGCACGCAGTATGGGGAATAAACAGAAGGAGCTAGAGATCTGTGCGTGGTCACAGGGCCACGATCTCATTGCGATCACGGAGACGTGGTGGGACAGCTCGCATGACTGGAATGCAGTCATGGACGGCTATGTACTTTTTAGGAAGGG
>VZSC01008483.1:168670-176488 GCA_013398225.1 Steatornis caripensis | reverse complement strand
GCTCACAAATATCTAAAGGGTGGATGTCAAGAGGACGGGGTCAGACTCTTCTCAGTGGTGCCCAGCGACAGGACAAGGGGCAATGGGCACAAACTGGAACACAGGCAGTTCCACCTGAACATGAGGAGCAACTTCTTTACTGTGAGGGTGACAGAGCACTGGCACAGGCTGCCCAGGGAGGTTGTGGAGTCTCCTTCTCTGGAGATATTAAAAACCCGCCTGGATGCATTCCTGTGCAACCTACTCTAGGCTAACCTGCTTTAGCAGGGGGGTTGGACTAGATGATCTCTAGAGGTCCCTTCCAACCCCTACCATTCTATGATTCTATGATTCTATGACCTTTAGGAAAATCAAAAACAATAATTCTGGTGGATTGATTGTTTCTGGATCACTATGCTTTATTAACAGCTTCCAGACAATTAGTCTTTTCTCTATGTCTGGAGTCTTTCCTTCAGTTTTATTTCTAATTAAGACTATGAAATATTTCCTACCTTCCTCAGTGCACACACACAGAGATGGATCTGTGCCTAAGGGCTTTGTGTTTGGATGCTACACTGGTATCAGTAGAGATCAGGATCTCAGATTTTGGCTCAATCCCTTCAGGTAGCTGCTCAATGGTAGGTTTCGATTGCTGAATCCTTCCATTGCACGAGACCTTCACTCATACTGTTGCCACAAAAATCAAAGCAGTTTGTAAGCTGTACATATTATAGCTTTATTTTCTTTCACTTTTCTGGTATATAACCAGGAGCATTAATTCTTATGCACAAGCACAGCATGCATTCCATGAGCTCAGCTGAAGCCAAGTCCATAGGATGGGATAAGACCATGCTCCCGTCTCCAGGGGAACCGTAATGTCAGCTCTCGCCCACCACAGCATCATGGTGATATTGTGCAAAACTAAAGGAATAGGAAGATATATCTATACCCAGCACAACAGTATTCATCTCCCACAAAACTTACACATTCTACCAGAGGACAAGCTGTCCTCAAAGAAGTACAATGTGTCCAAAGAAGAGCTGTCCTCAGAGGTTCATCTTCTCTAATCGATTTCTTTGTTCCACCTGTATTACCAGATATTTAACTGGTGCTGCCAGTAAAAATCATACAGTTTCAGGTTTAGGTGTCATTTTTTATGACATGTTTTTTATTACTATCATGATCATTGACAGCAATTCAAGAGCAGAATGCTTTTCTTGGTTTGGGGTAGCACTCTGCATATTTAGTGGCTTTCAAAAATAACAAAATGATAAGAAGCAAATGTCTTTCCTGGCACCTGCAAAACCTTCAAGGCATTTAAAACAGTACTAAGCAGATCACACAATACACAAGCACCTTACCACAAAGCTTCCATTAGCATTGGCATGCATCAGCTGAACCCTACACATTGCACTGGATTTTCCTTTACCTTGGGAGTTTCCTTCTTATTCTCTGAAAATTCCATACTATAATACAGTCTATTTCATGACAGCAACTAACACTGGAAAGTGTCTCCTCATATCTGGTATGTGTGACAGTTCTGTAGGTGTATTCTGCTACACCTTGTTGGCATGTTAGGCAGCAGCAAAGTGGTCACAAAATAAATGGAATTCCAATTTGTTATTGATTTACTTTCAAACTTAATAAATGGCCCTAGTGTTGATAATTACCGAATTTCTGTCTAAGTAAAACCATGACACTTCATAAATATCCAACAGAGCTATATCTACACATGCCCCATTTTCCCCAGTATTTATAATATATACCTTTAACACTGAATCTTCTGTTAGGAAATGTCACCTCGGTCATATCCAGACGTTTGATTTTAAACATGAATCTTTCCTACTTTGACTAATTCAAACAGACACCCCTCTTACTGTAGGCCCCACACATAAACAACATTCTTCCACATGCAGTCCTATTAGAAGTTGCAGAAATAAAAGATGGAAAAAAAATACATATATATAAATCCCTATAGTAACCAAATTGCTCTACTGGCCTCTGTCGCAGACTAACCCTATGCTAGCCAGATCAGCATATCTACACAGTCAGGGAAGTGATGAGCTACATCACTAAGGAGACAGCTTCTCATCTAATGTATCATACATAGATGTTTTGTGCCAGGTAAGAAACTCAAATTTTCCGTTGTTCTATTTAGTGGCATTATTTCTCAAGAGTACAGAGCAGTTCTCCCTTGACCTAGATGTTCGTAATGCTCCTTGGGTAGTTAAAGGTTTGGCCACTTCCCCTCTGCATGCCCAGAGGGCACAATGTTGCACAGTGTAAAGCCCAAGCTTTAGCTTGTTTTGAGATCTAGCTTATGTGAAAAGAAGCACTTCTGCCATCTGCTTCATTCAGCTAGTCCAATAAGAATGACAAAGCTTTAAACTACACAGCTTGATACCACCACTGGGATATTTGTTTGAGCAGGCAGACCCCTGAAGGTTGAAGGTAGAAGGCTGCTGATGCTCCCCTTCTCTGCAAGGGAAGTCTCTCTTTTGGCCATTATTAAAACCTAGATCTCTCAGGCTGATAAACATGGAACAGGACTGATCTTTGTACAGCCTGTCTATGGGGCTTCATTGTTTAGACTGAACTGTTTTAACAGTAGGGGGAAAAACTTTAGATGTGTAGTGAAGAGGAAAGGGTATAGAAAAAAAATTGGTAGTTTCTTTCCACGCAACATGAGACTTTCCTGTACTATCACAGCAAAATAAAAAGGCATTTCTTCTGCCCTGATCAGTCATAACATTTAAACTACAGAGCTAGCCATGAAATCCTATGCATCATTTAGATCTTTGATGCAGAACTGACTTCATAGTAAAAATGTCTTGGCAGGGCTAAAGCACCTGCTGTCAGAGAAACACTGGTTAAAGGGGTGGGGGTTTTTTAAAGAGTTCTTGCTCACTTTTACAAACCACATCACAATAATCCCCAAGTTGTAGCTCTGATGAGTAATTACTCCTGCAGCATGGTTAGACAATTGCTACTCAAATCCTCTTAAAAATCTGATGTATTTCTCCTGCATTTACCTTTCAGCTATTATCAATTACAACAATCCCTATATAAATACACACTTTTCTCCTTGATGATTATCCCTTTTTCTCCTGTCTGATTCATTCAGTAAGCCACAGTTCAATGCTTTTGAGGCCACAATGGCCTCTATGGGAATTAAGTCTGATGTCAGAAATACTGAATTGTGGCTTCAGTGAATGAATTAAGGCGGGGAGGAAATCACACTGAACATCATTGAGAGTGCTACTCACACAGCCAATGAAAACGTATTTCCTGTGGAATGAGATAAGGACCTCACTTTAAGCAAAGCTCAGTAAAATTAGTTTTATCATTTAGGACAAGCTTTTTTGCCATTGTTTTAAGAAGCAGAAACAGAGCTACACACACAATACTGCTTTCTGTTCATTGTGTCAGTGTTTATAGTGTGGGATCTCCTGACCATTGGGAGAAGCCATTATTTTTGTTCATTTCCCCTGTAGCTTAATAGGGTCAAAACCTACACACACTGCCCAGGAGACACTTTTGCTTTCTGAAGAGAAATATATTCAAAGATGATGCAGTGATCATTGTAAATAAAAATATTGATGAGCACCAGGCTCATTTCCAGAAGTCTGAGAAAATAAAAAAAGAAAAGAAGCTTGTTAGTCCTTAATTTGTTATCTCGGTTATCAGCTTCTTACTGAGAGAAGGCCAGGAGAGAAATGCCAGTGTTACCACCTAATTTGGAAAGCTATGCTAGGATTAACGGATCTTCAAAGGTAGAAATATTAGGAGTAAAGTTAATTCTGCTTCCCTCTACCTGAAGCGGCACCAATGGAAAAGCATACTGATGAAGCAAAGGAGAGAAGAAGAAAGAGCCAGGAAGTTTGGGAGCTGGAAGAGAATACAGATGCATAAGCCTTAAGAATGGGCAGAAGTATGCAATAAGCACAGGGAAGCACAAACCCTTTGCAAGTTTGAGACAACCCCAAACTCTTAGAAGAAGTTAATCTGTAAATCTAAGCAGCTTCTTTACTCTGCTAGCTTTAGTCAATTTATACAATTTTCTTAAAGCTTCCTTGGATTTTCCACCTTCCTGGAGAAATAGGGATTACACTGGGTTCCACTACCTTCTTATTTCCTGTTTCTCAGAAGAGAGGATAAGACCTGTTTTCACAATAGAGCCTTAGAAGGGTGAACACCTGCACAAGTCGCTATCTTTCCTTGTGTCTCTGTTAAAATAAGAATCTTGACAGTATCAAACACTAACAAACTTCATGCCTCAGCTGCCCAAGAAACTGGTCTAATACAGACCCCATTTAAAGAGGAAAACACACTACAGGTTTAAAATACTCCAGCCACTACACAAACATTGAAGGTCCATTCTCTAACTGAAAGGGCAAAAAAAGCCAGCTTGAAGAACTGTATCTAGATATGAAACATTATCTGAAAAAGTCTTCTCCCTTTCCATTAACTCTACAAAACATCCTAGTAATATATACACTACTGTTACCGAAAAACTCGGAATAAAGGACTTATCGACACCAATGTGATGTAGATAAGCAGACACTTCTTTATTGACGGCCGGGTGCGCAGGGGAGTCCTCTCACCAACAACGCACACCAAGCTCCAGAATCATACATCATATATAGAACTTATCCATGCATATTTATTACATACTCATACATAAACATATCATTTCCTAGAAATCATTTACATACCCTCCTCCCCTTTCCGATTATGCGCAATAGAGGCTAGAAGTTTCTAGAAATGGGTCTGGGGTGTAATAGGAGTAGGTGGTCTATGAGTCGGTGGTCGCGATCTCCCCCTGCCGGAATTACCTTTTGCTTAAGGACACGGTTCTCTGGCAGGTACTTGCCAACTATTACGGTTGACTTCCCTTAGTTTTCATTGTTCTAGACCTTGACAGCTACATGTATTCTTCTAATACTATTAATTATTTTGTGAATCAACTGGTACCTATGGGTGCTTAGTAACTAAGTTCTAGATGATTGGTTTTGAACAATCCCTTCGGCCTTGGTACAGGCTGTGCGAAAGATTCCATAGCAGCATTCCGTTACTAGTTGAATGTGCAATAGATATAAACATATAATTCCTACTAAAATATCTCCTACCCCTATATATTTATGTTAAAATCAAACACAACTAATTCTCCTTAATAATAATAAAATGGCAAATTGGTAACACTACGAAAGGGTGCCCCTCTGAGGCATGTAAGAAAGTGTATATGCACTTGTTATATTCTTTGCATAAATGCAACTATTGTCAGCACAAAACACTCTGCAAAAATCCTCTATGAACTGAGCCTCCTTCCCAGCGGTTGTCAGTTTTAAGACAACAGCTCTCAGCAAGGGAACAGTTGCAATGCTAATATGTACAGGAGTAACAAAACCACATGATTTTTCACTTTGCAGAGAAAAATCAGTCAAATTACAAGGATGAAAGACTCAAACCTTGAGGTTAAATGGAACTTGGTAAACACACAATTACTCAGTGTGTCTTCATTATAAATACAGTTGCAGTCACTGAGCCTAGGCTTATGGCACTATTTTGTTGATGAAGAGGATATTGTAAAGGGGTCAGCTCAGAAGTAACGAATCTTTATTTCACCAGTGCTAAGCAAGAATCAAGACATGCTACATTCAGAGGGCAGAGGTGAAAGGGACAGTTTGGAATAAAAAAGCACAAGAGAATCCACATGGCGACACAGTTTCCACAAATCACGCTGCTCATGCACCTTCTGCATGACGATGGCATATCTCCCGTTGGAGACCAACAATTCCACCTGTGAGTTAAATTATTCTCATGGAGCAGATCATTAAGTTTCCCTAATACCTTATCCTATGACCAATAACAATTCTTTCGTTTTGTATTACTGCCTCAAATGACTCTTCACTAAATATTTAAACTGCTTTATAAAGTTGGCAAGCATTAAAAATACCCTCAGATGGTCAGATAACCTTATCTTACACATGGAAGAATAAGCATGCCAGTTATGCAGATGTAGACAGCAGAAGCACATTGTATCGGTGTCAGAGCAGACTGGATTTGACATCTACACAATATACAACAATTTAACTTGCACAAGCTAACTTGCATGACAGACAGAGAAAGATACAAAACAGTTCACGACGACAAAGTGTTACTAGCACTGAGTACAGGAGTTAAGTCTATGACACTCAGCATGGTTGCTTTCTAGCAATATCCCCTGTATGCACAATCATATTTATCTTCTCCAAAGATGACACAGCCATCATATTTACCAACAGACATACTAATTTCTGTAACATATAGTTTGAGAAGTTTCTTTTCTGTTTTGTCCAAGAACTGTACAAGTCTAAGATCTTAATAGCTCTTAAACACCCTTTGAAAGATCTAGGACATGCATCCAGCACGTTACAGCTCACTCAGAAAATTCATTTCAGCACCTTAAGTATGTTGACCAAAATCTCTACACGAGCATAAATCAGCCAAAGAAACAAGCAGTGAATTTGAAGGGGAGGTAAACTGTGCTGTAAAATCCATCAGTTCATGAGCCGTTCCACAGGAGGCAATCCATTTGATTCCTAGTAAGCCACTCAACGATGAGAGTAACATAAAAGCTCTAGAAATTCAGCAATGCCAAATATTGTCTGTGAGATTCTAAATACTTTTAACTCATTTTAACTCAACAGAAAATTATATTAGCATCATACTTGGCAGTACATATTAGAGCAGCAGGAGCAAGACTGCACGCAACCCAGAGTCAGGCAGGAGCCAGAGAAAATCACAGCACTAAAAACAAGTGAGCAGAGCAGATCAGTACAGCAACTAAGATCAGCCACAACACAAAAACCTTAAAAAAAAAAAAAAGTATTTTCATGACCTAAAATAAGAGTTCCAAGCCCATAGGTGGAGAGTATGGCGTCAGGGCAGCTGAGCCTGTTTAGGGCAATTAAGGCTTCAGGTGTCCTGAGGACCTGCCAGAGCTCTGCTCAGGCACAAACAATCAAATTAATCTCAGTTGGCCTTTGAGTGAGTCCCTGCTACCAGCAACTGGCTAGGGGGAGATGAAGTCAGTCACTTAAAACATGTCAGACAAATCACCATCTCAAATTATGTCTTCATTGACTCTAAAAGGCACATGGGCAGCTAGAGGATGCACAGACACCTAAATTTTGCAGAGGTAAATCCATCCCAATGACATGTGTACTAGAGAGAGTCCTAGTCTAGGCTCAGGAACAAACAAGGAAGACAACTGGAACTTGAACTGTCTGGGAACTCATTTGTTTCTTGCATGTTTCTGTATGTTTTTAATAGCATTTTCCTTTTTCAGGAAGCTGCTGTTTCCATAGGTCGCATACAGTGCCATAAGGAAAACCACATGAGGTTGTTTCTGACTATAAACAACACTTTTACAATTGTTGCCCAAGAGCTTCTATTTTTGCGTACCAAAACAGCAAAACAGCTGGGCTGAGAGCCATTTCTTGGTGCATGGGCATTTAGCAAGAAATTATTCCAAAATGTATATTCTTCTCATTTTGTTGTTACTTCAAATGAGTGGTGTGGTTCATTCATACTAGGAAGGCTCCCTATTTTGGACTGAACAAAACCGGGGTTAAGATAATCATAAATTGTGATCATCTAAATGGGAGTATCATTTCATAAAATATTTTTTATGTGAACCCTTTTTCACAATCCAGTTAGGTCAAGTTGTTATGGCCACTGTATATTTTCAGTAGTTGTACTTTTAACTTAAAAATAATGGTGCTGTATTGACCACAAGATAACCCTTCTTCATTATGAGTAACATCAGAGAATATATCTTTCACACATTTTTGCTTT
>VZSC01008483.1:146170-163670 GCA_013398225.1 Steatornis caripensis | reverse complement strand
TTTGTCTCATGGTCTGTTTTGGAATTAAGATCTTTTCACTCCTCCATAACTAAGAAAGCAAATGCCCTAAGTCTTGGTTAAAGAGTCTAAGCAGCAGAAGATGTCCTGCCAACAGACAGAAGTTTTTCATTGTCTATGAAAAAATTTGTGTTGGCTGTGCAGACAGAACTTCAAGTTCAGCATATTTATTTTGAGAAGGACTACAGAAAATGAAAGGAAGTGGGAACAACATGAGTGAAGAGAGCAGAATTTGACCCTACACATTTAGAAATTGAATTCTTCAAACTGATTTGGAAGTAACAAAGATGTCTTGTGCTAATGAGAATTTAGATCTCATCTTTAGAAGGTCTACCTAAAGTTGACTAAGAAAGCAATATGACCCTGTTTTTCCATTGTCTTGCATAGTTGTAAAAGCCAATACAAGAAACAAATTAGGTGTGAAATACTACCCAGTCAGCATACATTTGGTTTGAACAGTAATAAGCTCTACATTCCCTACTCCAAGCCAACTAAACTGAAAGTGAATAAGAACTGGTACTAAGAATGGCAGGATGCTGATGATGAGATACAAAAATCTTTTGTAGAGTTAAACAAAAAGCTTATCCCTTATTTATGGATATGTAAATCATATCCGAAGTCAGTGTAAAAATCATAGAACAAAAAAAGGAGACACCAGGATGATATTGTACCTTCACATTCTGCACGTATATTTTAAATATATTAATATTTTTAAAGGCTTTTTAAGTGTGACTATCAGACAAGTAATTTTGAGCTTGATTCTTTCTTGCATTAAAGCTTGCACTATACATGGCTTTTGTCTAGAAATATTATTTTTATTATGACTGTTAATTAACTTGTTTCTGAAGTAACAAAACTTGCAGTCATGCTATCTGTCTGTCTTGACGTCCCTTCCCAGTAAGTTTTCAACCCAATAACACATTCTGACCAACTCCAGTGGGCACATAGAGCTCTCCACGATATAGAATTCCCACACTCTTAGGAAAACGGGTGGCCAGAGAGAAGAGAGAGACCCTCTGTCAGTGCCCCAGCAGAGATCAAAGCTCACCATCAAGGATGCAAAAGCTTTTGGACTCCTTTCAGAGACTCCACACAGACCCACATTCTTGAGAGACGGATCCACACAGAGCCAGACTTTACGAGCTCCCCTATTAAAGGAACTGCTTGTTCCACCCCTGCAGTTCTGACAGTAGTAACTCTAAATGACTTCTACACCCAAAGAACTGTAGTTACAGAAAACAGGAGAGGAGGTGGAGGGATAAACCACTTTCACTTGGAAGTAATACAATGCTAGGGTGGTTTCCACTGCACTGGTTATGAGCCAGTTTGCATCACAAGGTACTTTTACACTGCAGTTGATGTCAAGAAGCTAAAAAAATTAAAATCAGAATAATTCAACACAAAAATTCACTGTGTGCATTTTCGCTTTCCTGGCTATGTTCAAGCAGAAACTACCCAATCACATCAATGCCATGTTCCACCCAACTGGTCTAAGTATTAGGTGCCAACAACATTCATGGCAAGCAGAGGGCCATCAGAGTAACTGCAGAAGAACTGCTCTTGTCCAAGATAGTTTAGCACAGGATCATTTTAAGTATGCATTGCACTGCACCAAGTGCAGTGTGGTTTTTTTCCCCTACAGTCACAGGCTTGGTTTTGAAACTGGCTCCACCCAAGCTGACCCTGAGTCTCCAGCAGAGCTTTGCTGAAATCAGCAGAGCTCTGCATAGGAGATAGTAGTTCAGCCTGGACTGCAAGACTGGGACTGAAACTCATGTAAAGAAAGAGAGGAAAATAGTGACTCTTGAAAAGTGTGATTAAGTCTAAGCATTTACTGGATAATAAATTATTTGCTAAAACTCTAAGATAATTTCAATAGTTGTTCATTAACCTTTAAGGCATTTAGTTCTGTGTGGTCAATGAAGTCAATGTGAGCTTTTTTCTATTACAGAGAGGACATTATCCGAGATATTATTTATCAGGCAACTGAACGGGTAGTGTTTTTATTCCAATAACACCTACAAGCCACAGGAATTATGCTAGAACAAAACAGGATAACAATGCTGTTGATTTTGCCTCTGTGGCCATTACAACCCACCTCAGCGCAGTGCACAACTCCGCTGTTCTATTCAGCATGCCCTCTATCTTGCTGGTAAGGCACAGGCAGCCAGCTGCATCACCCAGATGCCTCTTTCCCAAACTGTTGCAGTAGTGCCTTACAAGAAAGTAGATTGCCTTCCAGGCGGTTATCAGGTCTTGGTAACTGCTCAGTAGTGGTTACACAGCCTGAATGTATGTGTCAGTGCTTTCTATGAGACACCACTTTATTCTTCCTGTGGTTGCACCAATATCTAGAGGATGTCCTCAAAAGCCAATGATTATGGATGAGCCTCCCAAAAAACCCCCAATGTCTATCTATACTTTGCAATGACCACACTGGGGTTCAGAGGCATTCTTGCCTTCCATAAATGATTCCACTCTCCTTCCACAAGCGATGATGTTACCGCAAATATTTCCCCACGAGCAGATCATTCTCCCTAACCAACCCAGAGCATTGTCAACTTCCAGTTTTATTGGAAGGTACTCCACAACTATTTGGGTATCCAGCCTTATTTCTGGAAATCTTGCCACTGTAATGCCTCACACCCCTGAACGAATTGCTCTTCATGAAGGACGGGAAGCGGAAAGGTATCTAAAACCCATTAAATCATATTGGGTACTAAGAAACCTGGAGATAGGAGTACAATGTGAGTTAATGGGACCACAAGCTCAAAGAAATACTGACTTCTTCATGGTAACTCAGAAATTATAACAACCAGCTGTTCTGGGGGTTGGTTTATCTGCTTCTCATGTTCTTATCAGTCACTACAATGTCAGCTGGTGTTTCTTACCACCCTGCACCTTCTAGACAATAAATCACATCTTTGCAATCCTTTCCAAAAATGTATACCGTTCTAGGGATAAACTCTTCCCAATGTGATGCCTGAGAGCTATGTTCAGAGCTCCACTTCTCCTTCAAGGGTTTGCTGTAATTCATAAGCTTGCTGCTTAATTGAAAAGTAATTAAGATATCCAGGCTTAGCATTTCCCCCAAGACTACTGACTGCTACAGTCAAGCTTTTTCCTAGACATGTAAAGAACATTTAAAAGTGCTCATGTCTCTTGGGTCTTGCCAGGCAGCTTTGTTTACTGGCTGTCTGCAAAATAACTCTATCAGTCAGAGACGGCTGCAGAATCTAAAGATCCGGCTGGTACTTAACTTGACTATAAAAAAAATTATTTATCCATTCTCCCTTCAGACCAGCAAGGAAGGATTTAAGTCTCAGTTCAACATACGACCTGAAAAAAGTCACTTTTTTACAATCATATAAAAGAGAGGAATGAACACAGCTCATTACTGGTTTTTGACAGGGCTTAGTATGTCAGCACCTAAATCAATGTGAGGATTATAACATTTTGGAGTAAAAGATGCCAAAACCTGTCTAGATAGATTTGAAGGGCAGTGCGTTACAACATAACACAAAATATTAGCTCCCTACAAGAAGCTGCAAGATTAAGAAAAATTAATTTCATAATACGTCCTGGTAGCATGACTTCCACAGCTTAACACTTCTTAGCACTTCTCACCCAGAACTTAACACTGCCATACAAAAGAATCCACCCAGATTTCTCACCCATTCCTGTTGCTCAGCTTTCTTTTCAAGCTTCAAGCATGGTGAAGGATGTCCTTAGACAAGCTTTGACTATAAGCTTGAGGCTGTCCCTTATAGCTGTGTTCTTACTACATATCAAGAAAATACAGTGTATTTTATGAGTCTGATCCCCTCTCACTCATGATTAGCTTGTCTTATGGCAAGCACATTACATTTGTGAGTGTCACCTTCCAGGCATCTCACACCAATATAAAGTACTATGCTGTGAACAACAGCATAAACAAAACCAAAACCACTTCAAACAAATTTTGAACAGAGATCTACTGAAAAGCAAAAAGCAAAGAGAGATGGACTTTTCTGTTCCCTTTTTCCCCTGAGCTTGCTAAGCCTTAGGCCCACTTTTGGGTAAGTGTGTTAACCACTTCATCTGTCTGAGAGAAACACCAGCACCGGCACCATTTTAGTAACAACCCACACACTGAATTTCATTACAAATTGATTTTAAGTAGGTTGCTTTTTTAGGGCTGATGCTGTTTTCCTTCACTGCCAGGACAGGAAATATTCCATTCTAGGTCATGAATAAAAGAAAAATTTATAGACTTCCGTCAAATCCTTTTTTTTTCCTCCAGCTACAGAATATTCTCAAGATCACAATTAGTAATAAGAGATCTGAGGTATTTTCCTTTTATCTATGCATACTCTGTCTACATCCATCATTGAGAATAAAGTCACAAGATTCTGTTAGCCAAAGATATGAGCGCATTGATGAGGCAATGGGAAGCTCTGTTATTTATTGAAAGTGGTGAGACTGGCTTTTCAGACTACAGAAAGAGACACACTGTATCCTCTGCATGCTTAATCATCATTAAAAGTGGATTAAAAATTACTATCAAACCAATTTTATCATTGCAGAAAAGAATATCACATGGATGAACCAATAAGCCTCACAAGATACATAGGGAGATGATAGAGAGAAAAACGTCAGCTGCAAGAGTTGGGGTTGTTCAGCCTGAGGAAGCTAAGCTGGATGTGGGACCTAACAGTCATAAAATACATTAACATTTTGCTGCAAACAGGAAAGGAACAACTTGTTCTCCACATTCACAGTAGATAAGCCAAGAAAGAATGGCCATAAACTGTAGTGAGAGAAAAAAAAGTTTAGACATTAAAAAGCTTTCCAATGGGAAGGATAATGAAGGCCTCCAACAGATCACCTGCACAGGCTGTGAAGCCTCCAGAAAAAGACATCTTTAAACTCTAACTGAATAGACATCTGTCAGGAATGACAGAAGTATTACCGAGCCTGCTTGGAGCAGAGCAATGCGCAAGACTGCTTTCAATGGTCTCTTCTTCTCTGTTTTTCTGCAGTTTCTGTGGTCAGTTCAGGAAAGCAGCTGGGGTAAAAATCATTCCAGTGAAAGGGGGAATCCTCCACCTTTTTTAGTGAAGGAATCTGCAGGTGCACCTGTGTCCCAGTACTGTGCCTGTTTTGTGTAGAGGAATGACGCTATGAGTAAAGTCTAGCAACGCCTAACAACGTTAATACTTTATCTTAAAGTTGAAAGAAAAAGCCGTTCAAATTTGGATGCTAAATCCTCCCCCCAGTTTATTTCAACTATTCTACTGGAAACTGTATGGTTACTTAGCAAAGACAATTTCTGCTTACAATCTATGGAGAAAAATACAAGTGGGGAATGGATAAACATCAGGATGCTTGGATGTACCCTGGGATACAGGCAGCTAGGTGAAACCCCAGGTCTCTTTGCAGTAGGCCATGTTCAGAGGAAGAGGACTGCAGAGGTTTGTTTCACCAAAGGAGGTGACATTGGCTGTTTAATCTGTTCTGTGCACCATACTGCATGTTGTGATACATCTTCCTCATGGACAGTTCTACAGGAGGTTCACTGATTTTTTCATCTGGAAATTTGCTCCAAGTCCCAAGCCTGCAGCAGAGCTGTTAAGCTCCCAGAAGTGCCACCAGGGCAAAGGTAACATTAGTTTTGATTGACATACAGCCATTTATAATTATCTCAGAGAACCACTGCACAACCACCTGCTCAGGTGTACACACGTTTTCTGGGTTGTAAATAGCTCAGTGAAGGGACTGTCTGTAACAATCTCTAGCCTTGTATTTGTACAGCACCTAGCACAACAAGCTGAGACCATAACTAGCTTCTCCATGATAATCTGTAATACGAACATGAAATACCAAACTAAGTAAAGAGGGAAGCATTTAAAGGAAACCTATGTGACTGCCAGAAGCTATAATTTGATAGTACATACTTTTAATGCTCTGTACATTTAATAGTCAATGTTTCCTGAGGCAAATCACTGACAAAAGAAGTTTGGGGACCCATATGAAGCCCTTTTTAGAGCTGAGTCAAAGAAACAAGTCACACAACAAAATATCTCCTCTATAGGAAATGTTTATTAAAACCTCTTTGGGTAGACTGAAGGCTCCATGTTATGAGGCTTCCAGTTCAAGGCTCAGAAGAGAAGAAAATTTTTAAAATGCTAAGTAGGCAGAGTCGTCCATTTGACTATTTGGTTCAAGAAAGTTCAGAGATTGCTCTCGTGATGCACTAGGCTGAGGCTATCACGGAAATAATGATAAATGTCTTTTCCAATGTACTGACCTGGATGTTAGCATATTTTTTTGCTGAACATTATGGGGTACTTCACCTACTACACAATTGATTTTCCAGTAAAGCTTAGACTCCTTTCTGATTCCAATAGAAATCTGCAAGCCATTTTCTTTACTATTATCATCCAGCACTGGGGGAGAGGGGAGCACATTATGAAAATCCAGCAGCATTGCAGAGTCCTAGTTTAGTAGTTCTGAGAATAGCCTGTCAAATTCTTTGTGTGCATGTGCACACTCTCATTTATTCATATAAACAAGGACATCTGCAAAGCCCAAAAGGTCTTTGAAAGCACAATACTTAAGCAACTAGCACTTTTTCAAGTATTCAAAGACATTGGAATGAGACCTGGTAAAAAGCCACAGCTTTTTTTTTTTCTGTTCTATGTATGTTAGTTTTTCCCCTTCATCCTCTCACCTTCAGCACAAATATTTTTTCAATTTTCAGAATCCTTCTGCACAAAGCTGTATTTTTATTCCTCCCAAGTTTTTCTCAAATTGAAGCCAAACTATCAAAGCCTCCTAACAATTTTAAAAAAAAAAAGAATACAAAAAAAATCAAGGAAGCTTGGTGTATTTATTTGCTTTTGAAACATATGAAAGATGTAATTTGAGAAAAGATCTCAGGGCCCCACAATAGAGGAAGCTAGCATGTACAATCCAACATATGTAACAAATGCCACATATGGTATGCGGTTTATCACCTTCCTTAAATTAGATCATGTACCATGTGTAAATTTTCCCACATAATATGTACTATAACTTAGGTTATATCAACAAAAAACCTCGTTCTCTTCTCCTACTTCATATATTGAGGCTGCAGAATTTGTTATTTCAGGAGTGCTTTTGCCCAAGATAGTAATGTGTATATTCACCTTGCTGCCCTGTCAGGGCAACTGCCTTATCCAGGCATTCAGAGAGAACTTAAGACTGTTTGCCAAACGAAAGGAAAGGTGCTAGGTGTGACGTCAGCCTGCAAGTGGCTGGATTTCTTTGCAAAGTGTCACGGAGAGCCTTCTGGTGACACATATACATCCCTCTACTTGCATGAGCCCACATTATCATTTCTTTGACAGTATCAAGATATGCATGACTGCCCATTTCTAGTAAAGGGACACAATGCTGGACAAGGAAGTAGCCCTTAGTGCTTGACAAAGTCTTGCTTGCCACTGCCACTGTACACGGTTAGCATGATGGGAGCCATGTGGCACACAGATGAAATGCAGCTGGTTTGCGCTCATTCCTTCAAGAGCGGGTCCAAGTACAACAGCACTTAAAATGCAGCCTGCAGGAAGTAAACAACAGCCACTAACGCTAATACTGCCACAGGGGTACACAGCAACAAATCAAGGCACCTTCGCATTTCATCAGCATGCTCAACCCTCTGGCTGACCCACCCATGCTAACTGATGCTTTTCCAGGACAGTCCAAATTAAAACTATCCCCCAATGAGGCCAAAAGGCCACAACCATTTCGACTCCTTTTTCCGCTATAATACTTTACTTGCAATCATGCTTTCCTCCAAAAGATCACAACATACATGGGAAAGAATTAGCACATGAATAGCAATAACATGGACAAGGCAGGAAGAACAGACCAAGTGCATCAGTGTATCTACAGGATTGCCAAAGCCCCGTTTCTAAAAAGGTTCATATTTCAGCAGCGATGGCTTTGACTGCTTTAATTCAGCGGTACATGTCCAGGGGCTAAAGCTGCCTTGTCATTGATACACTTGACTGGCAGGCATGGATCCTCCCTGTCAGAATACCCAAGTGCTTAAGTAATGACTAGTGCTACTTGAGTGGAAAAAACTAGGCGAGCTGTCAATACAATGGGTGTCAGAAGCACATTGTTACTCATCCTAATCACAGTAATTGTACACAGGGACAGGCAGGGAAGAGAAGGAAATGAATGCCTATCTGCTGGCAACAATGCAACTTCATTTAACCTTAACAGACCAGGCATTGATATCATTTCTTCCTGGCACTCTGCAATCCTGATGTCAAAACAGCTTCTCATTTGCAATGTATGACAATTTCCTCACATCTGAAAAGACACTGCTGCAAGTCAATAGACTACAAATTGCACTTCGAAATAGGATCATCTTAACTAAAGCCTGCCTGCTTTCCCCAGGAGGCCCAAACCCATTCCCCCCTCCTTTTAATAATTTGTATGTTTAGGTGTTCGGTCAATTTACTTTACACTTGTAACGTCTTATAGCCAAGGCCATCAATCAGATTCAGTGTGACAAAAATATCCTGCTACGATATTACAGGTTATTAAAGGGATGATGGGAGAAGGCTGCATGCATTTACTGGGCCTCTTTTTTCTCATCTCAGGAAACCTGTCACAGATCTAAGCTGGTGATTCATCTTCTCTTCACTATCAACAGGTAGCAGCCAAAAGTGGACTTTGATGAGCTGCTTTCACTACTCTTTTCTTCTCACCCTCTAAGCCTTCTGTAGCTGCCCCCCCTCCACGTTTTTCCCCACTCCTGGAAGGATGTGTGGCCCAACTGCTGTTGTTAAGTCCAAGTGGGTAATTAGCTCACAGCTCCCAAAAAGGCCAATGAAAAGTCCCAGGAAAGTTCAGTGAAGGGCTTTCAGGAAGGGGCCCTGTCAGAGCCTGGTGAACTGGTTTTTCAGGAAGCCAGATTCACCCTGCAAACTTTTTGTGTAAAGCTCTAAACCAAACATTGATGAAATGCTACCATTCAGATCATCTTCTTAAAGACTTTTAAAGAAAAAATAAGCTAGATAATCTATAATATTCTTACACATAATGAAATATATAAATAATTTTACTTAATAGGACTTGCACCATTTTCTCTGAGCTTTACAGCCCAGGTTAAAGGTGGGGAGGAATGGAAGGGCAACAGCTTACTCCCTGATTTCCCAGGCTACTAACTGTCTGCATGCAGGGTGTCTATTTATGACACTGCACATCACCTCTAGAGCCACACGTCAATCCCAAAACTGAAAAACAAAGGGCTGAAATAAAGTAATAAGCACAAAGAACAACGTGAGGCCTACATGCTGCCCTGGAATTTCTACAAGTGACAGCCTGGGTCAGTGAGGATCTGAAAGGATGCAGCAGCTGGCGTACAGATGCTGAAGATGGATATGTAATCTCTCTTCCCATGTTTAGTTCAATGGGAGAGAGCATCACCCTGACTGCTTGTGATATTCCAGCAGTCTTAACATTTTAAGCCAAGGGTCTTAATTCCAATATTGTAACATTTCCTGTCTTCCTTTGGAATAAAGATAATACTATATGTCTGACCCATAACACCAGCACAGCATCTTCATGCTGGCAGATCTGACACACAGAGAATCTCTGGGAAAAACAGTTATTTTCTGCACCACATCTGTGCAGTGGTCATGAATGGGGATGGTGTTCCTCTCACAATAAAATACATGACTGAAATGGTGAAGCTCTGCTGAAAAACAAGATATACACAGCCCATCTGATTTGTGTACTGAAGTACGTTTATTATATACACACAGAAATATCTAAGTTGACTCAAGCCCAGTCACCTTTCCTCATGCTTTGCCATATTCTGTTCTTCTTTAATACCCTCAGCCTCCCATCAACTGATCACACAGAAAAGCTCCATGCTACCAAGGAAGAGTGACAGGCTGTATCAAGTGAGTGACTGAACTGCAGAAATCCAAGTGAGAAACACTGCTACTAGTCCTCCAGCCTTGTTTGGGACCAAATTTTTAGCAGGATACTATTTAAAAGAACTCTGTCATAATGACATACAATCTGATTTAGTACCTAGGAAACACCCTAGGCGATCAGAGACCACAGTCTTTTTGGGCCTTTCTTTCTGGGGATGGTGTCTATTAAATGGTTGCCAGTTTCTGAGAGGGAGCTGACCCAGTGATGTCCATGACCCTTAAAATCCTGCATTCCTCTCTCATATAATCTTTAAGAAGAAATCCAGGACTGCTTTTGGAACTTAATTATATCTTGTATATAGTTCAGTTATTGTTCTCTACTATAATTTACTTAAGTCTCTTAAAAATCAATTTATCTGGGGTTTTATTTTAGCACTAGCTGCCCTGTAAATGTGTAGGAACATCTAGGGAACATATACAGCATTAACTCCAAAGGCCACTTTTGACCACTCATCAAAATGGCACCATTGTCTGGCTGCGAACATTTTGTGAGGTGACATGACTGCACTCAGCTGAACCTATGGCAGGAAATGGTGGACTGCCATGGGTTGGTCTGCTGGTTATTTATGTTTTCAAGAGACAGATGCCTATCAGTAGCAGTCATGCAGTGAAATGAATGTAAGAAAACCATGAAGAACATTTACAACATCATTTCACCACGTTTAATGCTTTCAGTCTCAGATGGCTGTTTTACTATGTACCCATTACCCAGATCCCTCCACAGATGGCATTGTCCATGTAAGAAACAGCAGTCTGGACCAGACCTTGAGGAGGATATTCTTCCTAACCTGCCACCCTCCTGTCCTATGTGAAGGCTGAAAACCTGCTAGTCATCCTGCCCTGAAATGCAGTTTCCCACCAATAAAAGGCAAGAAAACATTTCTCCTGGGCTATGCAGGGCTGGGAGGACTTTTACATGGTCCAGTATGGACTAAGACAACGATCACATCATTAGACAGAAAAGTTAAGTCTACCTTCAAAGAGATGGAACAATCAGTCCCAGAGAGGCCATTAAACAAGTAATGGAGAAGTGTGCGAATTACATCTAAAGCTTTACGCAGAATGAGTAAGAGAAGACTGGAAAAAAGCATCAGTTGCTGGAAAGACCACAGGGTTCTGCTGATGGCATTAGGAAGGAGGTGGCAGTGCACTCCTACCTTCAAGAAGGTGTTTCAGTCATAGGAAGCCAGCTACATCCCATGTTGTGAGCTGGCCGTATGGGCAGCGGAGGCCCTGTGACACAGGCTAGCAGGCAGGATGCAGGTTGCAGCACAGGGACCCTCCAAACCAACAGCTCACACTGTCTTTTTGCATGCTATTGGTGACGGTTGTCAGAAAGATTTTATTTCCCAGAGGGGGAAAAAAATGTAAGAGCAGGACAGACAACAAGGAAAGAAAAGTGTGTCTAGAGCTAAAAAGTGATGGAGCCACAGGCTTGTGTTCTTACCTAGATGCCTGTTGGTGCTGAGGCTACCTGATGTGAGCTCCCTTCTCTCCTCCTGAAGTTAGCTAGTGGCATGTCAAGGCCCATGGGCCAGCTCTGATATGTCCCAGCTGCATTGCCATGGCTCAGGGTGCCTAGGAAGAGCTCTGCAGAGGGATAGGAAAGGCGAATACATCACAAACAGAGGCAGGACTGTTGAAAGACAGGATCCTAAGAGGAAAAACAGCAACACAAAGAAGGTGTAAAAGACTAGAGGAAGAACACCCATAGAGACTGACCAAGCAGGTGGGTGCAGCCAAGACTGGCCTTACAAGGCCAAGAACTGACAGCAGCCTCCCTTGCCTGCCCCATGTCTGCCTGGCCAGCAGTGCACTTCAGGGGCAACAGCTACCTTGTATGTTTTGCCCTGTGAGCTGATGAAGTGTCCAGGTGGTGTGGAGACCCTGCAACGGGGATGCTTCCCCCATCTTTCCTCCCTGGCTAGCAAAGCCATCTGCTAAGCCAACAGTGCTTTCACACCTACATACTTTTCTCTTTCATGCATATTCGCAACACCATTATGATCTAGAAATGTTGTTTTTGTGGTTTTTAAGAGTGCAATTTTAAGCATGGTTGGTTTTTGTATACTGTTTATTAAGATAAAAGGTCACAGAGATTTTGCTTTGCAAGCCATTAAGGAGGATATTCATAAGGCTCAGATCTTCAGCACAAATTAATACAGCCCTCAAACAACCCTGGGCTTCGCAGTTTGCTCTTGCTTAGCGCCAGTCTTTCCTGTAATTTAGGCAGCCCCACAAGAGGGCTTCAGGGCAACAGCCTTATCTGGAATGCTGAGGAGGAAAGGGGATGAATTTAGTGAATAAATTTTTTCTTGAGCAGTGACTAATTTAAAAGGAGCAAAATAGCATTTCCAAAATTACAGGCAATTTCACTAATTTACTATTATCTAGTGTAGCAGAATTTTGACAGCAGCAACCACAGTGTGAGTTATTGTTAGGCATGTTGTAAGATGCTGTGATCTTTGCACAGCCAGCCCTTTTTTTTTTTTTTTATATTGAACTTTGAATACACTGTAGTGTCTGTACCTATGGAGAGATGGCTCAGGAAACAGCTAGAATATTAAGTACCCAGTTTTATGTCTCCCAAAGGAGGCTGCTTCTAATATTATACATTACAACAGCATTGCCTGAATGGTTTATTAATGGTAGCAAAACAGAGTGAATACGACATACAATGATAATAACAATAAATGTTATTTATACGGTGCCTATCTGTGACAGTGCTCTAGAGGCCTCACAAAAATACACTTAAAATGCTAGCATTGCAGTATTAAAACGTGCTCAAAGACTCAGCAAATAAAATGGTTTTGATGTTTAAAATATGATTTACTTATATGCAGTGCCCTTAGCAGCAAATTTATGTTTTAGGTGGACAGATAGATATTTCTAAAAATCAGTGACGATTGTGTTTGTCCAAGTGCTTGGAAGCCAACTTAAGCTGATGATACAAAAAAGATTCTTTAGCCCAAGCCATCTGCAGGTTCCTTTTAGGACTCAGAGCAGATTACATGGAAAGAGAAGCTCCTGAAGCAACCAGTTACATTGAATTATGTGTGCACACAATTCTAACTGCATGGTAAATATAAACGGACTTGGTTTTAAAATGTACCTAGAGTGCAAGGCAGCCAAGATAAACCAAAACACCTCTGGAGTCTCTGATCCTCCTTTCATATTCCTGGATAAACAGGGCTGTATATTTGACAGTCCTTCTCTACTTCCCATGCATTTCCAGCTTTGGAAATATCTTTCTCAGAGCTTATTACATGTGTTGGGATTTACCTCCCTGAGCAGCCTGCTGCTCCCTGTGCAGATGAGGCTGTGCTGGAGCATGCAGTGCCTGCCTCCCGGCCTCTGAGCCCATCATGGCTTTCCACAAGGGGTTGGAGCTGCTATGCCATCTCATACCTGCACCACCCCAGTTCTCATTCCAGTGTCGAAAGCCTCTCCTCAACATCCTGGCTCTAACCTCGTACACATAAAACACAGCAGATTCTCCTACGCTGGCTTCAGTGTCAAAATGAGCAATGTTCAGAGGAGCAGCGAGTGCCAAATTGCAAAGCCAACAATTTCCAGGGTTCACATTCCCTCCGAGATTAAAGGGTCTTTCTTGTCAATATCTATAACTTCAAAAGCTACCAGCAAAGAATGAATGCTAGAGCTGCAGAAAACTCTGCAAACTAGTCTGCGGAAAGCAGCTGGGGAGTAGGGGACAGAGACTTTAAGTTTGCATTTATTTATAGTTGGTGATGATAGCTGGGTTAACTGACAAATTCAAACCTGACTCTTCATTCTTAAATGCCGTATCTGATCAAATAGCCAAAATCACATTCCACCATTGTGTCTGGTATGCAATTACAGACCCATCTTCTAGTTCCTTATTTTACAAAGTGTTGCATAGCCCAGATATACCTGACCACATTTGGAAGGTTTATTAAGAAACAGTAAAGAGACTTTGACCAATGCCCTATTTATCTGCTAAAAACCTTTCCGTATGCACATCTGACAGCATCACAGCATAGCCAAAAGGAGCATGAGCTCATCTTTCTGCCTGAAGACTTTTCCCATTGAACATTCTGAATCAGGAATGAAAACATCCCATGTTCCCATGTATCCACAAACACAAACATTTATCCCCGTGCAGTTTTTTAAAAACAATTGTCATACCATAGAGAGCACACTTTGGTCCAGATTTACTATGCAAGAGACACAACTGCAGGGAAAATCCACTAGTTTGATCTTAATATTACCATTGATAAAGGTTATTAATATTTATATACTTTAAACATACTTAAGTGTATGTTTTATTTTTTCTAGAAAAATAAAACATCTGAGGTCACTTACAGGGAAAAGTTCTTAGAATCCATGAAACAGAATCTCGCAAATGGGCACGATCTGAGGTGAAAAAAAAGAATTAAAAAAATCAATCAGTAAAAGTTCAGTGGATTGCAAGCAACAGCAGCATTTTAAACGGCCAGAAAACTTGGCCCTAAATTCCCCGTAGAAGGTATATAAATAATCACAGTAAAACTATTCTTGTCCCAGGGCTTCTCTGTGACCACACAAGGATCTTTCACCATCCCTCTCCACGTAATAAACACGGCCTTTTTCTTTAACTGTGAACAATGACAACTTCTCCATTATCAAAGAACCCAGGGGAGAAAAATCATTTTGTCTTTGCATAAAACACTGCTCGATTTTATGCTTTATATAAAATAATAATGAATGCCGAAGGATCGCTAAGTTCCAAATCAATCACAGTCTTTTGATGTTATTATTAACTGCACATACTCCATTCTTGTGGTTTATGGTATCATCAGAACTCCTCAATTGATTTATACCCTGGTGATCTAGTTGTCTCTATTCATTATCCCATATTTAATTAATATATGCCTCAGAAGGAGTTGTCAAAGACAAAGTTAATTATAGTAGAAAAAAAGTCTAGTTGAAGTCACATGTCATATTTTAGTTTAGTGACAGCTCCCACAAAAGACCTTTTAAGTTGCTTTTGTATTTTTTTCAGCTTCTCTGAATAACTATTGTATTTTCCCACTCAAGTAACATGAAGACTTGTCTCTACTATTTACAAGACACTTTAGACCACAAAAAAGTTTCTTACATCTTTTACTAAATATTTGCAATTTTTGAGCTACACTTAAAAACTTTACCCTGAATAATTGAGAATTTGGCAACAGATTATTCTTATTCATCAGGCTCAAATACCACCTTTTATGAGGGGAAAGCAAGCATTGTACAATCTGTAGGTAAATACATCAGAATTTTTATTCAAAATTATTCCAGCTGTGTGGGCAACCTTTTTTGAGACACTTCCACCATGTTCAAACAAATTACTCCTTCTAGAGGAATGTTTGCAGAAACAGTACATTTTAAGTTCATGTTGGAAAATATTGATATAAAATGAACATTTTAAGTCTTAAGTATAAATATTCACTGTGGGAATTTGATTCAAAGCTTTACACTCATCCAATCAGAAGTGTGAGGCTCACATATCCAAAGAAAGCTGTCCTGCTTGTCTTGACTTAGGTATAATTAAAATTACATGTGTCAGAGCCCACTTACAAATAATACTGATTTTAAGACACATTTGCAGAATTATAGTGAATAATTTTGAATTATGAATATATTGAGAAAATCCTATCTGTTCCCAGATAAATAAAAAATATTAGTCTTAGTACGCCAAGGATGAATGCTGCTATGCACATAGCACTTGCACTCTTTACATTACATATGGTGATGCAAGGAAACTATTAAGCTGATATTTTTAATACTTGTTTAGGATTCTCTCCTCATGTATCTGTGTCCATTTTGCTACTGACTTTTCACTCTAGGTCTAATAGTAAAATCTCAGAGGGACGACAAAGTTAGAACTATAAAACACATCAAAAAAAGATCTAAAACTATTCCACCCATTAAAAATACCATTATTCCATATATGCTTATACCTTCCATTACACAGAACCTTACTGTATACAGCGCCCACCTAGATTGCTTTACAGAAATCCCTTTACAGGACTTCGCCAGACAGCTGATGTCCCTTTACTACAAAGATTCCCAGACATTTTAGACTGGTGATTGCTGTCACCCCCAAAATTTCCTCCACCATCAGCACTGCAGCTTAGAAATTTGTGATTGTATAATTATTATTCCAGGGCACAGATCTGCAGACCTGTCACAGACCACTTATTATGACCTCATGAACAGCAGACTACCATTTTTGAACCAGGGCTTAGAGACTCAACTTGCACCTGTATATGTTTACACAGGGTCCACCAACTGTATAAGAGAGATATCTATGGAATAAATTATATCTGGAATAAATTATATTGCTGCAAATCATTTGAGGACACCCACATTAAGAGGCATGACTCTGCTCTTGATTACAGCACTGTATTTATAAAACCACTATAACAACACATCTATTTTATTTCCTGAAATCTTTCAGGGGGATTTTTTTTTTCATCAGTAGATTCTTAAACAAAGTGGAAATTCAGACTTCAGTTTTTCCCCATCAGATTTGACTGCCATTCTGCAACAGTGCCAAGCTGGGGTAACCCAGTCCTTCCTTTGGAGTTTCAAAATTTTCAAAACTCTTCTTAATGCTGTTTCTGATTTGGAACCTGTAACATTAGCATCCACAACAGTCATAGTGCACTGGAATGTAAAATAATTGAAAAATATCTGTTTCTATGGGCAATAATAACAATTGGCCCATCAAGCAGGAAAACACAGCCTAGCATCCTCATTGTTCTCTGCAAGATTAACATTGCTTCATGAGCCACTGAACATCAGCAGCATGTCCCAAACAGGGCCATGGCAAGCATAGTTGTTACACTCTTCTCTAGAAAACAGTACTACTGACGAAGACCTGACATCCCTCAGTCCCTAAAGCTGACATTTTCAAAACTAGGTGGACAAACTGGATTCCTTGGTCAACATTTCAATATTTGATATTTCAATCTGGCAAAACACACACTCATATTCTTTTCTGTGTGGCAGAACTTCACCTCAAGAGGGCTGCTGCTCCACTTATGAAATTGATAATAGTTTTCAATGCTTTGCTAAATTTCCAAGAGCTGATCTAAGGATACCACTGCAGGAGGTCTGTGTGGAACCCACAGAGCCTCCATCCAGCTCCCTTTTGTTAACAGTATCCCTAAAAGCATAGCCCTGCACATCCCACCACCACCCACAAATCTTAGGGGATGCAATTTCTGGAGGAATTATGAATGTCTAACAGCTGGTAAACTTATTCTTTTTAAGTTATTCACTAAAACGAGTGACACCATTTTGGTTCATTAACCATTTCTGAGCAGACTTCAACTTTTTACCTATTCATTTACTATTCACAGCCATCTAACACAGCTAATACAAGCAAGTTTTAGCAGGCAGAGAAAACATTTTAGCCTTCCTGTTTATTTAAATTTCTTGAATGTGTGACTTAGAACATTTGAAATAATGAACATAAAAAAGAATGTAAGAAACAA
>VZSC01008483.1:42661-145992 GCA_013398225.1 Steatornis caripensis | reverse complement strand
ATACATATTAAAATATTGTTTATATAACAAAAATAATATAAATTTATAATAAATAATACAAGTATATATACAAATAAAGAACATAAAAAACAAAGACTATAAAAATCAAGCCAGACTCCATAAGTATCAAAAAAAGCAGGTGCATCATGAAGAAGTCATTCAAAAGGGGAATATACTTCTGCAACATTTGCAATATTTGACCCATTATGATTTCTAAGAGTGAGACTGACAATAGAACACCACAGTTTATAACCGTTCAACCTATGTAAACCTATTTCTTGACTTTCAAGTTTTTCTCGTATTTTTTACCTTCAATCAATATTTTTTCTCCTTAGTATGCATGCATTCACCTGTCTGTGATTTTCTAATATAGCTGTTTAGGTTGGCTTATTGGCATATATCAGTGAATAAAGTATTGTGCCCTTTAAATTATATCTCAGCTGGGACAGTATAGTGACCACAATCAGAGAGCCAGGGTGGGGAGCAAACACCTTCTCAGAGGCACTCCCTGCTCCAGCAACTGTATATTTAAGGATAGAATACAATTTCCTTGCAGTATGCTTTTCAAGTAATGGACAAATACATACCAGCACTTATATACAGTGATAATGGATATGGGCTGAGGAAAAAAGGAAAACAAATCTGTATAGGATGGAGGGTATTGATAGTCTCTCATCAATACAAGAACACTAAAAACATATTTTAAAAAGCTTCATCAGACCACCTGTGTGCATTCCTGCCACAAATCACCACTGTCTTCACGAATTTACAGAGGAACCTACTAAGTAAATATCTCTTCTTCACTTGTACAGTAAAAACGCAAGAAAAAAAAAAAAGGTTGTGAAGTGTCTGCTTGGGAGTATATACAAACTAAATCAAAGGTATTGTTCAAAATTTACAGCAGGTCATCTCTTCTTTTTTCCTATTTCTTTTCAATATCGAATGAAGGGCTGACCAGCAAGGTCAAACTTTCATTATTAATGAGTCATTGCTAGAGCTTTGTCTCATTAGGGCACTCAGAACTATGCATTTACTGCAATTTGCAGCACTTAATAGAGAAAGGTCAGAGCAGGTTACGTTCAATTTCCACTTGGCAGAGGGAGGAAAAATGGAAGCAATTCATTTGCACAAATTTGAATAATTCTTCTCAGTCTCTTTTTCTTTATCTATGTCTAGGTAATTCCTGCATCTTAGCCTGCTCACAATCATCCCAAACCTGCCAACAGCCGGCTTTCTATGAAGGCTGTAATGGAGCTGACAGATTCTATGAATCCAGGTGTCAAAATAAAGCCATTCATCTCCCCCCCCACCCCACAACAGGGAATAGGAGCTGTCTCTAGTGAGCTCTTAAACTTATCATAAATGTATCAAGATTGCTGTGGGCCATGAAACAGCTGTAGACAATTAATCTTTCCACAATTCTTCAGCATAAGAATTGCTTTCCCTGCAAAGTAACATCTGCCATGCTGAGGTGATTATTCACGGGCAACGGGCGCCACCATAGTTTTATGCATAGAGCCATCAGTGGCAATGAAGCAAAATTTATAGTTTTCCCTGGTTCAGTAAAAATAACATTTCAGCTGCATTAAAATGTCATCCATCAGCATTGTCCCAGAGCACAGGTCCCCATCTCATCCAGAGAAATTAAAAAGTATTCATTTTAATGGTAACTTGTGAAGCTTGCAGTGACATTGCTTCTTCCACACCCTCCCCCCTCTATTTTTGTATGCAATATTGAGGAGGAGGAGGAGGAGGAGGAGGAGGACTGAAGGAAAAGGTTATGTGGTGCAGCGAAGCTGAGGATTAAATATGCTACTGGGGAGTAATGATATACCAATTACTAGCCTGCTGGTTCTTATTTATTCATAACCCCTGAATGCTTAATCAAAAATCCTTGAATCAAATTGAACAACTAAAGAAGGAAAGTTATTTCACAGAGATAATGTAATTCTTCAACTTTAAAAAAAAAAAAGAGAAAAAAAAGAGAGAAAGAGAGACAGAGTGCCAAATGGATATAAAGGGAAGATGTGGCTCTTGCCAGAGTGGTAGAGTTAGTCTTCTAAAACATTAGCTTAAAGGAGTAGGGAAATTTAAGCCGGAAATTTAGTGGTCGTAATTTACAAGTGAGTTTCTATTCTAACTCCTAGAATAAAGCTGATTAATGTCTACTTTGGCAGCATGCTCAAGGGAGAGAAGTGTGCAAAAACTTACTGTGTGATTTTAAAGTGCTCTGTGTTGTTCATTCGTCATGGGTCAACTGCAACCATCAGGCTGTTCAGGTAGCACCTTGCTCTGGCAAGCACCGAGTCAAGGACTGATTAAGAACTGAGATGCCATTCACATAAGCAAAGATAACACACCCTGGATTTAAGACTATTTGGGTACTTATGTGGATGAAAGACATTCTTCCTTGGTAAAGAAGTCACTGAATCTACACATGTCTACATTCAAATTTTCAGGAAAATTGAGCTGATAATTTCTAAAACGTGTTAGTTTAACAGTGGTAGCAATTTTCACATGCAAAGACTTTTGGAATGAGAATTAGAAGGTATCTTAACCTTTAAGGACAGACTACTTAGACACATCGACAGTGAGATAGTAGATGAAGCATAGCACCAAAGGAAGAGCTTCCCCACTAGAGCAGACTTGGCTCCTGGCAGCCTGGAGAATGCACAGAGCAGGTTTTATCTTTACCTACTAGGTTCACCTCAGGGTGTCCACAGACTGATTTTACTGATCAGCTTTAGAATCATACCTTTACCCACTCAGTTGTTTTTTTTTTCCATAGCATTTCTGTGGAGACAAACTTTCCCTACGGGTTCAAATCCTCTGTTTTGTGTTTATCTCTCTTATGATTCATCTCATTATGACACAAGTGCCCAAAACAGAAATTCAGGTTTGGACCAGGAGTAAGATCTCAAATCCTTCAGAAAGTTAAGTGATACCAAAATATATGCTGCTGAGTTTGAAACAGCTCTAACTGTAATAAAACAACCATAGCAGGTTGGTAAGACTACACTACCTAATTCTGAAAGTACAGCTTGCTCTAAGAAAAAATACCTCCTCCTCCTCTCTTCTGAGAGTTTCTAAAAAATGTCAAATGCCAATGCAAAAGACACAAGGTCCCAGTCTGGTGTCTTTATCTGAGAAGGCAATTAATTACGCTCTAAAAGAAAAACTACATTCCCTTAAGTGAAAGGCAGGGCTCTCGGGAGCCGAGTGGTGGTGAGTGACTCCAATGAGAAACAAGCAACTTTCTGATAAATTTTTACCTAAAATGTTTGGTTTTAGCTTCATTCTTCTGTTTGCTATGCAGTAGGAGGACTGATTCACAGCTCACATCTAGGATGAAGGAGGCTTGAGCTGATCTCTAATGGATCCTACATTTTTTGCTGTTTTATGCAGAAAAGAAAAATCTTGTGATGTTATGAGACCTATCCCCAACACTGGAACAAAATCATTTTGATGGTTTGCATAAATTCTTTCAATCCCACTGCTGATTCATTGGAAAGGATAGATTCAGCTCTCAGGTCCTGACTGACCTCAATTGAATTATGAGGGGCCTTGCCTGGAAGAAATATTACTGTTGGCAAGATCAGAAAACAGCAACTGTGCCTGCCAGGCCCTCTTGAGACTGCAGCGATCAGCTTAAGTGGTGTGCTGAAGGACACAAGACTCAAGAGCAAAGAAAATACTGAAGGAGAATTGAAAGTAACAAAACCTGTGCGGCTTCAGAGAGAGAAGGTAACAGCGGGAAATTATCTAAGAAACAAATTTGATTTAAGGATAAAATACAGATCAACTCATCAAGGTGAAAAGGAAAAGACATCCAATTTTTACTAGACTCCTCTGTTGACTGAAAAAGATGACGTTTAAGGAGGCAAAAGAAACTCCTATGAGAAGAAGCCAGAGAATGAAAGCAGAGAGAAAAGCTCTGGGAAAGTTGGGAAGGCAAAGTATAAAATTAGAAAAAAAAAAAACACCCCACATGTGAAGGAGAACAACAAATATAAAAAAGTAGCAGAGAAAGCAGGCACCTGATACAGTGAATTTCCAGCAGTCAAGGCTCCGCTGTCTGCCACTTTACACTCAATTTGTGAAATTCCACGTAGGGAACACTGATCAAGACCCCTCTAGGTTTCCACAAGAAATCTGAACTTTCCTGGATTCAGCCTATGCATAGAAATAGCAACCTTTGGGTCCTGCTGCAGCTGAGAAAGCACAATAATTCAGAGATAGTACAAATTTTGTTTTTTCATAGAGATTTTACTTTCGTCTGATTCTAGACTGCATTCCTTAAACTTAAAAATTATGGGATTTGGCTTATGAATATGCAGCTCTTTATAAACAGAAAAAGTCCATAGACTGTGGAGGACTAGCTTTAAAACAAAACATGAACCAAAAAACCCAAACATGCAAACTCTTCCTCTTTTATTTTTTTTCAGTCAAAGAGGCCAGGATAAAACAACCCAGAAACTTGACAAAAAAATCTGCTAAATTTCATGTGCTTAACTCTGGGAATGAAAATAAAGCAACCTTTATTTTGTGTGCTACGGAGCTGCCTGGAGGCATGTATTAAACTATTTTAGTTATAAGGTAGGAATTGGGTTTCACAAGCACTAAGAACAGACTCAGGATCCATTCAGTACTGCACCGATCTCTGACAGCTACAAAGTAGCAGACTCCCAGGAAACTGGGTAAGATCAAGACAGAGCATTTGTTCTCCTGGGTGTTATTCTCAGTTTCCAGCAATGAATGTTTCAGGGATCCCCTGAGCCAGAAGCTGTCTCTTCCACACCACTTGTAATATCCAATCCTCCTCAACACTAATTGTGCTTTTGATACAGTAACAGTTTCAAGCAGCTCTAAAAACCTGCCATTAACTCAAGGCTATCCCTACCCCTTCCCACTACCCCCCATCTCTGGAGAAGGGCATTAAGATAAGTGTTGGTCAGTACTACTGACCCAGGCCATTGAGCATCATGTGAAGGGCTCACGGAGAGGTTGGCCTTCCGTGGCAATAACCCACCTTGAGCTCTCCAGCTTTTCCCAGCAGCTCTCAGTATTGTCCTTCCAAGGAGGCCAGGTCTCTTGTGCATTCAGAGGAGAGACAGAACTCCTCCACGTGACTCCTTCAAGTCTCAAGAGGGAAAATTGGTTGAGGTGTTCAAGTAGGTGAATTCTTTTCTGGAACTTAGCAATACAAGTATGATTTGGTTTTAAATTTAAAAATGTTTCAACTCAAATGGTAAGCCACAAGGCTTTTAAAATTTGGCTCTTTTTTAAGCTGTACAATTACCCTTCCCAAGAAATGTTAGGACCAAGGCAATTAACCATGTTATTGATTTTCTAAAATAGCAATCTTACTGTGACTTCATCAGGAAATCTGCTGATGTTGGGCCATTACAGCACTCATTGGCCACACCAAGCTGTCTTTTCCAACTAGGAAGGTCTCTCTCACCTTGAAGATGCCCGAGTTTCACCATGACACAGGCTGAATACTTCGAGGCATTCGTGAAGAGCTTTTAACTATCATTAACTATCTGAGGCCCAGAAACCCCAATGAAAGTTCATGCTCATAATGCAGATCTACACAGCGTTATACAACATCCCCATGCTAACTCACTCTAACAGAGTTAAGCTGTACAGGGAGGCACCAACCTCAGAAGTTGCAGCATATCCCAGCAGCCTGGGTATGACCCCAGGCCTCCAGGGAACCTGCACCTGAGTCGCTCAGCCAGGATGAAGCAACCTGTGTCATCCCATCAGAGGTCAATCATGCATTGGATTTAACTCCACAAAAAAGTACAACTGTACTTCACTTTTGCTTGGCAAAGATACCAGTGTGTGGTGGTTTGAGCCCAGTGGGCAACAAAGAACGATGTGGTCGCTCGCTCACTGCTCAGCCCACACTGGGATGAGGAGAAAATGTAATGACAGGGAGGGTTCACTCACCAGCTGTGGTCACAGGCTAAAATAAACTCAACTTGGGGAAAAAAACATACAATTTAATCAGTTACCAATCAAAGCAGAGTAGAATAAGGAGACACGAAAAGCCAAATCTTAAAACACAAATAAATACCCTTCCACACACCCCTCCCTCCTTCCCGGGCTTGAGTCCCCTCGCTCCAGATGTCTCTACCCCCTCCCCCCTCAGCAGCGCAGGGGGACAGGGAATGGGGGGTGCAGTCAGTTCACCAAAGATTGTCCCTGCCACTCCTCTCTCCTCAGGCAAGGAGGGCTCCTCACACGCTTCCCCTGCTCCAGCACGGGGTCTCTCCCATGGCAGACAGTCCCTCACGAACCCCTCCGAAGTGAGTCCTTCCCGCATGGTGCAGCCCCTCAGGAACGCACCGACCCAGCACGGGCTGCCCACACAGTCGAGGTCTGCTTCGGGAGCAGGCACCTCCCCTGGCGTGAGGTCCTCCACGGGCTGCAGGTCCCTCTCTGCTCCACCGTGGTCTTTCACGGGCTGCAGGTCCATCTCTGCCTTGCCGTGGTCCTTCACAAGCTGCTCCACCATGATCCTCCATAGGCTGCAGAGGCACAGCCTGCCTTTTCCCGCAGGCTGCAGGAAATCCCTGCTCTGGCTGCCTCCTCCCCCTCCTTCCTCACTGACTCCCGGTAGCTGCACAGGTGTTTCTCTCACCTCCCCCTCCTTCCTCTGCTGCAGGTCTCCCCT
Source organism: Steatornis caripensis (assembly GCA_013398225.1). NCBI lineage: Eukaryota > Metazoa > Chordata > Aves > Caprimulgiformes > Steatornithidae > Steatornis > Steatornis caripensis. The sequence goes on along the minus strand of VZSC01008483.1, from coordinate 139,310 downwards.
TTGTCCCCTTCTTAAATACCTTATCGAAGAGGCACATCTATTGTCTCTAAATGGCCCGGCCTCAGCCCGAAGCAGGGGATGACTTGGAGTTGGGGGAGCTTCAAGCAGCTTCTTATAGTGGCCACCCACCCGTGTAACCCCTTCCCCTGTTACCAAAGCCCCGCCACGCAGACCGAACACACAGTGTAATTAGGAACAGTGTGTCAGCTTCAGGTAGAGGAGTTACCCATAGGCAGAAAAGAATAGGGAAACCCTGGCACGTAAGTACTCTGTTATCCACTTGACAGGTGAGGTGATGAGATTACAGATGATCTGCTTAAAGTCATGTGAGACCACAACCAACCTGGGAACAGTCCTCAGATCTGCAGTCACACTCATCCATCAAGTACTCCTTCACACTTATCTTTCTTGGTACATGGCAAGATGCACTACCGTCCAGCAATTTCTCAGCAGCAATGCCCATGCGCACTAAAAGAAGCAATTTAAGGAGAGCTGAGGGTCCTCTGTTAATTTAGCAAGCCACCATTTCTTCTATCGTACCAAAGTCACTGCAAGGAGAGAATCCGCAGTGAGAAGGAACAACATGTTTCTAAAATGTCAGCTCTCAGCCAATAGCACCCATTCAGTCACTTTCTAGCAATAACAGAACATATGAGGTGCTCACACTTGGAGCTAAGGAGGGAGCAAGTTAAATCTTTTCTCATATTCTTCCCATAGAGCTAAACATTTTTGTTTTGTTTTGGTTTTTTTCCAAAAAAAGGTTATTTACTGTAACTTTACTTCATTAATGTTAAAGACATTATTTCATGTTAAATGTTGTGAGTCTTTTAAAACAGGAGACACTGAAAAAATAGTGTTGCTTTATCAAACACATTAAATTCTATCTCTATCTGATTTTAAAAAATTATGAAGCACAAATTATCCAGAGCTTAGCACTCAGTGTCTCTTTCTTGGCCTATAAAGTCAACAGTTATGGTGTTAAAGTTTAATCAATCCCATAAAATGTTACTCAGAAAGTGACCCTGGTGCTACGGTTGAAGTACATCTCCTACATTAAAAAGCACTTTCATGGAAGCCAGTGTGGTGTTATTGAAAGAGAGCAGTAACAGATATATAGATGAAGTTATGAAAGGGAGGTGGAAGTAAAGGAGAGCACTGGGAAAGGCAATGGAAGGAGGAAAGTGACAGGAGAGGGAGGAGAAAATCCCTTTTTTCCAAGTGGTTCCCCACAAAGCTAAATATAAATACATGAACGTTCAAGTTGGAAGGATAAAAAGCTCTTTTGACAGATGCTCAAAAGCAGAATTCTTCATGACTTTCATAATGAAGTCGGATGCAATTTTCACAGCCAACACAGGAAGATTATGGAAAACAAGACCGACAGTAACATCACTGCAGACATGTCTCGTTAAGAGCAGAAAGTGTTGGGGGGGGAAATGTTCCCCACCCGTGTGCATTTGACTAGCCTGTTCATGTGCCAGAAAAGACGAGACCCTGGCGCCCAATCAGGCTGTCTGAACCTGACTAGACAGCACACTGTATCGGAGGATGATTCGAATGTCCTCTTTGGGATACCGCATTCAGACTCCTCAGTCAAACAAATTATTCAAGTTTCTGGAAACTTACACTAAAACGAAACTCAGCTGAGAATTTTATTATACAAATCCATGACAGTTCAAGGTTCAGAAATCGCTGGCGACAGTAGACTAACTGCAAAAACAAGTGTGAAAACAGTAGACATAATATAAGATCTAGTCATTTAATAAAAGAAAAGCTAGCTGAAGTTAATCACTAAGTGCACTTACAGTTCTTACCCAATAGGCGTCCCTGTGGGGGAGAAGGCAGGTTCGGCCCGTCAACCAATCCTAGTAGTTACGGTGGAGTCTTCTCTAAATTTTATTCTCTCCCCTAGTCCTTTTATATTATTTAATATTTAGGTGGAGCTTGAGTGACTCTAGTCATGTCACTGATTGGTGAAGAATTCTCTCACTTTGATTTAAAGGTCAGCTGCCCTAAAATTTACTACGCATGCTCAGTGAGTGGTGGTCATATCTGAGAGGAGGGCAGCTTTGGGATGGAGGTGTGTTTTTTGGTATTATATGAGATTATAATGAGCAATGTTCATCCGAAGGACAGTGATTTTGTCACAATTGTTGGCTCAGTCTCTTATCTTCCTTGGTTGGTGGCCACTACGTGATTTATCAGTTCCACAGTACCATCAAGTTCCCATCCTTGCAAAGTCTAGAACAGAGCCTGGCCATGGAGTCTTCACTCTGCTCCACCCTCCATTCTGTTCCTCTTAGCATGTGTGAAGGCTGCAGATAGTATTATTTAGGGAACTATCGTGGGAGTAGCCAACCGTATTCTGTCTTGGAGGCTGCAGCTGTATTTTACCCTAACATTTCTTTAGTGTTATAACTTTAAACTTTAAAAGTCAGGTTTTTTCTTTTCCCTAGTTTTCTCTAATTTTACCTCTATTTTTCTCTAATTTTACCCACCCTGGGTCGTTATCCCACAAGACAGATGGCAGGGCATGACTCCTGCAAAGAATAGGTTTTTGGATACTGTTAAGATGAGGTTAAATAAACTACATCAGAACATTATACTTGTTGGCAAAAAAATTAAGCCAGAAGATCACTAATTATGGTCTGTGAACATTCATTTTGATCATCTACATCCTGACTATTGATTCATTTCCTAACATTCAGCTATCTTCCACTGCAACATGGAAGCGCTAGATAGGACATACTAGGCCTTGCCTCATATTCTACTTTATACATGTTTTGGGTTAGAACAGCCACCATCCTTTCATATTTATATCACAGTACATAATAATAACTCTGTTTGGATATTGTCATCAGTGAAGACTATGAAAGCACACAAGGAAAGCACTTCTGAGGGAGGCAATACGGCTTAGTATCAGAACAGTTAAACCTACAAAGAAGTTCAAAACTGCAGAATATGTTGCTGGATCTCTGTATTTCAACCAGCAGAATTTAGACTCCCCAATTCACCAACAGATTCATAAAAGTCTGCCAGATTTCAGGTCAAGATTATTAACTATGCTGAACCTTTGGTGCAATATATGTCTTCCAGACTCATGTCCAAGCATATGCAAACCACTAAGATTATCAGAGGCCTTCAGAAACTACTGAAGTTAGCACCTTACCAGAAATAGTTCCCTATGTTAGATGCTATGCAGAAAGTACTAGAGACAGAATCTGAGGACAACTCTGTTTTAAGAAGCAGCTGAACAGAAACTATTTTAAGATGGAAGAAAAAAATATTTCTCTTTCAAAGGCCTCTGTCTCCAAATTACCTGCCGGTGATTAGCAGTGTATTCCCAAGCCCTAAAGAAAACAACATTTGTTTGCTTACTACCTATGAGGAAATTCATGTTACTTTTTTCTTAGGTCTATGAATGAGGAGAGGGTCATATTGTACAGATTATTTCAAGTTAGTGTACCCTGAAGTGAGAATATCATCTGCAGCATCGTAACATAGTAAGATGCTAGTGTTTCAGCCTATTTTGACTAAGGTGGTTAGTCCTTGCTGTTTTATTAAGAGGTTATCCAAGTCTGATCTGGAGTGGATCCCAGTACTATTCCACAGAATCTTTGACTGCAGGAAGGATTGGCTTGTAGTTCTGAAAAGGAAAGCAGGAAAGCTCTCATCTTAAGGAAAGAAAACCAATATTGTAAGAATTATCATTGCAAAATTCATATAGAAAACAAAGCTGGACAGCTCCCTCAGCCTGCCAGGCCCTCCAAGACAGACCCAACAGCAGCCAGCCTTCCTTCCGCAGCTGTTCTCCAGAATCTGTTACAGCATCCAAAAGGAAACATTCTCCAAACTAATCTGAGTTACATCTCAGATAACCATATGTTTATTATCAAGTGAATAATATACAAGGAAGCAGGTATCTGTGATGACGCAAATAGAAGTATTTACTCTGAGAGCTCTGCAGATTAGACTACAGGTCTGAAACAAGAGCACAACCTAAAGAGTAAATTATGACAAGTTATTCACAATTCCTCCATGTTTGCAGTTCCACACAAGCTAATCTGTAAAGTTTATATATACCAGAACTCAGCTGAACAAACTTGAAAGTACAAAGGCATCAAATGTATTGTCCAGGGTCATACCAAATTATATTAATCTGTATTTCACATTGAACCTCTCAGTTTACACGATTCGGAATTCCTCCAAGTTTTTATAGTGTTCAGAGCTGAGGTTTTGACTAGTTTAGTCTTGAAATGTATTCAATGCAAGAAATATTTTAATAAATAATCCTTTAATCAGAAAGGAAATTGTAGCAAGAATTCAGTAGTTACTTCTAAGCAGCACTCACAACTCCAGCACTGAGGCATTCTGTACAGTGTCTATACCTAACTATGTCAAAACTTGTCTTTGACCTACCTATTCGGACTGTAAGGCAAAGGCATTGAATAAAATTATAAGAAAACCACCTTATTAACTCAAAGACCTTGAATTGTTCAGGTGAATTTGCAACCGTGCAGAAGTTGCCATCAATGGAACACAACTTCTAAAGTTCTCAACTTGTGAATGGGTCCAGATCTCCAGAATGACCCAAGCTGTAAGGAAAAAGACCAATTAAGTTATTGTATCCATCTTCCAGTCCACTGGTGTAGTTTATATGCTTTTTTGTGCCTCAGGCTATCTTTAAACAGCTTTAACCACAGGTTTTCCTACCTGCTGAGACACCACTGCAAAGCCACAGCTGCCACTACTGAAGTCTTCCTTCAGTATTTAAACTAAACATTTTGCCCTCCTTTACATCATGCATTTCTAAATGTTCATGTCCTATATACAATAAATAATTCTTTCCTCTTTTTAAATTTTTTTCCTGATAAAAAAATATTTGTAGACCACAATTTCTTGTTCAAAATGGAGATGTTTTTAAGGCAAACAGTAAATCATTCATCTCCCTGCCGTGTCACAGAATAACAAAAATCAAAGTGAAGTTCTCTTTAAATAATTTCCACCAAAATAAAGCTCATTATCATCATCTCAACTAGGAACATATTGCTAGTGAACACACACATAATATCCAATTGGAGGAAGGCCGAGTACTTAGCAGAGATGCAATGAATGATGAATAAATAAATATGTCTTCATTACAAAATTTAGATGCAGATTAGTGTTTGAATCTCCCCAGCACAGAGGGAGGGTTGCTATTTCAGTATTCTTCTGACCAGTCTATTCAAATTATGAGCTAAAAAGACCTTCTTTATTTTAGTTCCCTTAAATAACTTATTAGTTAAAAGGATGTGAATTAACTTAGAGTGAATGTTCAATTCATATAGTAGAATCACCATCATCATTATTACAGGAAGTTCTAATCATTACGCAGCCACTAATATAAGACATTCTGCTACCTTGCCTTTAATGAACATGACTCACATTTCACTTTAATGATTCCTACACCCATGTCTCCTCTCTGTCTTCACCTTCTACACAACCATGGGGGAAGGGTGGCCTACATAGCTTTTTAAAGATGAAAGACTACCTTTTAAGAAGGGAGTCAATTCCAGTACCTCTATTTTATAGGAGCTCACACTGCAAAGCCTTGGAGAAATCTGAAGTCCAGAAAGTACTCAGAACCTCCTTTCAAGGGAGTCTCCAATTGAGCCACCCAAAATGGTCACACACCAAAGGGGTGATGTCCTCAAGCGGGATGTCCTCAAGCGGAGTGAACAGTCTGCAGCATTTCCTCCAGAAGAGTCACCTTCTCATCTTGCTCAGTCAACTCACTATTTTCTGTTTTCTGCATTCTCTTGGAATGCAGCAGTTTAAGCAGAGCAGAGCTCACAGGGAAGGGTCTTGCAGAGGTGGCAATACAGAGATGCAAGTGTGTGCAACCCAAAGCGCCTGTGGGAATATTCCAAGCAGCAGCCAGCACCTCACAGCCTTCTCTCCCTGCCAAAATCTAGCCTCACTGTAAAAATCAGGTATTGAGATACTGACACTTCAGACAGCTAAAGTAGGCCACGTGGTCCACTTACCTCCATCTCCTAGGCTCTTAAATATCTTCATAGCATAGACCATTTCTCAAAAAATCCACCTCAATCAATCAGGTCAGTCAGAAATATCTCTGTGGCAGCCATAAACTGTTGTTTGAGAAGCATTACTAGTAACAGCCAGGGATAAGCACAAAAGTTAGCTCTTCACATGCTTGCTACATAAAAAACCCACCCAACCATATTTGTGGAATAAGAGATAAATAAAACTGCTAATTTGCACAGGACTTCCATTACATTCCTTAAGCTTTTGTTGCCCCTAACTACGCAACTGAACTGCGGAATTAATTTCACTGCAAAGCTCATCGTTTAAGCAGAATCCTACTCCTATTAATCTGACTGCTAGAGCCAATTCTATGCCATGTGTTACCATAGCCTTCCCAAAGCATAAGACTTTAATAGTTCAACACAGTCAGACTCTGGTTTTATGAGTGGTGGTTACAGCTGTAAATAAATTACTTCTTAACACACCAAGAAATTCTCTTATCGCACTCTTAAGTCAAATAGATGAAAACATTTTACAGCATTCCTGGGAAACGGATAAATGAAAAACAGAGACAACTTCACATAAGTTCCCTTACAACCATCCCATCCAGGTGTGATGTCTGGCACATAACCACAAGTGCCCAGACACCTGAGGCCAGGGCTGAACAATACTACAAGTACTTAAAACACAGGCATTAGTCTATGGGGGAATGATGCCATTACTAAAACTGGTTGAAAAGTTCGACATTATGGTTTGCTTCCCTTTATTTGGTAGTGTTTATGTTTTTCTTAACTTTTATACCACAAACTCCTTTCCTCCCATCATTAAATTTAGAGAAGCTGACAAAGTTAAATTTCACTGATTTTCTTAAGTTACTTTAATTGTCCAGAAACTGTTTAATACCCAGTCTTCGAGGCAGCACTGTATAGGAACGAGGTTTGGTCCACTCCTGACTTAGGGCTTCAAAAATATAACTCTCATTCGAACTCCATAGAGTGTTCCTAGCAAGGGACGAGGATGTGCACAGAGTGCACTTCCCATGTCAACACTTGACTGCAAGCACAGGACACATAACATTTTAGAAATAGCACAGGGAGAAAAAGGGGTCTCCGATCCTGCACTAAAGCAACAAGGAACCTCCTCCTAATTACCCGAGAAAGACTGTGCTTTCCCTACACTCTTTGGCTACTACTATACATGACATTTATGCCCATGCTTAGCTCCCCAGTTTCATTGGTTATCTGTTTACAGCACACTCCTTTATGTCCAGTGCTCTTAGGAGATGCAGGACTTTCTTCCATTTCAGTTTTGGAGGATGATAATAGCTATTATTTCATGCATTCAGCTCTTCTGCAGTTGCTTCCTATTACTCCTTAAAAATATACAACCTTTTCTCACTCTTTGGTCTACAGCATACCAGGATTTGCAGGATCGCAGCTGAACTATTCCTGGAAATACCAAACATCTCATGCCCAAAATTTGTCTGTGGTATAGTTCAGCAGCTCAATCCATCAACACGGAATTTGGCCTAACATGTTTGAATAGTTTTGGAACAGGAATGGAACATCAAAGTCAGATAAAATAACATTTCTTGTACAAAATGTTGACCAAAGCTTTTAGTGATTCCAGTTTTCCTTTATGGTTTTGATGATAACAAAATTAATATCCTCTTACCAGTGCTCACTCATTGCTGTCATCCTGCTTCCCATTATTACAACCAAGAACAGAAGCAGAACTGCTGATTACTATCGGAAAGACTGTTTTCTAGGTTGACCAGCAGAAGGAAAAAACAGTTAACCCAGAAGAAAACATGATACAAGTTCAGAAGGCCACAAACCATCCCAAGGTACCTAGACATTGCCCACGCAAAGTCCCTGAGTCTTTCTGGCTAAATTCAGAAATGTCAGCTCATGCTGAGTAGCATCTTTCTTAAGTGGCTGCACAACAAGTGCCCATAAGTTAGATTCTGACCCTCACAGGCTTGTTCAAGTTTGCAATTATCCCAAAACGTATTCTTGTCGACAACACACAATTTTCAATACATTACTTGCTTTTCAAGTCAAATTAACACTTTACAGTCAGATTCTGCTTCCTAGACAACTCTATCCTAACTGAGACTTCAGTGATTTTATTTCAAGAGAGAGCAAGACCTTTCATTTGTGATTTTAGCTGCAGGGATAGATAGATAATGAACTGCATATGTTTCTCCAAACAAAATATCATGTCCCCTGAATGCAGCTACCTGACAAAAGACATTAGACTACAGGAGCTGGGACTGTGCTTAAGCTCAGACATGTATTGTTAAATGTGACATGCTCAATTTATCATTAGTTATGAAGTAAAAACGGATGAATACACATTCAATTTAGTTCAGCTGCTTTCTTCATTTATCACACACTTTCATCATCCATCATTCTCCCCTGCCGCCCTTTTGATTTGAACAAATAACACACTTTCATAAGTTTAATCTAATTAATCATAATTGTAAGGTGATGTTCCCTTAATGAAGCGTATACTGGGCTTTATAAAGTTTGTTGCAATTTTAATAAAATCTGTTCCAGATAAAATCTACAATTTTTTTTCAATGGAGGCAAAACCAGCCCTATCTCTTTCCCACTCATTACTAATGTTGATGATGATGCATCAGTACCAAGAGTTGCTCAAGTATATTGTTCTTTTATGGAACCACTGTTTCAATAAATTGGAAAGCGTTCATCATTTTATGAGACAAGACATGGAGTTAAAAAAGTTAATTGAAGTAGAAACAAATTAGAAAACCAACCTAAAATATTTTTCATATGTTATTGCTATGAAATATACAATACTCGCTATCTTCTGAGGGCATCTTGCATGCCAAAGACAGTATAAAGAAATTGTTCCTTAGCAGCAGAAATGGTGTACAGAGCTACTAAGTTTTGTTGCAGTTCTCCAACTGCAGTTAACCCAGAAGAGAGACACTTTTCTAGCAACGTCATTGTATCTAGCAATGAGCATGTATCTTCATGCATCAGACCAAGTCAAGAAATGTCAGTTCTCAGGACAACTTGGCTTTGTTGACTGAAAGTTTTTGAGTCATTATGACCTGATTTCATCCCATCCCCACCACTGCCTATGCTAGACAAAATTGCTTACCTCATCTTGCTGTGATTTTCAAAGGTCCATAAAACATTTTGAAGCATCTGAGTGGAAAGTGCAGTGAAGATCAATATTGCTTATGATGATTATTAATGAGCAATTTTATTTGATCATTAACACATACAGACTCTTCATACCAACATAAACATAACCTCCATTTGCTAACACCATAGCAAACTCATTTGTATCAGTTTCCACTCTTATACTGGCAATTATTTCTCAGTTGTAAAAGCAGAAATAGCACATTAGAAAATTGACTTATTTTCCCACTGATGGGATTCCACACTCTCTGGGCGACTAATGACAGATGTCTGTCCTTTTCAAAATCTGGTTGAAAGCTGTACTACTTTGCTCCAGGGATTTTTGCCCAATTCAGTACCCCGGTCATAAAGATTGTTGCAGAAGTATTGGCAAGTTCATACTCCACCCATCCAACTATTTAATCTGGAATGTAATGTCCATATTTTCAAGCGCAGTTTTACTATCTTTACTTCAGCCTTTTTCCAAACTAGCAACAATTTTCAGCAAGAGGAACAATTCTAACTATAACTACTACCACCTCCATCAAGATGAAGATTCACCTGACAAGATGAGAGGTGAACAACCCAGAAAGCATATATTCCAGCATCTTATTCTGATGCAACTCTTTATACTATTCTTTCTCCTTTCATCAGGAAGGAGGAACGACAATGTAGTTCTACAGCTTGTTCCCTGGTTTATGTTGAGTAGTTGCAGAGCTTTTTCCTTCCACTTTGTGAAATGAATACGTGATGGTTTCTGGCAGATTGTTAGAGAAAATGTGATTGTGAGTCTCCCTTGTTGCACACAAGATTAGAGCTGCACAGCTTCCAGTGCTCCCTTTAGACGTAGCAAGTTATTTTACATACCACAAAAAGTGACGGAAAATAGGGATTTACTGGTTACAAAGACAAAGTCAACACTAAGAGGAACTAACTTCACGTCTAACACGGACTTACTGTGGCCAATTGCCTCTTTTAACAGCCGCTTATTTCTGTAACTCATCCTTTGAAACACAGGACTACAGGGCTTAATAATCCACCAAAGAAACAGAACACCTAAGCAGTAATGCCAGGAAGAGGAAATAACACAACAGGGGTAACAAGACCTTGTAGCTGGAGCTTGCTGCAATAAATTCATTTGTAAAGGAGCAGATACCCAGGAGAGAGACCTGGGTCAGCCTCTTTCTAGATAGAGGCTAGTACAGTGATATTATGTGTGAGAGAAAATTCAGACATTTAACATAGTTCTGCATTCTTCTGAAAAGAGAAAAAATGAGGTCTCAGCTGGTAAGGGAGAAGGATGCAATGCAAGCTCTTCTCTCCAGACAGGGGGAGTTTCCACATCTTCTCAGCTGGGAACATTCCTGCTGTAAGTCCCCTTTCCCAGCTCTTCCCGTTACTCCTGCTTTACCCACAACAATTACGTGGGCCAGTGAGGTGGCAGTTTCTGTTCCTTGTCCTATGCCCCCTTCACTATTTTTTTTTCGACTCAGAGTAAGCATATCCTCTAAGGCTAAGTTGCTACAGCAGCCAGTGCAGCCAAAGCACTGCTACCAATTAAGTTAAGTACAAAGTATGAGATCAATTAATCATTCATTATCGTTACAATGCAATAGCTGAAGCTCCATAGTAGGCAGTCCAATAATCCTTACAACCCCCAAGGTGCTCATCTTCTCCTAAGCTGATCATTCATTATCCAGAGCATATCAGCGTAGGAAACTCTTCATTTTCCAAGGCAATCAGTTTGGTGGAAATGACAAGTCTCTGAAGCTCTGGTCCACCTTAAACACTTGTTTAATCTTCAACAGGTTTAAGGTCTTACCCTGTTTTCAGTGAAAGAAAAGGGAAAACTCTTACCAAGCACTTGGAATTCAGGTTCATTTCACAATACTGGCAAAATCAGGTAACGTTTACAAATGCACTGGTCTGCCCTGAGCACTACTGCTGTCCCAAGGCAGAAATATATAAGAATCCAATCCAACAGATGTATATGCAGTGAAGAAAGCTGTCTTCAGTAAACTGAGTGTAGGCAGGAAATGTCTTCAGGTTTCTGATGTATGAAAGCTAGAAAGCATGTGTGCAAAATATCCCAGCTCCTGCCTTCCTTGCTCTGAAATGACCTGTGACCTCTGATGCAGAGCAAATTAGCAAGGTGGCAGCACAAATCACACAAGTCCCAGGAGGTACACACATAAGTTAATTCCCTACTAGAAAACATTCAGACACAAAGTGATGCTAATTGTCTTGTGGTATGGTGCATCCATTCACTTTTTTAACAAAAAGGTACTTTACGATGAACCATCTCAGCTCTACAGAGGAAGATTCTGCAGGAAAAAAGGCAATGCAATGCATCTCTGCTCCTTAAAACAGTTGAGTAACAAAGAGAAGAGAAACCAACTCTAAGGAAATGGCAAACCCCGTGACCATAAGCTCTCAAAACAGGAACATCAAGAGTAATATAGAGCATTATTTAGAGAAAAGTCACTACCAAAAAGAGGATAACTTAGATGACGTAGTGGGAGTGCCCAATTCAAAGGAACATGCTGGTCAGCACAGACTTTGATTTACCACCATAAGACCACACAGCTGTCTCCTCCTACTTCCTTTTGCCCTCAAAACCTCCTTTCTTTCAAACTCCAACATCCAAGGCCTCCCACATAATCTTGTATCCCAGTCAAAGCCCAGTTCCTAACATGAAAGTTGCTGCAGAGGCCACCTGACAGCCTGGGACCCTTCATGCCACAGCAAGGCAGGCATCAGGGCAAGGTAGTGGTGGGGTGTGTGTGTGTAGTCCATAAGTACCACCTGTGGTAAAAGACGATTTAACCAAAAAGTGAGGCAGCAAACAGGAAATGAACATTTTCAATGCTGGGGAGCACAGACAGCTCACAGATCTGCAGGGGCAGCATGGCTTGGAGAAGAGGTTGTACACACTATCCAGAGATGGCTACTCAGCACAGCAGTACACAGGAGCACTCACACAGCCAACTAAGTGCCCTGGATCCTATGCAGCTATTACCTAGCTGTAACTTTGCCACAGTTTTGGAAACTTTTCAGATGTAGGATGGCATTCAAGTCCACTCAAACATCAAAGAACCTTGCCTCCAGTCCTTTCCCTCTCTCTGTGGGAACTCATTCCATACAGCAGGACTAAAGAAGTTTGCTCACATCCAGGAAATGTAAACGAGCAGGAATTATATTCCCCAAACTGCTAAAGAAATCTGGTGCAACTTTTCTAAATAAGAGATTTCCCATGCAAAGAAAACCACCTTTCTTCTTCCAAAATGAAAAAAAAATTACAACAAAACCTCAGAATCTAATTTCTTTTTATCTTTTCATAATTTTTTTGAAAGAAACTGATGAGTGGGAAGAAGATTTTTCTGTGTTTCTCCTTCTCCTTTTCATTGGAAATGAAAGGGGAAGAAGGGAGAAACCTTAACACAGTTCTAAGTTCTAACATGGTTATTTTTGCTATTCTTTCTTTCCTGTGAAGCACATAAGAGGAACTTTGCAGTTCTTCCATGGTAGTTTCCAGAAGATTTCTACCAGCTCTCATGCAAAGAGGTAGTATTCCCAGAGTGAACTGCATCCCTCTGAACATATCCAAGCTAAGGGTCTAGAAGCACCTTCTTCATCTGAACAAAAATACTGCCCATGTCTGCTTGAGACAGAATTGTTGTAGCACTGCTGCTTCTCTTCCAGTACAGTGGGCAGCGAGTGGGCACGAGTTAGCCTACACACTTTGACTTTACCTGCCCTGCCGAGACTAGAGCTGCTGGTCTGTTCTCCTCAGAGCTACACTTGGCCCTTAGCGCCAGTGGCCAAGACAACCTCACTCCTTATTGTTTTTTCAGTAATTTTCTCTTCTGGTTTTCCCACCCCTACAACTCATATGCTGCAAGGGACTTGAGGCCACTCAGAGGTTCTGTTCTACTTCTTATTGGCAATTGTGTCCACTTCAGTGCAGTCACTGAGTCAGGCAGTGGAAGACCCTTCTATTTAAGAACTAATTCTTACAAAGAACAATCTCTTGCATTTGGTTGTTGTTTGTCCAGGGAGTTCCTTTATCATTCACTTGCTTGGTGCAAGGTATTTACTGAGCTCTGCATTCCTGGCAGCAGCACAGAAACTGCTTAGACTCAATTCATTAGCGCTTAACATTATATTTGTAATAAGATTCACCACTTAAGAGGCACTAGCAAACGTTGCCACCATATTATGCTGCAAGCACAAGATAAGAAGAGCAGAAAATGTACTAAATGTCATCGTTGTTACGTATCTGCCAATGCTAACTTTGCTCTATGTGGCCATTATAACCTTGCTTTCAACTCCACTTAAGCAGCTCATAAAATCTGCCTCTGCCATACAGCACTGTCTGCTCATACAGTGCTAACATTTAATTAAATGGATACTACATAAGAAAAGCACAAGGAAGGACAAGTACCCTTTCAGTTTCAGCAAGACCATAACTCACACACAAATATATCCTGTTTCAATTTTATGAGTGTATAACAGCACAGAATCAACACATCCCAGCTTCTGAGCTACGCAGGTGTATTTGTTCAATACCCATAGTCAACACAAGAAAGCATTTAATTTAGGCAAGAGTTTGACCTAAAAAAAAACCCCAAATATAAAAATCTTAACAGCATGTTACCATCCAAATTTTCTTAAGCAAGCAATTATTTTTTTCTTTTGCTTTCCAACTTTTGGTTATAAAGATGTTCTCTTGGAATTGTTTAAAAGAAAATTGCCAGGGAATTGAGCTGATCCATTAACACAAGAAAAGAAGAACAGCATCTATATGGATAAGTAGAGAGGACGTGCAGGGAGAAAAAGAAGTGGTAATGAAGGGATAGAGAAGGAAACAAGTTGAGCATTTCCTATGAACTGTCTTCCACATACTGGCACTTTATCCCAGCCTTTAAAAGGGGAGAGAGTCTAGAGAGAAAATTCAGCTGTGTCTGCTTGAAAAGTAAGAGCAAACTTAGACCCTAACAATTAGTAAATAAGAACATAATTAATTATTTCTTCAACTGAATAGTCCTGAATCCTACCACAAATCAATCAACTCTTCTTGCCTAAGAAGCTCTGACTCTATTTTAGCTCAATAAAAACAAAATCAATGAAGGCCAATTACACCCCATCTCGTTAAAATATGCAAATAGTGCACCATATAGCCGAGCTGCTATTGCTTGGGGCACTGCCGAGGAGGAGACGTGTCAGGTAAACACAAACGTGAGCTGGTGCTGGCCCCTAGCTGCGTGTGCTGTAAAACACCAGCTCCTTTCCAATTTATTTGAAGGGGAAGCAAAAGCAGCAGAGACCAAATGTGCCCAACAGCAGTTCTTCATCAGCTTCCTACTCAGTAATTTCAGGTGCAGAAAGCAAATATGTCTCAGAAAGCAGATTCAAGGTTAGTTGCAAGAAATGGTGCATGCAAAGCTACAAAAAACTGAGCGAGCCTACCTGCCACTCATCATCTTACATCAAGAAGAAAAGGCACTTTAAGAAGAATATAATTATATTGCAAGGAAAGGATTTCATCTAACTGCCACCTACATCAATTAAACACCTTGCCCTCTCAACATCTTGCCTCTTGACAACAAAGAGCTCTGACTCCCTAGAAGGGATTTCTGGCTAACAATATAGTAGTATACATCTACCCTGCCACCACTCTAATCTGAGCCTGATTTTCCCCCACCAACCCAAAACCAAAATTAAAGCATTTCAGGAAGTTTTGTCCCCTTCCTTGTGAAAATTCAAAGTGTGAAGGAAAAGTTTGCCAAAATTTTCACACATGCTATGTATTCTCCTTAGCCATCTGGAGATACAAGGCTACTGCACGATAAACTGTTTTGAGTTGAACCTTTTTTTCCTGCCAATGCTCCACAGCTCTGTACACCCCCAGCAGACAGGAGTATTGACATAGTGGATGGTGACTGTATGCACATCCTTCCAGCACGCATGCAGTGGGCATGTATCTGCCAGACCGTGAGATCCAGTTTCATACACCTGCAAAAATCTGGCCTTCCTGGGTCCCATTCATCCTGATCGATTTTCCCATAGTTTGATCACAACAGACGGGATTATCCCTTTTAAGGAGTCCCCTGCAAGGACTGAGTTTCCCAGTTCTCTGGCTACAGCCCAAGTATATTTTTGACCAAAAGCCTCCTGCACAGTGGTTTTCTGCCCATGTAGTGGTACTCTACCCTTGGCTTTATAGACAACTTTGATAGACAACTTCATCTTTCCATTGGTTGCCAGGACTTGCAGTAAATTACATAGCAGCAGCCACAGAAGGACTTAAATGAAGTATGCAACATTTGCAAGATCAGGGTGCCTCCAATTGTTTGTGGCATTGAAATTCTGATGTCACAACACAGCCCAGGCTTTTGGGTTGTGCACGTTTTGGGGTTTTGGATTTGTGTTTGGGTTTTTTTTTTCTCTTATAGTTATTTTTATGTTAGTCATATTATAGCTAACAGGGTTTTTTAACCACCTTGAAAAGAAAAATAATTTTGCTGTATTTGAAGCATGGCAGACACACCACTACTGCTTTTAAGACTAAATCTCAACATACATACCTAAGAGATGTGAGAAGCCAAACCCGGGGTTTCAACTGCTCCAAACGCAATTGAGCCTCACTCCTTTTGCACATTTGCAGGTAACTGATTTCTAAGCTAAATCCGGGCATTAGTATTTTTGCCATTAAAAATTTCTTCCGATTTAAATACTGTACATCTCTACCTTCAAGAACCGAAAGCATTAGAACCAAAACCTTTAAAGCAAAAAAGTGGAGAAAAAAGTTGTTCATTACTTTATAAGCAGCTGCATGCAATAAAAAGCATCCTCTTCAGACAGTTTTGAAAACAATGAGCAAACTCTTGTGCAAAGTAATGTGATGCTCAGTAACATAATAGCCTCTTGAAACAGTATCCTTAAGAGTTTATTTTACCTGTCTGCTAATAGCATGAAATAACCACTCATTTCAGGACACATGCACAAATGCACACAATTAGAAGGCTGGCTGAGACACTGCAATAAGGGAATTCTGTAAGCTGGAATGAGGTCTGCTGGAATTGTCATCACACACCCATAAAATAATTTCAGGGCTATCAAAGGCATTCTCAAGACAGCACTTCTCCTGTTGCATCCTGGTATGTATTTCATCTACTTTCTCTCTGCGTCAACCAATCCAAATAGCCATTTTATTCATGGCTGAGAGTTTTACTCTCTACAGAGTCCATCATCTTAAAGAATCAGTGCCATATAGTACTGGAAAAGATGCTTTATAAACAGACAGAACATAACAGCTGGCAAGATGAGGAAGTCTGCCTTACTGATGGAAAATTCCAAGGACTGCAACAATCCTGGAGAACTGGCAGGAGTAACATAACATGCTGTGATGAAGGCAGCCCTACATACAGAGGGTTAAAATGCAACACCATGCAAGCCTCAACAGTGGGCTCATTTACACAGATTCTATCTTTGCCCCACTTCATTTCAGCTAGTGACGTAGCAAGGCAAAAAAAAGCTACCTCCAGCAAAGATTAATCCAGTTTAAGGTCCCAAATTTTTAAGTTGCTTCAACTTTGCAAAGCTGGACAGTACATGTTTAAATAAATAATTTTATCCTTTTGACAAAAGCTTGTACTTGGCTGGCTTCCTAAACTGGATTTCTATAATACAAGTTTACTATGATTTAGCCAGATCAAATTAAACTATGTGAGAAGCTGGTGTACATTTTCATCAGGAGGAGCCAAATGGTCTTATTTGCTCCTACAAAGTAAAGCCCAAAGCGAGAGTACCAGCATCCCCAAAGCAGCACAGTTACCAGTTCCTGGTGCTGCCATCAGCGATGACTGCAAAATTCCCACATCCCATGCAGAGCCCATCAGAGAAGCAAGGTCTGATCTGCTACATACAGATTTGAATAACCTTAGAGTATGAAAATCCCCATTTCCCTCTGTATCTGATCCTCTACACTACTACTTGCACCTTTGTCATCTTTGCACACAATGGTGGGGTTGCGGTTTTGAGGTTTTTTTGTTCAGGTGGGTTTTTTTGTTTGTTACTACAAAGCCTCAAGAGATTTTGGTGCAAATTAGGAATCTGAATACCACTGGCATAAAACTTGAGGCCACACAGGAAGAACATGGATCTGTTATTACCAAATTACATGCAATTGTTTTATTCTTTTTCAAGAAAATTTACAATCAATCATGTTCCCAAACTTTGTCTATCTAAAGAGCTGGAAGAGTTGCTAATGAACCTCAACAGTCCTAATGATTTAGGGATTTTCTTTATCTAGGAGTGCTATCAGAACATGACGTAACACAGATTACCAGGAGCTTTTTGCCAAGCTATCAGGCAAGATGTGAAAATGGAGCCTGGTCGTTTTACACCATGCACATGATGGTACTTATCTCAAAGGCATGTTCATTTTTCATGCAACATGGACAATTCAAAGCAGTAAAACTTATCTACACAGTTTATGGTCTGAAATTTTGCCAATGGATTCTGGCAGTATTTTGGGTTCATAACCACTGTAGGCTGTGTGAAATCAAGATCACTAAGTGAAACTTGAAACATACATGTATCTATATATATTTAAGAAATGCCAGACACTCACTGCTAATGTCCTGATGAAAGACACAGTATCTGGAAAGAACCTAAAATGAGGAGTACATACAGTTTAAAAGGATGTGAAATTTATTTGACAAAAATGTTGTTTTGCCAGAGGCTGATTATTGTACAAAAATTATAAGAGTCATTTAAATAAAGTAACAGCATGCCTTAATTTTGGCAACTGGAGGTGGCACCTATAGTGGTGATTAAATAAGACAGGTTTGTTAGTACTTGCTAGTAAGCATATGCACGCATCTAAACTTAATCTTCTCCCTATGCTATATAGTAACATGACAGTGATGCCACTCTGAGTACAAGTTAACTCTTAGTCTTAGCCCTTAGTACAAACCTTAGCCCTTTTGCCAATCCACTCCAGCCCTCTCAGTGTGCTTTGAAAACGTCTGCAAATACAGCAGTAAGCACCCTGTTCAGATAACTTAAGGATCAGAAATCAACATGTCTATGGAAATTGGAAATCCTAGCCCTGAGATAGCACTGATCATCAACTCCCCACAAGTTTTCTTTGAGGTAAGTGAGTGCATGCGATTTCAAGGGAGGAGCGGCATGCAAGACAAACACTGATGCCATCCTCAAGGTTTATTTTGAGCTCCTTTGAAACACAGTAAATCCTGTACTGACTGAAGTGGGAGCACATGCGAATACTGATCAAGATACATTCAAAATTGTGAGGACAACATCTCAAGCTCAAACACAAGCAAAGGTTTTGCCCCTTTGGTGCATGAGGAGGTGGTCGTTAGACTGCCCAGCACAGCTTTGAAAGATACTGAGATGAGTACAAACTAAGGATGCAGTCTGGCTTGAGCACTACATTTTCTGAGCAGTAAGTTACTTCAAAAGCCACAACTGCACTCCCTCCCCAGTCATGTCTTTTTAATTCATGTGTTATCTGTAGTTTCACAGAACTAGTCTGAGACTGCTACTTCTGAACTCACATTTGAAGACCTACATTTGGGCACTACCTTTCTCTAGGTGTCAGGCACAATTTCCAAAGATCTTTTGGTGCCTGAAGATTAAGATACAAGGTTTTTACACATCCCAAGGCAGCACCTAATATGCACCAGGCACTTAATAACCCTAGAAGTGTAAGTACCCTCCCTCACTCCCCAACCCCTCCCCAAAACCCCAAAGAAAATTTAACTTTTACCCTAAGTCAGACCAGCTAAATAAACAGGTGGGTTTGGTACTTCAGTTGATCACTGGTTTCTTCATATGGCTAACTTAGGGATTGACTGCCTCCTAAACAAGATTATTCCTCTCTCTTCCCAACAGGAGGATAAATAAACATCATTATTGTTGAGTAAGACAAGGAAGAAATTTCTGCTGCTGACAAGAGACCATGCTTCTCAATTCCCACCTCTTCTCCCTAAGCACGAACCCAGCATTAGGAGTCAAGTGCACGAGTGCAAGTTCGATTGCAATTGTTGGAAAGGATTAATCCCTGCCCAGGCAGTTGACTTCCACAGTGCAATAATTAAGTGGAACTGTTGCACGAGATGAATCGTGAGGAAGAAAATTAGAGCATGCCATGCAAGGGTTGTTTTGTGCCAGAGCTGTCCCCACATGGGTTTGCACTTCATCACACTCACTTTATGCAATGCTGTCAAGCATCTGGACCAATTCATTATCCCAGGAGGAAGTGAGAATACAGGGCCAATGTCATCGTTCTATATAACTAATTACAGGAGACAGTGACTTACTATTGTATGGGAACAGAGGTAGAGACAGAGCCCACAGGCATCAATATGAGAAAAATCAAAACTGAAAGCACATATAAACATGCTTCAGTGACAAAACTTGTGCCTTCCTTTTAGAAAAAAAAGGCATGATATTGCACAGCCAGAGAACATTAAAAAAAAACAGAAACAAAACTGGGTTACAACAAGTACACGACAAAAAACATAGAATGGTGAGAAGTCCTGATGAGCAACGCATGCATAAAAACCCACCACTGTTCAGTAAAGCTCTGACTCATGTCAAAAAGTCACTTCAGAGGCAGAAATTCTTGGTATGCCTAGCCTAACACCGACACAGGGCCTGAAACTGTAGGTGGCAGTGCTCCAGTAACAATCCTCTTTACTTGAAAACGCCAAGAGCACCAAGGAATACTTACTTGTAAAAGGCTTGAGTCCTCTACTCCCATCCTAGCTCAGCACCAGTTCATCCCAAAAGCCCTCTCACTACCCAAAACAAGAATATTATTTCCACTGTTTTGTAGAAAGATAAGGTTATAAGTTACCCCCAAGCCAATTCACTGCACAAGGATGTAACTTGGGGAAAACAAAAACAAATGACAAAACCCAGTAAACCTTCATGCAGTTGTCAGCTGAAAAAGCCGGGACTGCTTTCCAGGAAAGTCTCTTTCCTGCGATGTATTCAGTATGTGGCTGGGTTAAGGCGATGGCCTCAAGGTTCCAAAGCAAATTTCCTTTAGATTTCTGTGCACTTGCTTCTACATGAGACAACCCTGGAATTATCAGGACTTGCATTCAAGGTACAGCTAAAAAACTCACTCCTGAGATCCATTTTTGTTTTAAACTGACACGACTCCAGTAAAATGAACCAAATTACACTAGTGAAATATCAAATGGCAGAGCAAGTCACAGAAGTTAAGGGTTATTAAAAACCCTACAAATTTAGATCTCCAAACATGCTGTGCACACAGAACATAATATGGTGTGTGAGAAAAAACTGGATACAGACCAGTCCATGAGTTGTACGCTTCCATGGCATAAGGACATGACAGAACCACTGCCACTGATGGGAGTGCTGGAAACATCCTGGAATATGGCAGGGCCAGGTAGCCCTTCCCACTAGAGAGATGCAGAAACTGCAAACTGGCTAACTCCAGCTGATTTCCCACTTCTGTGCTATGCCTCACCTACAGAGGTGAGATAGGAAGCCAGCAGGGAGATTTCTCTGTGCCTCCTCACCATACTGTGGGGCAACTCCATATCCCCCTGCCCCAAAGCTGGTCCCAGCACCAGTCTGCAATCTGGAAAACTAAGCCAAGCACTTGCCTATCCCACACTACTTAACAGAAGTATCGGTCTTAGCCATGGAACTATCATATTTTGTGCCTGTCTATTTTAAAACACTATTATTTTTCTTATTAGCCAAAGGGTAAGAAGAGGTCACACAAACAATTACAGAGCCTAAAAGACAGATATTCACTTTGAAAGACTATAATAGGTTTGTGATCAGGGTGGGGGAGGACCAAAAAACCTGCCATCATTCCAGATGTCTTACATGCACTGGTTTTTCTGTAAAACGAATTTACATTTTCACTGTAATTTATTAACTGTAGTTGTATTTCATTTGTATGGATTTCATCCAGCAAATCTGGGGAAAAAACAGCCTCAGAAAATCTAATAAAAATATGGAGACAGTGACTAATCATTGGAGGCTGTATCTTGACTCTTAAGGCCACGTTTCTGCTTTTATTATGTTCATTTCAGGGAAACAAAAAAAATATCATTCTAGATGTGAATAAATCAGAGCTGGTAACAGCACAGACATACTCTTCAGAAGCAGTAGTACCATAAAGCACAACTGTGACAAAGGCAAGAGTTGAACAGTTAGTCATCCACATCAGTATTAAAAACCCCCAAGATTTTTCAGCAGCTTCCTGGTCCAACTGCATATGCTCACACATGGCTGAGCTGAGATCTGTGTTTTGCATACTGGCCTACATCCATGCTCCAAGTGGTGTCCCTCGGGGTCCATGTTGAGACCAGTACTGTTTAATAGCTTCATCAATGACATGGTGGGATCAAATGCACCCTCAGCAAAACTGCAGATGACACCAAGCCACATTATGCTGTGGCACCTGAGGGACAGGATGCCATTCAGAGGGACCTGGACAAGCTTGAGAAGTGGGCCCCCATGAACCTCACAAGGTTCAACAAGGCCAAGTACAAGATCCTGGGCCTGAGGTAGGGCAACCCCCAGTATCAATACAAGCTGAGGATGAAGGGATTGAGAGCAGCCCTGCCAAGAAGGACTTGAGGGTACTGGTGGACAAAAAGCTGGACATGAGCTAGCAATGTGTGCTCGCAGCCCAGAAAGCCAACTGTATCCTGGGCTGCACCAAAAGAAGTGTGGCCAGCAGCTGAGGGAGGTGATTCTACCCCTCTATTCCACTCTGATGAGACCCCACTTGAGGTCCTGCATCCAGCTCTGGGGCTCTCAGCACAGGAAAATCATGGACCTGTTGGAGGGTGTTCAGAGGAAGGCCATAAAAATGATCATAGAGGTCTTCCATCCCTCTGAGGACGGGCTAAGAGAGTCAAGGTTGTTCAGCCTGGAGAAGAGGAGGCTCCAGGGAGATCTTGCTGCAGCCTTTAAGGATTGAAAGGGGGCTTATAAAGGGGGACAGACTTTTTGGTAGGGCCTCAAACTAAAAAAAGGGTAGATTCAGACCAGATACAAGGAAGAAATTTTTAAAATGAGGTAGTGAAACACTGGAACAGGTTGCCCAGAGAGGTGGTACATGCCCCATCCCTGGAAACTGAATTCACAGTCAGGTTAGATGGGGCTCTGAGCAATTAGAGCTTGCAGTCTAAGTTGCAGCACAACTGCATATAAAATCAGGCTTCCTGAGTGCTAGTACTGACAGACTTTGTTTATCCAAACAGCTACTTAATGTCCAACAGCCACAAAAAACCCCCATAACTAGGAACCTCTTTCTATGGTATATTACCAGTACCTCAGGCAAGGTTTCTTAGCTGAAGTCTGCTTTCATCTTAGTTATTTGTCTTTAGGGTGTTCTTTGGCTCTTTCCTTAAATACCCCAACACTGCTTAAAATTCTTTCCATTCCTCAAGCAAGAATTTGCAGATTGGATAATATTCAGACTGTCCAGTTCTTGAGAAGTACTAGTCAAAACAAGGAAGAGCCAGGATACATCACATTTGCCAGGCTGGCACTTAAAGTCTTCTACAAGTTGTATCAGACAACTATTGTGGGCAGGGGGAGACCTAAATCTTATCCAGAAAACTCTATCAATCCGTTTAGTAATGGAGAAGACAAGGGCATTTTTAAGCACCTTAAATCTCAGGGTAAAAACACAATTTAGAAGGAAAAAAGTCAGGTTAGAAATCAGGCAAGAGCTCAACTACAACTGGTTCTTTATGTCAGTGACTGAAGTTTCCATGACTCTAATTTTAAGTTTCAGGAAATAACTGTTTTATTTACACACATTTAGAGGAGAGTATAAATGCCACAAGACCCATTAGAAATATAGAATTTATTTCTCTTTACATTCAGACAGCAATATATTGCAGATTTAAATATGCCACATCTTGTATCACAGGTGACTTATGGATCCTATGTTTATAGTTGTGATAGCTATTGCTAGTCCAGATCAACACAAAATGTGTTTCTGGAGTGGCTCTTTCGAGATCTTTAAGCCATTAGCAGCAATTTTTGCTGAAGGGTAGTCTCAAAAACTCACTACATAAAAATTCATCTGGCACAATCTACATTATCCATCTGCTTACTGTATCTTACCTTTACAGCTCCAGATATCAAGAAAACAATTTCAACAGTAGCAGTGGACAGGGAGAACGAAGGCTTGCCCCAATCTTCCATCAGGCAGCAGTTCTCAATAATAGGCAATACCATCTTATACAGCCACCAAATTCCTCGTGGTCCGTGAACTGTGCAAAAGCAAGGA
The DNA here is from genome assembly GCA_013398225.1 of Steatornis caripensis. Classification (NCBI taxonomy): domain Eukaryota; kingdom Metazoa; phylum Chordata; class Aves; order Caprimulgiformes; family Steatornithidae; genus Steatornis; species Steatornis caripensis. The sequence continues at coordinate 115,802 of VZSC01008483.1, read as the reverse complement.
AGCTCCTTTCCCATCCTTTAGGGTCTCCAACCCTTGCTTCCCTTGCCCTCTTGTACATCCAGATGCAAGCTAACCAAGAGTCAACCTTAGAGTTCTGACAACATCCTAAAATATGTTATTTAAGTCATCTACAACTAAAAGTCTGCAAACAAAAGGAAAAAGACAAATTTTTGTTATGTTTAAAGCTTCAAAGTACCATGAACAAGAGGTATCTTCACAACCAGTGTCCTTACAGCATCTTTTCAGTGTACTCCCCTTCATCCTTACAAACACAGAAAAATTGTGGTGTTTTTTCCTTTTGTCTCTTAACTCTCCACATATTCAGTTTGAGAATCAGGAACTACAGTGCACTATCACATGAAGACAGGGAGGGGCAGGAGAGTAAGAAGAGTGAAAAGGGAGGGACAGATACAGAGACACCCTTGACAAGCTCTGCACCAGCCATACAGAGAATATGCATATGTGATGAGGGATTTTGTTGTTCCAGTTTTTGTGTGGGTTTTTTTTTAAATTACAAAACATTATTCCTGCTAAGGCTGGTTGTGCAAAATTAGTTTTCAAGAATCACCATTCAGTCTGACTCTGTTCCTGTAGACAGACTTCCTATTGATCCATTTCTCACTAGCATCTTGCTGTAGTTTTTCTGTTGTTCTTCTTTGAAAGTATCTTTGACTTTTGCTCGTTTCAGACCTCCATCCCTGGAACAGACAGCAAGACAGAAAAGTAACCCATCATGATTGCTACCACTATTGTTACCAACCTGCGTATTCTAATAACTACATTAGTGAACTCTAAAAGATTATTAAGAAGGCTTTCCTTCAGAACTTCTAGAACATCCAAGTTTAAGCATGTTTATTAAAAACATTTTCCCTTAAGCCATAATGCTTATGCAGTCCAAATTTTGAGTTTAGCCCATTAAAACAGCCTGCTTATGTTGGTAACAGTTGCTCAAACGAGGACATGCACCTACCACAGAAGTCTTTGCCAATCTGGGATGCCATTTCCCTGTACTGTAGAGGCAGTCAGTCTTGTGCAACATAACAGTTGTCTCTTGCCTTAACATTATGCAGACGCCCAGCTAGGCCTCATAGTTTAATTCATTTGTCCATGCTTTTCATCAGAATCTTGCTCTCAAGTTTGTTTCATATAGTCCTATGAAATCTAGGCATTATGCTTCCACTTACTGAGGTAGGACATGAGAAAGTCAGAGCAGAAAGCCTCAAGGCCTATGTTTCACTTCTTGCTGTTTCTCAGTTTTGCCAAGTAACTTTACTTCTTCTCAGCATGAGTCTCAACATGAGCAACAGCTGTGAAGGCGCCCTCTTTAAAGGCATTAAGCCTTCAGGTGACACTCACTGCATGAGAGATACACGCTCCAAAGACTTCATGTATCTTTTTTATTTTTACTTTCACATAAATATACATGCATGTGAAGTTACTCCCTCATTTTTTCCAGAGTGGAATGAAGTTATGTTGAATGTTACCCGTCACAAAGCTAAGGGAGAAAGCACCTTTCAATCAAATTAAAACCAGATAGTCCATGAAGTCTAACAAGGATGGCACCACTCACCAGGGAAGTTCAGTCAGTCCTCCTTGGCGAGCAATGGCTGACCTCACTCTGTTGGCAAACTGAACAGCATCTTCATCTTCCTTCAAGGGTCATAAATTCAACATAATCAAAGCAGAGAGAAGTGAATTGAAACAGACTTCTGTAACACTTTTCATCTGCTGCCTCATCAAATTAGCTCACTGCCAAACGATCCTTATCATGCCAACACAATCTGATCAATCTGATGTTCTAACATGATAACAATTTAGTTCATTTTCCCCCTAAAGTGTTGAAATTAGGTGAAAATTTTGCTCCAACAGGATTAAACATTAACAGCATGGGTACTATGAATAGCACTATATTTACTGCTATCCTTTGTGTTATTTGATACACTGCTGATGGTACCAAGCTGCATCAGGAAAAGCTAAGTCCAATCGCAGAAAGTCAACATTAACAAAAGTCCAGTATAAAACTCCAGTCTGGAGGCTTGGGGTAGTTAGAGGGTTTGGCGGGGCAGGGCAGAGAGAGTAAACACAGGCACTTGCAGACACAGTCAGGTTCTTAAATAGTGATCAGATGCTAGATTACCTTTCTAACCATTGGTGGCATGTACCATACATTGCAAACAATGGCCCAGCTGGTCATTATTCGCAGCAGATAGCTCACAATGTTATACTTGCTGCTGTTCCAGAACGCGTCTCCAAACTGAGGATCATACTGTAAGGGATCACAAAAAACAAATGAAAAAGCCCTTTCCCCACAGACCATCACAGCCTGTCTCAGATCTGAGGTGGGTATTTTCAGTCACATGCCAGAGTAAGCAAAAATTCATGACAGACAGGTTTGCTTAGAACAAGGCTTTAGAAAAATTAACCTGTGTTTATTAGCGCTGCGTATCACTACATGACAGAACCAGCAGTAGATGTCATCCATTTGCCTGAGCAGCCAGAAGAGCTAAGTTGCTTACTGCAAGCTGCATGTTTCTCTTCCCTTCAACACTGGGAAGGACAAGCTGGATCTCTCTTCCTTCCAGCTTTCTGGAGGAAGAATCTGGCCCCACCTGGTACTATCAGCCAGGCTCCATAGGCTTATGGACTTCACTTTCATTTCAGCCACTCATACTCTAGAAGTCACCCACAGCATGTAGCCAATTGTCAGAGCTACTGTGCTTTCATCAGCAGCTGAATTGAGACAGCTTCCTACCACCCTGACAAAAAGGATCCCAAACTTTGAAATTCATCAGCCAGTGATTTCCGCTTACTTTGATTGCGACAGGATAAATTGTCCCTCCTATTTCAAAGCTCCCCTTCTTGAACATCATCACAGATGTATTGTTTATACAGGTGCCTGTTCAGAAGAGAAACTGCAGTCATTACTTCACATAGTCGACCACATTTCAGCAGCAACACTACATCAACGTACACATCTTACACTCACTAGGGAGCAAATGTAGGCCCTTTAAGGGTAAGTTAAGCATCTCTCCCCTGCTTGCTTTCATTGTCTTGTGACTGACTCCCTGAATGAAACCAGAACATGTGAGACAAAGCACAGGGCTGAGGTTAGATCTGTAGAACAGTAACTTGATATTCACAGGGCAAAAGAAACAATCTTCCCACTCTTCTGCCTACAGCTTCTGCCAGGAGACCCAACAGCCATGGACAGTATTGTGTTGTCTTCATGTTATCTCATCCTAAAGATGAAAATCAGGAATGCTCTAATAAAACCTAAGCCAAAGGTGAAGATATATTCAAGCACCAGAAGCCATGAAAACAGAACAGGGATGACATCTACCCTGAATGGAGATAAGGAGCAGTTCAGCTTCTTACCTTCTGGAAAAATTAAGATCGGGAGCTTGCTTTTATCAGCCACATGTTCCCTGAGCCTGTGGAAGAAGAAGGAAAGCTTAAAGAACAGCTCCTTTCCACTCTTCTTTCCCTATGCAGCTGCATTAAAGATATCTTTATGTATAATACATTTGTTTGAAACCAAACCCTTTTACAGACACTAATTTGTACTTGGTTTTCTGTTTCTGACAAACCTGAAGCTTTGTGCAAGCCATCCCTTAGGCCTCTGGAGCACTACACTGAGGCAACAACCAGTTTTCTTTCCTCCATATTATTTTATTAATGACTGTCAGGGAAGCCAACAAATGCATGCCATTAAGTCAGTCCAGTTAACTCTGATCAACTCAATCTGCAAGAAATTGCCTACATAAGAAAAAAGTTTTGTGCAGTAGTCCATCCAGGCTCTGCTTACTTAACAGCAGATTTCTTGGAAAAAGAACCCCTAAATGCCTACAGCTCACACTACTTGAATAACACGTAGATGACTTGGCAAAGCTGTCTTGCTGGACAGAAGCCAATGAGGTGGTGAATATGTTAACCTGTCAACATGAACTACAGTTCTTTAAAAATTAGGAATAATTTATATCACTGTACTACAGTGTTCACGGGTATGTCTTTGGTGACATTCTGCAAAAAACTGCCTTTGTAAGCAGCTCAGTTTTATAGCTAGACATATTTTTTCCCCTCACTCAAACAAGTTATTTCTAGTGGCTGGCTCACAATTTTGAGTGAAGTCAAGACAGCCCATGTCACAGAAAGCCCATTTTTTCATCAGTATCTCTTCAGCGGAAAGTCCCAGAATTTGAAGCATCCTCACATCCTTTCAAAATTTATATCTGAATTAATCAGATTAGTTATTATGGTATGGCTAGCCAAATGATATGTTTTGTGACAGTCTGCTGCAATTTAGACCTTGCCAGAACCTTTGGTGTGAACCATTTCACCATGTATAAACTTTTCAAGCCTTCCTTATTGTCCTGGGAACCTGACATTTTGACCGCAGTCTGTACCAAAGCCCATACAAGCAAGCATATTCAGGTAATTCTGAATGATCCAGTTTGCTGCATACCACCCCTCTAACTCACTCCAAGAGCTGCTGCTGAGCTAATACTATACTGAGTGCTTCCACTCCTATCTACATCTACCAATTTGCAATTCCTTGCATCATTCCAGCTTACAATAATGTGGAATTACAGATAACTCGTATCCCTGTGATTACCATTTATAAGCACCAGCCATCATTTGGAATAAGACAACTAGATATCGCTTCAGCTAAAAGAAGATGCTTTTGCAAGTCAGCCTTTTGCCATCTCAAGATCCCAAGGTTCCAAGTTCTCTGTTTCCCACTGCAACCTCATCAGCTTCTTGGACTTCTGTCTTTCCAAAACTTTACGTCCTCTTCAATGACTCTTCGGTGATTACGCACCTGGGCATGGCCTCTGGGGCACTAGCAGGTACCAGAGATGCACCAGCGCTGCAATGCCCTGCTCCAACCCACACCTCACCTTTTGGTCACTAGATGGCGGTCTTTGATCTCCGAGCGTTCAAACCAGACATGAGGACAGGCCTTGACTGTGGCTCGCTGAATAACTCCCATTAGTCCACCGTGAACCTGGCCAACCTGCAAGCCCAATAAGGCATATCAGCATATGAGACACCTGAAAAGCTGAACTTCCTCTTCTGCATTCCCCTCAAAAAAACCCAAACACACTGGAGACTGCAAACCAGTACTGAGCAGTGCCCACAAAAACTATTAAAATGCATTCACTTGAAAGGACCTAGGTACATGCATGGAAGCATGTCTCAAGCATTTCACCAGATGAAGAGCCTAGCATTGACCCTGCAGGACAACTTCACCAGCACATAACTTATAGACCAACTTCAACACAATTTATACTTTCCCCACTGACTAGTGCTTAAGTTAACATCTCTACTGTGAAAGTTAAGAACTGAACTCCACAACCAACACCCCACAATCTTTCCATTCCCTGTTTTCTCTCCCTCTGCTGTGGTCATCATGGATCTCCTCATACCATTGCATAGCATCCATCGTTTGTCAAAATGATTGCATCTATCGGCGACGTGTGGTTGGCAACACAAATTCCTCCTTTCTGAGGTTTGTTTTCCCTGCAATTACATAATTTTTTGTTAGACTACTAGTGCACTAAGCACCACACTACACACAGAACAGTCCATAAAGCTGTCAGGTGAGTCAGCATCTAGCATGACATTAAACCTGCAGGTCAGGAAAGAGGTACTCCCATTTCAAATGGGATATTCACACACATAAGAGTATAAACACGCTTTTGCTATTGTAACATCAGCTCACTCACTTGTTATGATAACGGATAGTACCAGACAGAGCTCTGACAAGGATGCGGGAGCACGTGAGGTGGACCAGTTCACTCAGACAGTTTTTCACACTGAAAGAAATCACAGTTATCAGGAGCATCCTGGAAAGCAGCCAGACACACATGCAATATTCTCCAGCCTACTCAACACAACTCAGGGCTGATACCTCCCTGATACTCTGGAGCACAGAGGGATATTCCCAGCTCTACCAACTCACTTGCTACAGCAGCTCAGCCAAAACATGTCATACTCTTGATCTCACTTGCCTAGGCAAGCTTTCATCTCCTCACTGGGTATGTTTCATGGCAGCACTGTTCTCGCCCCTACAACACTCCCTTTGAGTCTCTCATGTCAGAAAGAAATCACTAACCTCAATGCCAAGCCTGGCAGGAAGTCAACCTCAGCTCAAGTTCAAAACACCACTAAAAGCAAGGCCACAATTTTGCAGGTGGACTGGACTATCAGTAGGCTATCACTTGTAAAATATCTCCAGTCCTAACCTTGAGCTGTTCGCACTGACGCAACTTGGCAAGTTCATCCCTCACACACCACACAGTACGTACCTGCTGTTTGGCAGCTGTCCTACCATGGTTGTCCCCACAATCATGGAGGTAATCCCTATGGCAGCAAGGGTAATGCTACAGACAAAATAGACATTAAATCAAAATAAGTTTTGTTCATTTTAATATCACTCTCACCTTCATAATGGAAAGAGATTGCAGGAATTCAATTATTCCTCAGATACTTGACGCATCCAGTTCTCTCAGTCAACTCCCTGACACACTGCTCAAAATCATGGTCTATCAAAGGCAGCAAATTCAGAGACCCCAATGCATATAGTGTCAGGGAGTTTGAGCTCACCCAACTCACACTTATGTTGTGAACACACATGACTTAGGGGAAGCATTCACAGAAAAGATGACTACTAGCCCTAATCTACTCTCCACAGTAAATGGCAAGATAAATGTTCTGAGTGGTTTCTTAACTGTTCAAAGGAGCGTTTAAGTAGCTTCATTCTTCTGTATCTGCTAATGCTGCTTTTGGGTTAAAAAAGCTGAGATGAAGCTTCCCAAGAACACATTCTTTGTTCCCAGACTGACAAAATCCCTCAGCATGCATCAGCTTACCGTAGGGGCAGCAGGAAGCAGTACCGCACTATAACCCCAACGACCCACACAACAGTCAGCCTCAGGCTGATATAGTGGAAGTTGACATTAGTCCTTGTGAGAAGATTCCAGGAGACTAGTTCTTCAGAGGAAAACCTTTGGGTGACTTCATCTTCCACAATGGCCTCAAACCCTTTTCTGCAGAAGTAGAATATGTCAGAGAATTCGAAGTCCACTTGATGCAGACGTGCAATTTCTTTCTCCATAGGCATTTCGTGTCTTTCAATGATACCTTGGGAAGGAAAGGGTAAGCATATGAGGAAATAACTCCATACAGTAACAGCCATCCTCCAAATCAACTCACTACTCTGCATTACCCAAGGAGACAAATTTACTGTCAAAGTCCCTCCTACCATAGCAAGGTCAGTTGGTTAGTTGAACACAACATACTCTTCAGTAGGCCAGTTGTATCTCCCCTTCCTCACAAAAACACCTTGAGCAGCAAATATATCAAGTCCTGCTGCCTACTGAAGGTGAAGGAAGAAGGCAAACCCTTTTCAGCCATCTGACAAGTCCTCAACTCAGCAACTTTATTCAAAACCATCTTACACTTCCAGAAGAAACCACATGAGACCTTGGCCTTTCCATTCCCTTCTCCTGGGGCTCGGTGTATTTAAGGGCATTCAGTCTCCTACACAGAGGCTTCCCTGTTTCCTAGGACCATCTCTTGTCAGACATTCTGGCACCCCACAGCAACATTCAGCTGAGACATGCTCTACTGCTAACTGCCAAAGCCCCAGACTGCAACAGCTACCTGACATCTGCGCATGGACTAGCTTTGAACAAAATGCACCTCCCTCCCTTCACAGCACAAGTCTTTCCTATAAGCATAGACAGGATCACACTATTTTTATTTTTTAAAACAAAGAAAAATCTTCCAAAAAGCACACAGTCATAGAAAGTTGTGCCTTGATACAATTTAGTTCAGCATTAGCAGTTGTGTTTCACTTGAACTCTGCCCACATAATGTCTGGTAATAGAAAAGAAACCTGAAGAGTTCAGAATTGCAGTACAAATAGCAAGTATTCCCTCTCCTCCCTCTTTTTCGTTTCTTGTACTTATGATCTGATAAGCACCAATTTCTCACTAGAGCTTTCAAAGGCAAGGACAAACTGCATAAGCTAAATATAAAGATCAAGTAGTTGCTTTCTGGTAAGCTAGCCTGGCTCCAAAAATTGATGACTGAAGAAATCTAGAGCAACATTTAACCAGAACAATCATTCCTTGAGACACTCAACTAGGATTACAGAGGTCCAAGTTCAGCTTGCCACTCTGTCAGACATCCTCTAACAAATTGCAGCCTCTGTGCTTCCATGTTGAGACAAAAAAAACATGAAAGGAGAAAGCATCCAACTCTTTCAAACTACTAGGCACTTTCCCACAAACACACATCCCACAATGTGGAAATCTGCATCCCGAGGAAGTCTTGCCAGTAGAAAAACTGTGAATGTATTTGCTGGGCAAGTCACACATAACATTTAAATTACAAGTGACATTGAAAAATCTTTGTATTGCACTGTAGTATACATATGGTATAACACAAGAAGCTCCAAGACACATTACTGAGGTAAACAACATGCAAGAGGGATGTCACGCTGCAACAAAACCTATTAGCACCTTCAGGTCTGAACTTGACAGCCACGACTTGCAACTCAGACCATCGGACCATCTCAGTGCATTGTCCTATCACTAGCCTATAAATATAAACCGTTAACATGGTGCGCCCAAACACCCACATGTCCTTTGGGATCTGAATTATACAAACATGCATTACAACCAACACTTAGCAGGATGGACTACACTTGTTTCGTATTTGAAACCCAAACCAGAGCTTTACTTTGTGGTTCAATGTTTTCTCAGTCAGTCCCTTAAACCCCTAAGCTGTGAAACATTCAGGATTGTAGGAAATTCAGCCCAACCTGTTTGCTCCATGCTGCTGCTGGAATGGGAGAAAGTCAAGAAAACAGCTAGGGAAACTCTCCAGCACCCTTCACAGAAGTACCACTCTTCTCTCCAGTTCCCAGGAGAACTGGGAACATTTCCTCCTTATCTAGCCCCTGGTTCAGCATCAGCCAAGCAATCAGCTTCCCCAGCTCCTACTTCTTGGCTGAAACCAGCCCAGGGTTCAAGTTTAACACACCGCTGGCACAGCCAAGACAGCACAGCTATAATGTGTTGCCTCACTAGCCTGTGGTGTCCTTGTCACAGAACACCCCCACGCGCAAGCTGCCCTGCAGCTTTGTGACAAGCTACTGAGAGCCAAGATCTCAGCTGCACATGAAGGTATTATGAACAGGATTGAAACACATGCTGCTCAGATGGTGTACTTAGCCTTCTTGTAATCAGAAGCAACATTTAACAGCCTTTAATCCCTTGGCCATGGGCAGAGCTGAGTTTGCCAAAGACAGCTAAAACGCAGTATTATGCAGGAGTGCAGTAAACATCACTCTCAACCAAAAAAAAAAGCTGTAGCCACTGTTTTACTCAGTGTCACAGTACAAGCCCCAAGCCTTTGAGCTCACATACTCTAGCCAGCTAATTATACCACGCTCAAATTTGACATTATCTACTTACAGTCACATTATTTGCAAAAGCTTTTCTTTTAGTGGATGTCACTTTCAAAACTCTGACTTAACAGTATTTGCTGTTTTTAAACGCGCCAACTTGAAGAGGACTGCCTTTTGACACAGCCACTCATACCAACAGCTGAGAGATTGTTATTCAGCTGCAGTGAGATAGACATCTAGCCCCCAAGAATCTGCTCAGCTAAGAGCTACCATTGGGCCCAGCACACAAACACACTGCCCTCTAACACAGAGGGACCTTAAAGTGACAGCACCATCTAATTCCCCACACAGCAACTATAGCAGCCAACATTTTTCTTGGGACTATTCCTTATCGCACCACCAACACAGGGGCACCGCCTACCATTCTGCCAACAGATGTGAAATACACTGGATTTGGTACTGCAGGGAAAGGTAGTGTCTCCTCAGTCATGCTCTCTCATGTCTTTCATACTGAGGGACACCAGATTTTATGGGCTTTGAGGAGGATCGTTTCTGCTCTGCCTGGGAACAGGAAAACTTGCCCTTGCACATGCATCTGTAATGTTTCCTCTATCCTGACCCACCTCCTAGTGAGAACTGGATGGCCAGGGAAGAGGTGCTACGCTTTTCCATTCAGCACTTATCACGCATATGCACAGACACTTACCTTTACCCTGTTTAAATCAACTACTCCATAATTCATTATCACTAGGAATTTCTCCTCCCACAGTAAATATTGTGTAATGCAACTGGGCCTCTGCACCTGTTCATATTCTGTCACTTCCGGGGGTTGCCAACTTACATACTGCACTAGTGTTAAACCTACACCTGCCCCAGCCATCAAATACTTTCATCCACATACAGGAATCCAGACTCCTAGTCATAACTCAGTTAGTCGTATGCTTAAAAAGCTCCCAAAAACAATATACAGAGCACAACATGGCACTGCAGACTCCCTATCTCCCCTGCTCCCCATACCTTCTCAAGTGAGAAACAGCTAGACTCCAGCTTACTGCAGTAGGAACCATCTAATGTCGAGAAAGGTTTTAATTTTAATTTCAAATACAAAAATGATATTAAAAAGTGTGCTTCAGACCACCGTTGCAATTGTGCTTCTCCCACCCATAAGATCACTTGAACATAGCCTGTGTACAGTCATCTATATGAATTACCTCAGGCCATTTTTACCATCACTAATGCTCCAGACAGCAGATTGCACTCAGATCTGTCCAGGTTCTGAATTACAGCACATATTAGCACTATGCACCCCTCAGTCACACGTACATGGGGAATAGGTACTTGTTGTTTTATGGAAAGACAGCTCATAGAACATGATCTACTACCCAGGTCCTCTCTCCCTTTACCTCTCTTTTCTAGAGAAGAGAAAGCTACGTGCCAGAATAATCACGTGTCTAGGAAGACAAAAGCTCCTACTGTGCAGCTAAAGCAGAACAGTTGGATCTCTTGCCCTCTCTCTGACCGATGACATGATGGGATACTATCACCCTTAGAGGAAGAAAAAAGGGTATCTTGCTGCATCACTGTCAACCTGTGAAACAGATAGCAGGGCACTGACATTACTTGGGAGGATCACTCACCTTGCCTTCCACCCATCCCAGAAAAACAACCCCACAGCTTTCAGAACACTGGTAAGTGATACAGGACATAATTTTTTTCAGCCACTTTAAGGTCAGCAATTAAGACAAAGTATAACCTGTTTTAAGAGCTGCTATGAACAACCTCCAGTTTATTATTACAAGTGCTAACTGACAGTTGGATCTGCTACCTTTAGAGTCTGTTTCATACCTGGCCTGCGGATAGCACAATACCAGTGTTTACAGTATTGATAAGCATACTCGTTCGGAGATGAATCTCATACAACCAGTTCAGTCCCCATTATTGTATCATGTTCACATGAGCTAATTCATAGAATGAGGTAACAATTGACTTGTCTACTAACTGGCAAGCTGGTCCTGTTTCCAGCTGTGCTGCAAGCACACAGAAAATGCTGACACAGCTATCAAATGCTGTTAAAGTGAGCAAATCACTAGCAATACCAAGGCAATCAGGAACCAGGAGAAACCCAAATGCTGGCTGCAATGCCTTGTTCAGCCTTCTATTTCCTGGACAAACTCAGACTGCTCTCACTGCACTTACAGCTCCAAAGTCTTACAGCCAACTCTGACCTAGTACAGCCTACCACAACACATGCACAGTATGGGTTAAGATACAGTAAAAGAACTCATTTCAAAATTAGGCTAAAGGAATAAATGTGAAGCAAATCTTCAGCTGTCTTTCTGAAGATAATGAGTGTAAGAAGTTCATCTGGCAAACACTGAGGTAACTCCAGGCGGCAAAAAATAAAAATAGCAGCAGACTGAAAAAAAACAGGAACAAGTATAATACCACATACTTCCATTCATCAGTCCTACAACAGAAAAAGCACTGAGCTTGGGAAAGAAAAGCTCTGTTCACTAAACATTCAGATCTCCTCAGAGATTATTAAGTGTACTCCCAATGCTGTTTGGACTGAGACTGTTGACCAGCAGCCCTGCAAGCAGTGAGCTCAAGACAGATTTCAAGACAAATTTCCCTCAGCTTAGGACAGTCTCCATCTTAAGCTTTACTTTTCCTTGCTAAATGTAATGTTCCTTCATACCCTTCAGTTCCTCATCCCCTGATTTTTCAATCATTCAGTACAAGCCAGTAAAAGAAGCGTTTCATTCTGCAGGAACAGTTCTTATGCCAGTAGCATTGCAAAACAATTAGATGTAACAGTTTGTAACTACTCCACCTCTTCCCCAGTTCTCTCAGGCACACATCTAATTTCTCCATTTGAAAAGGACTCAAGTTCTCCTATCTTAGAACATTAGTCTTATCAATTTTACTTTATCCCGAGCTCTCACCATTAGCAGCAGGAGTCTTTAGCATCTGTGGCTGTGGCTTTTTGACACCTTTTTCTATCCGTATAGTGGCCCACTGTTGGAAGAGAAAGAAAACATTAATTTCACAAATGTAGCATTCACTTAAAAAAAGTCACCTAAAAAAGCAATAAAGATTGTGATTTTCAAAGAATATCTTCACCAGTTAATCATCACCTATCTTCCTCAGATGTCTCCACAAACCCATACATGGTTCCTCAAGAAACACTGCCTCAGTGTATTTAACAATCCAAAAACCATACCATGCTAGTCAGTACTTCCCAACTCTGCTTGTCAGTCTTCAGAGATCAGACTCAGTGCTTCACAGATGTTTCAGTTCCAGTTCAGATACACAGCCAGCAAGACAGATTGGCCTCTGTCACTTGTTACTTGCACACCAGTCACCAAGTCGTGACCACATGGGAAGCTCCAGGAGCTCAGCTAGATAACAGCGCCTGAGCACACACAATGTGTTCAGAGCCAACAGACATATCACAACTCAGCTTGTCTTCTTCCAGAGTAGTTTCACCATACTGAAGCAAAAAAAAGTCCTAACTGGGTTAAGTCAAACTGAGGCCTGCACACAGCTAATGGCACTAAAAATCAAAACAGCATTTGTAGTTGTCCTGGTTTGGGCCAGGACACACCCAATTTTCTTTTAGTAAATTTACTTCTTAGTTAAGTCTCTTCTGAGAAGCTGCACCCTCTGAAATTAACTGCATATTTTTCCAGACAGTAGCTGCTCCTAGGAGTTGTAAGGCTTGGTGTTCATAGTTAGTGCTGGAACATCAGTAGCAATGGTATGCAGAAAGGCCCTTGCTTATAGTTACACCTATGGAGACCAAGGTTGATGCTTGCTTCTGCTAACTTTCTTATGCACCGGAAATAAAAGAGCAGAGAAGTGGTCACACCTGTGACCCTGCAGTGGGGAGGAACAGGTCAGACAGGTGGCCAAAAACTGTCCAAACAGAGTATTCCATCCCATACACATTATACTTGGTACAAAGCTGAGGGATCACAAGGGTCACACTCTCTTCTTCTATGCCCAGCATCCAAGGCGGACTCTGTTCAAAGTCTTCTGCCTTGACTCACAATCTATTCATCCAGTTCCTGCCTGCTGCTGAGTCCAATCCAGAACTTTTCCAGGACGTGCTCCGCAGTGTCATCATTGGGTGGTGGGGAGGGCAGCTTGATATTTGTTTTGTATATATTTGTGTATATTTCATTATTATTTTCCCTATTATTATAATACATCATTATTGTAGTCAGATTAAAGCTGGTTTTACTTTCCATTCCCGTAAGTCTCTTTCCCTTTTCTCTTCCCCCCACCCCACTTTGGGGAGGGAGGAGGTTAACAAAGAGCATCTCTTGTCCATTTAATAGCCATCCCAGCTTTAAATCGTGACAGATTTATTGGCGTCCAATGTGGGGCTGGCTCAAACCAGGCCAGCGATCATGGGAAGTCTCATTTAAGTTTGATTTCAGTCCAAAGAGGACTGCACCCACGATTTTTCCAAGCTGAACAAAACTGAAGTTTCCTTTGACTCTGCAACTGCTCATTTCTTGGCATTTTAGAGCTCTGAGCAGAAGAGAAACAGACCAAATCACCAGCTCCAGCGTACAGCTACAGAGTCCCTTCCCCTATCCTTGGGAAGGACTGCCAGCTCACTGGAGTTAACCTGGTCTTTTCTAGTGAGTGGGCTGGGAGAATGAGATTGAAATAGGTGATAAAGTAAGGTCTGCTCCCCAAATCTTCCCAGCAGCTCTGCTCCCTGCAAACCCCAGTGGCAGAACCACACAGGCATCTCGTTTCCAGTCCCGATGGGGCTGGAGCCAGTTTAACCTGTTCTCAGGCCAAAAGCCTGTCTTGACCTTCAGCTGACTCAGTTCCACACAACGATTTTAAATAGCCCTTCTACCTTCTATGTCAGGCTTCATATTTACTGGGTTAATGATTACAACCCTATGCTGCTCCAAAGCCAGCCCATGACGACAGAGTAGCCAGCCCTGCTGGCCTGGATACTTCATTTCCATACGTGGCAGCTTTGTGAAGGGAGGGAAAGCTCAGTAAAAGACGACTGACTTTGTGGCGCCCCGTTGAGCATTAATTCCTCCTCCACAAGACTTAATCCTGTTTCTAGGAACCCTGTTATAATTGGCATTTCCAAGACAAGACAGGTGACATGGCAGAAATGAGCTCATATCAAAAGATCAGGATATTATCTTGTACAAACCTTAACAACTTATGCAGTATCAAAGGCATACAGCACACAGATGGTCCTCGCTGGTCCATACAGAAAGGACCCAGAGCAATGCTAAACCATGCAGTTCCCACCTTTCCCTTCCAACAGGCCTGTGGGGCATTTGGGGATGAAGTTCCCTTTTGAAAGGTCAGTATCCTGACATTATCTCCACCACATAACTTCCCAGGAACAGCCAGGACTGCTTACTATATCAGGCCTTGCTGAATCACAACCTACCCTGCCAATGTATTCACTTGTTTTCTCAGTTCTGCTGCTGCTAAGGCTGTTCCAGGAACTAGTTTCACCTGTAGGAGTAACTCAGTACTTTCCAGCTAGCCATCATTCTCAGCAGTGCTATGGCCATAAAAGTTCTGGGAAAAAAGGAACTATTCTTGATCAAGGAAGAAACTATTCACAATACTGCCATTTCTGCATTTCTTCTACTAAATGCATTTGGAGATACAGATAGGCCAGCGAACACACCATCACAATCATTCTCTGACTAGACTTGAACCACTGTATTCAGTTAATTAAAATCTCCATAAGCAGCTAAGTCACTTATTACATAGAAGAGTAAAAACATACTTAGCTAATACACTCAGCCACATACAGTAGCTGACAAAGTAAGATTTCATCTTCCAAATCCTCTTAAATGGGTAATCAAAGCCTAGGACTGCCACCTTTTGCTTTGCAAAAGCTGCAAGAACAGTTTCTGTTTGGTGCTCAGAAAGAACATGCAACACTCCCTTCACAATGCTCTTGCTACAGAAATCCTGCAGTTACAAGTTCATGCTAGACAGTGTCAAAAAGTTGGGAGCCTCAGCACAAGCCATGAGGACACAGCCTACAGACATGTCTTTGTAATGTTCAAAAGCTTGCAACATCCTACTGTACTGCACTATCTTTTGACACTTTGCTCTGCAAAGGAAGCAGGGGGCTCTTCCCAAAGCAGACAAACTGCAGGGTCATGTAACCCAAGTAAGTTTCTACTGCTTGGATGCATGTACCTACTCTATTCAGAAAACTAAATTCCTTCTTCCAAAGTAGTCTGACCTTTGTCCACAGGTTCATCTAACTCCAGAAAGCTGCAGTACCCCACCTGGGGAATGTAGGAGACAGGGACAAAGACAAAGACTGACAAGAACTCCTTTTGCCCTCTAGCCATGCCTTTCTAGGAGATGGGAACACTGCCACAAGCTTGACACCAGCATGGCATTTTGTACAAAGGTTGCACAGAGCACTGCAGTGCACAATGACTTGTGCTCCACAAGTCAATAGCTAAGGCAGTTTTACTTTTGGTGTTGGATCTCCCACAGGATTTAAGCATGCTTCACAAAACCAGCAAGGATAAGACCAGCTACCCCTCTTGGCCAGGAGCCTTTGGGCATTCAGAAGGGCCCACGTCTACCAGATGCTACAGCAAACCAGTTTTAAGCCCTCTGTGACAGCTTTCTTCTTCCCTCAATCCATCATATCTACAAAAACTATGCGTGTTCCAGCAACCAAGCAGCAAGATATTTTTACTTAATCTAATCCTTCCCCTTCTTTACAGGCACCTAAAATAAAGGCACTATCAAATCCAAGATTTGAACTTTGATCAAGTTAAAAGTTTGTTTATATTAAGTTTGGAAAACAAGAGACATCACATGCAGCAACGTGCATATTTTCCTTTCCTTCCTGCTAGCTAAGGATTTGCATCATCCATCACCATTTCAGCTGGTTCCTATGCTAAAGAACAGCTTTATGCTACGAAGAATTATAACAATGTACGTTGATCCATCCCACAGAGGGGAAAATAATGTCTGTGTATTAGAGATCAAAAAGCATGAAAGAAAATTATAAGCCATAGCCTCCATTCCACTCAGGAGATGACCAAAAAGCAAACTGGCAGGTCTTTTGGATTTATCACTTATCAGTAATACTGACACGAATGTGAGTGGCTTCTCCCAGCTTGCAAGCTGGTGCTGAGCAGGCAGTCTCAAGTACCCTGGTACAGACCTAAGTCTTTAGCAGAGATTCCTCAAGCAGTTTGGGGCAATGAGTATAAAACATCAGGCTCCTGAACAGATTAAGAATAGTTGTGCAGCTGGGGCTACCCACTGAACTAACACAAATTTAGAAAGCAGCATGATCACAGAAGCTACACAAACACCACCACAGGTTTGTTCTTGAAATTTTGGTATTCCAACTGCTCAGGACAAAGTAACTTGGATGCTTTAATGACACAAGGCACAGTCTTAAGATACCACACTTCTCTAGGCAAGGAAAACATATCAACCTTTCCCTGGGAAGGTTTCCCTCCTCATAGGAAAGGGTTCTAATTCATCAACACCTTAAAAAAAACCACAAAACAACATCTTGTTGTCTGCCTATACAAAATGGCCAAAACATCAATATCACTTACGCATCACTAAGAAATTCCCACATAAATAGGAACTATGGAGTACTTCAGAAAGATCAAGTTAGACCTCAGAGGCAAAAAAATCACACATCATTTACAAGAGATGTCAAAAAAACTTCTTATATCCAGATAAAATAGTTGCCACATAGGCAACTTGTAGACAAGCTTGACATGTTGTTTCATGAAAGCACGTCTAGAGATACTCTGTTAGGATCAATCACAAGTCATTAGGAACGCTTCAGGGACTTCCCCTGTTTCCCTAACAGATGGATCTTTGCCTTTCATCCCATGCTTAATAGCAATGCTTGGCAATTTTTCAGAAGATGAGAGAATTACTGATGATGACTGAAATCTGTAGTCATGTGACGTTACATCACTGGTGTTTCCCTATTTAAGGCACTGTCAGGTCATGTTCAGAGCAAAAGTTTATATACTAATATAGGTGAGAGCTCCTCCTTGGAGGTTCTCCAAACCTCAGAAACAACAGAAAGATTTAATAGCACCTACCACACAATGCTACACTGCTTAATGCAGCAAAATCTGCATGCCAATTATTGGGTTGTTTTGTGTAAGGAGGAGTGGAAAGCACCACCACCAAGAGGAGCAACCATTTCTAAGTGAGCGCAAAAAGGTCCTCTGTGGTCTCCCATGTCACCATTTCCTCATCCTGACCGGACATCCTTCTCGCTGCCCCCAAGCAGCTTTCCAAATTCTTCTGCACACGAGTTGTATAGCAAGTCCTTCCTGGTGGACAGGTATCCAAAGAACAACAAAGAGTCCAGCTTTACAGGTAAATACCAAAGGCATCAGCAACAGAAATGCCAGGCAGCTACTTTTACACCAGCTTCACAAACTGTTACTTTAAGGGAAGCTCTGAATAGAGTTGCTGTTGTTTTTTTAAGAGCATTTGCTTATCAATAGTATCAGAAATCTCAGTGTTGAATGCTGTCGAATTCAGAACCATTTCAGATCCAAGTTGTCACCAGAGAGATGCTGTGTTAATTAGTGATGCAACAACAGCAGAGGGTACCCCCCAGCTCTGCCAGCCTTACTTATGCGCAAGGAGATTTGACGATTAAACTGTAGAAAACATACATAATGACCTCCATAGGACTGGGGTCTAGGTTAATACAGCCCAGGGATTTACTTCAAGATTATGCAGCAAATTTGTTAAAATACTATTCTGAAAGTCATTCCAAGCCCTGTAAACAAGGGTACATCATTCACATCAGGCACATCTCCAAGACACACTTCTTGTTAACATCTGAGCCTTCAGAATTACTCTCTCACTTCAGAGCTTTCCATTTCTCCCCTGCCCAGCAGTCCTTGAAGGATACCAACTACACATATAGGGGCCTTTATTGACACTGCACAACAACATCAGTCAGCAAAGCTTGCTTCAGAGGTCAGTGAGTTAAAGAGGAAACAGTCAAAACCCCACAGTAATTCACCTATTCATTAGCTTAGACATTCTCCTTTTCCCTTCCCCGCCCTTACACCCAGGCACCACATGCAATCCTGATGGTGGTTCATGAAAAGAAGCTGCAGCCTGGCATACTTGGGACAAGACGTAACAGCCAATCCCACCTACCCTGCACAGTCACAACCTACAGTTTAACAACAGGCACCAAAAGGTCCTTTTCTCCCATGGGTATATTATTCTCAAGTTTAGGTCCATTCACATTGCCAGGGTAATCTGCAATGCAAATACCTTTGGCTTTACCTCCTAGCTACCAAATAACGTTACACCCTTTTGCTAGGACATTCCCTGCAGGGCAGCATAATAAGCTATTAGAAATTGCCGCTATTAAACCCAGATGGGTGAGTTACAGGATGTGAAAAAACACCTATGACTTCAAGCATCTGTTGTGTAACCAGCAAAACCAACCACCCGAGAAATGCTTTCTCTGCTAACTGCAGGCCCCACAATCAAAGAGCCTCAAGAGATTCGGGGCAGGGGGTGCATTCAAAGTGCTTGCAGCCATCAACAAACCATTAGCCCAAAAACACAGAATAACCTGATGTTAGTTTACAGCCCGACTGTTTCTTAACAGAAGCCTGACCTAACAACTTCAATTCCCTCAGGCTAGCTCATTTCTTAATATTTCACAAATAGCACACACCACACAGCTTAAAATACAAGAAATGTTTTCCCAGCAGAAAGATCAGGGCAGTCATACAAGTCAACCCTACTGTCTCAGGGAGCTAGGCACACCCAAAAAAACCCAGCAGACTGGAAAAAAACCCAGAGTATTGGAATTAGTTCTTAAGAAGGTGAGCTGCAATGTGTCAAGCAGGTATCATCACTCGGGGGGCTCACCCTTACTGCCAAATATATAGGCAGATAGTCTAAACTAGACCTCCAGATTTTCTACAAACTGATAGAAATAGAGAAACACTGCTCTGTGGTAGTAGCTGCTCTATGGGCTTTAACAAAAGTCAAATCACTTTCTGAAAGGTTGGATTTCTCCACTGCTTGGCAAGAGAGCTCAAATGGCATGCTTGCAGGGGCCTTATCAGGCCCCACTCATAGTAGAGCTTATAAAGGGGCAACCTACTAAGAGGAAAAACAAGACCAAGAGGTACAGATGCACTAAATATAAAATTGGAAGCTATCTGATGGTGTTTAAAAATAAACACGGAGAAATGCAGCACACACTGACAATCTCAAGAGGCAGTCCCCAGCATTTCAGCAATAGGAAAGATTTCTGTGGCAAGTGATTTCACAAGCATCAGCATGGCAGGTGACTAGCCCAGACTAGCTCCTTGTAGGAACAAACAGCTGCTGGAAATGCTTTTGTAGCAGTAATCCAGCTTTCAAAAAAACTATGCAAACATAGTGCCAGAGATCCTTCTATTAACACTGAAAGGGAAAACACAGGCAGAAGTGAGCAGTTTCCTGAAAGTTTGCTTAGTTTGGTACAGCAATTTAGAAGCAAGTTAATGTACTTCATG
The DNA here is from genome assembly GCA_013398225.1 of Steatornis caripensis. Taxonomy (NCBI): domain Eukaryota; kingdom Metazoa; phylum Chordata; class Aves; order Caprimulgiformes; family Steatornithidae; genus Steatornis; species Steatornis caripensis. Next base: position 95,825 of record VZSC01008483.1, on the reverse strand, counting down.
GAATACTTAAGTGATGGAGGAAGTATGTTTTCTCATAGCAAGCAGTCTGCCTGTTGTACTGAGTTCCTTTGGTATTAGCATATCATGTCATGCTTTTCTGCTTGTTTTCCCCTTATTACACATGAAAAAATATAATCGCAGGAAAAAATACACTTATATACCCCATATAAAGCTGGCCATCCCTGGTGCAGTACCCACAATGCAATCCAACAGAAGCACATCCTCAACACTGCTGTCTGTACATGCTGCATTTTGCTTAGAAGTATGCAGCTTGCTGAAGCAGCCCAGCATAGAGAAAAAGCTATTGTGTGCCAACTGATCTCCCTCGTCATTAATGTCAGATAGTCAAAGAACACTTTGTTCCTAAAAAGAGTTTTTCTCCTCCCTTTTCTTGGTCCACGCTTGCAGCACTGGGAACAAGCTTCTGCCCTTCTGAAACAAGTGGGAACAGATTTATTTTTATTGGCAGGAAAAAAATTCAAACACAAGTCCAGTATCATCCTCAACTTGCTCCATACCACAGCCTAGACAATAACTGAACACCACTCATTTTTATATGCCTTGCTTCATCTGACATGACAGTGGACCAGCAGACATACCACAGCAAACTGTAGACTCTCAATCTACTTAGTCCCTGGACTATGGCATCCAAGTTGACAGAGTTGGACCCTCACAACACACTAGCTTTAATAAAGCACATTGTTACCTGACAACATATGCTATGTAAGAAACAAACTGCACAGTCACTGTGTCTTTTCACTATGCCAGCATGTGATATATAATAGGAGAGCCACAGAGCAACACGGTATCCAGCTGGGGTGCACAAATTGCCACCACTTTGCAGATAGTTCCTGCGATCTAGCCCCATTAAAGAGGCAATGAAAGCAGCAGCAGCACCACCATTCTGACTGAGCATTCTGCAGGTCCAAGAGCCCACCCTCTTGCAGAGAAATAAGTGAGATCACCTGGGAGACCCAGAACTGGAAGCCAAGGAGAAAGCTTCCGGGAGCTATTAAGTTAACCACTGTGCTGAAAAAGGTCTCGGTCATCAGAGACTGCAGCATCCTATGACTCAACATTGCCACAAAACAGACTACTGCTTCTCAGGAGAAAGCCTGCATGCTCAATTCAGCAGCCCAGGAAGTTTCAGACACCTAGACAACTGCACAAGGCTAGGAGCTACATATTTAACATTTTCCATTGTTAACATGATTTTTGGCAAGGAAAAGTCTAGTGCAACAACACATACCTTCGGGGCACTTGCACACACAGCTTGAACTGGCTGGCAAACTATCAGCCTGTCTCTGTCAGGCTGCTAACCAAGAGACTTGTGAGCCACTTGTGAACAAGAGATATTCCACAACAAAACACTTTCTTCCAGGGATTCTGCCCATGCACTTATTCTGAGGGCATAGAGAATTCACAGGCAAAGCAGGTTGAGGCAAGTGGATTACCTAGGTGGATTGAGCTTTTTCACTCTCCTGCAGCAAGTCCAACTTACCAGACTGCTCTCCTTCCCAATTTGTCAGTGGCTTTTCTTTTTTATGTATATAATGTTTATGTACAATATAATTATATTAATGTCACATATTTTAAATATAACTAAGGCCATATAATTCCAGAAAGTATGTGATGTAATAGCAATGGCAACTGTTAAGTAATTATTTTCTTCCTTATGCATCAGAAGAGCTCTTACAAGTCACCATCATCTGTATGTCGCCAGCTGCTTCTCCATACTTCTGCGCAAGACATTTTGAGTCACATCTTGTCACAACATTTGATGACGCTAAAATAATGATTAATGTTCTAAGAATAAAGAATGTAAATTCTGGTTAATCACAGGTTAAGGCAAGTCACCCAGCAAGACTATCTTACTAGGCCATCTGGATTGCTCCCTCAGGCCTTCACCTCCTCAGCTTCCACTATCCAAAAATTTTTTCCCAGTAACTGCATCTTCTACCTTTAACAGTTATCCTCGTATCACTCAGGGCCCCTGAAAGTACTTTAAGGAAGTTCTTTCTCACCAAAAGCATTAAAATATTTTAACTTAAGATGCATTTTAACAGATGCCATTTATTAGGTGGCTGATGCTTTTTTTTTTTCAGTCAAGCATCTTGAAGACACTGAAGTACATGAGCACGGTTTGACAGAAAATCTCACAGAACAAGACCTACTTTCCATAGACACATACTGATGTATATTGCATTGCCACAGACTCTGCCTTGCATCATATTACTTTTCCTCCTTACAACTGTTTTGTTTGTTTGGGTTCCCCTCCTCCTTAGAAAAAGCATAATAAAGATTTAAACCAAATCATTCCCACCAGTCATTTTAAAACACTCTTCCTCACCATCACTATGATCTTCAGAGCAAGCATTTTCACACACATATGAACTATGCTCTATCCAGAAAGCAATTACTTTGTGAGAAATTTGCTTTCCCAGAGAATTTGGAGGAAGATGGTCACCGAGATGCTGGACGCGCTCAACTCAGCCACAGGCACTTGGAATGCTACCAGACATTTATACCCTCCAAGAGCATGACCTGCCACTGTTTCTCTCCGGTAGACAACAGCTAACACCAAGCAGAGGCAGCTGCACCCAGGGCAAGGTACAGCCTTAGGTAACAAGGTTTCAAGGGGTCACGGGGCGCACACCAGACTGCACAGACACTAAATTCATACAGATTTAGGTTTCTGCCTAAGACCTTGAACTCCAAAGCTACTAATAAACACAGATGATGCCAGACAGGACATAACCTACCTCCTCGCCTCCACAGCCCTCTTTCCCCAAGGCAGGTCGGGGAGACAGACATTTCTCTGGGCTCCCCAGCCCTAGGCAGGGCCTCACGTGCCGGAGAGGCCGTCCCCATCCCCTCACACCTGCCCGCGAGGCCTTCCCGCCCGCGCCGGGGTCCTGCCACCGCCCAGGGCGCGGCAGAAGGCGGCGGAGCAGTTACGCTTCCTGCGGCCGGAGGAAGCCGTGTGCGGCCACGGAACCCGCCGGGTCTCCTCAGGACGAAGCACAAATGCGCCGGCGCCACTGGGCGGAGGGGCGCTGCCGGAGAGAAGCAGCCCGGGCCGGGAGGAGACAGGCCCAACACCCCCGGGGTGGTTCCCGCCTCACGCCAGCCCCAGGCGACACGACACTGGGGGTGCCATTTTGGAGTCCCTCGGGGCAGGGGGACAGGCCCCGCGAGCTGTCGCCACTCCCGACCCGGCGTGCGAAGGGCGGGCGCCGGGCTGAGGGGACGGCGGCCCCCGCCTACCTCCAGCGTCTTCACCAGGACCCACATGTAAGCCTCGGAGATGCCCAGGGAAACGCCCAGCACCGAGGGCAGCACGATGAGGGCGAGGACCAGCGATAGCCACACCGCGCCCAACCGCGCCGCCGCCAACCCCACATACTCCATCGCGGACAGCGCGCAGCTACGCAACCAACGCTGCCGGCACTGAGAAAGCGGACGCTGCCGCCCACTACCCTAAAGCCCGGCGGCCGCCGCTGGCCCGCCCCCGCCCCGCCCCGCTCCGCCCGCCCGGGGCCGGAAAAGGGCAGTGGCGGTGGCTCGGCTCGCCGCCGCATGAAGTTGAAAGAGGCTCAAAGCATTTTATTGAAGTAATTGTTTCTACAGCAAGTGTCTTCTTGTAAAGCGGAACAGTGGATGTGCCTTACCGAACACGGACTTTTGGAAGCACAGGGCTAAGGAGATGGGGCTTCTCTGTGGGAGGTGATGCGTGGGGGACGGAAAGCAGCTAAAACCAGCTCATGTTCACACTAAAAACTCCTCGTGTAGGAAAACCGGCTCCAATGGAGCTGGTCAGGAGGGCAGCAGTACAGCCACAGTGCACTGTTGTGCTGTATGGCAGGTGCATGGGCAGGAAAGCCATAGGAAGCCCGAAAATAGCAGCTCAGGAAGTAAAAGAGAAAAGGAAAATTGGGGAAACTTCTGGATCTATGTGAAGTAGATAAGGACAGCTTAAAAACTGAGAAGGGACAAGGTCTGCACTTCAGCCAGCAGCAAACCTTGTCTGTCTGTCTGTGTTGTCTCGTGCCTTAAGCTGGGAAGGAGGATTCACTGAGGGACTGACCCTGAGGGTACCCAACCAGGCACTAGGCATACACCAAGAGAAAAGAAACTTTGTTGAAAATGTCTAGAGGAGGGTTCATCTGTGCAGGCCTGTACGCGGCAGTCTTATAGCACTTGGCATGACACTATCTATACCAAGAAAGCAGTGTTAGCAGAAAGAGGCTGAAGTAGAAGAGGGATGGCAGCCTTGCCAAAGCATCTGGGGAAGGGAAGAACATTTTCCTCCAGGAAAAAAGCCTTCAACCTAATGTCTGCATGCATCTTTCATAGGCATTTCCTAGAAAAGGGACACTTGATTTCCTTCTCCATATTCAAGAGGTCAGAAATGTATCTAAAAGCTGAGTGCTTAGGATCTGAGGAAAAACCTTAATTAGATTCCAAGGCTTCAAGAACTGTTTCCAGGAGGGTCATGTGGACAAGGGCATTGGGTTCTGGCTCCTATTTTTGGCTCTGGCACTGCATCATCTTGGACAAGTCTTCTCTGCTCTCGGTATCTCACTTCTCCCACTCTTTGCCTCATCTAGTTAGATGATTTCTCTGAAGAAGAGAAAGGACGATCCCTGATGAAGCCTCTGGGCACAACAACCACAGAAACAATCATCCAGCTAGATCTGAGATTGTCAACCAGCACTTCAGTGTTTTCATCCCTTTAAGGGTTTAGTTGTGATTGTGCTCAAAAGGCTCAGTTAGAACTGAAGGCAGTAGCCTGTTGGTGCCATATTGACATTAATGCAAGAGTCGCTACTCCAAAGAGCTGTACAAGTGGTTTTCAAACATTACAGAGGTGTGTGGATCTAAGTCAATTAAGAGTGCCCGAAGTCTGGAACAGGAACAAATCAAAAGAACTTTACTTTCCAAACTGAATGCTATTCACAACACATACACCCATGGGTAGCTTTTTTTAAATCTGTATTTTGTCCATTGCGTCACAAGCAGAAGTGATACAGGGCATTTAGTACTTGCTCATGAATTTTTATCCGGGTGCAACTGGCAGAGCCCAAAGGCTTGGTTGGTTTGTTTGGTTTTACCTGACACTACAGGAGCAGAATTGTCCATCCAAAGGACAAGTGTAGCTCAGGTAGCAACAGTGGACACTGTCCAGCTCCTGAGAAAAACAATGTGCTGTTCACAGTAACATGTCATACAGATTTCCTCTCCATTACATTTCAATATCTTCATTTAGATAGTAACATCTAAAATTTCCATCTGAAGCAAGAATTGCAATACATTTAATCCTGTGCAAGCAAAGCTTTTTGTGTTTGTTGACAAAACCTTGAAAAATAAAAATAAAGAATTCATTTGACTTAGTCCATGTGCTTGTTAACCTCTGCTTTACTCAAATTCAAAAAGGTCTTAACTCAGCACAGTGCATGTCAAATTTGGTGGCATATGGCAAATTCCTGAGCCTCAAAGGGCTGAAATCCATCAGTGTCCCTGAAGCAGCAAAAGAAAATTCCAGAGACCTGTACTCATAGCATTCATCATGTGGAATTACGGCATTGCTTTTCTGCTACAATAGCCTGGCTATCGGACCTACTGCCACTGTCCACAGGCTCCATAAACAAATAGTAGGAAACGAGCAGTCTCTACCAACAGTTGTGTTTTAGAGCAGGGGAAGGTGACTGGTTCAATCCCTGCTGTCATTACACACCAGTGGTGAAAAAGTATTTTGTCCAGAGGCAGCTTTAGGCATAGCCAGCCATTCTGTATAAGCTGAATCGAAGCAGGACAGAGGCAAGATTCACGTGTAAACATAAACTCCTATTGCATCTGAGTTTCCCCTCCACACTTGCATGAATAATTCACAAAACCATTAATGTTAAATTGGAAAAAATAAATTCCGTTCTTGAGTTGCTTAAAGAACCACCTTCTCTTCCTGGGATATCAGGGAGGAAACGTGCCTGCTAACCTGCCCCGTCCTAATGATAGAGCTGTTGGCAAGGTCTTATCATGAACGTGCTGAAGTTCATCCTTTGCATGTATCTTGCACTCCCATTGAAGAATAGCTGGTTATTAACTGCAATAACTGTTGACTTACTTATATAAAAAAAAAAAACCAAAGCAAACAGCTTGCTCTCTTTGTCAAGTGGCCTTTGTCTTTTAAAAAAATATAGCTGTTATAAACCACTGATCACCTGTCTACTGATAAATTCGTTTCAAATTAATTCCACCATTACATTTTATTTGTTTACTCTGTAGCCTGTGAGAACACACAATTTTTCTGCCTTGCTTTTACCAGTGAGCCTATTTTCCTAAGAGAGGAGGAGCTGGCTTTTTTCAAACATTAGGACCATACTTTCAGCATGGGTAAGACAACATGATTCCACTGAAGACATGGAAAGAGTGCTAGTTTTAAAAATTCTCCATACTGTGTTTTTTTGAAAGACTATTTTATGTACAAAGGCTACATGTAGTCATGCTTTCTAGTGGAGGACTTTCAGTAAAAAGTGCAAACCAGGAGAATATATCAGAGTTTATAAACTTGGAAGAAAACATTTTCATATATCCTTATTATTCAATTCATTTCATAAAGTACAGTACATACATACAAAAAAAGCTTCAGTTGAAGTTATATGCTTCAAGTTTATCTAAACCAGGTGCTGCAAATGAATCCGAAAAGTTTTGCTTTGTATTTTAACTTTGTGACAAGTTATCAACATTCTTAATTTTTGTTCTATAAATGCTAGTAATAATGTATTTTAATGTCTGTAGTAAGTATATGTTTATATTTATTGCCTTAATATGCATGGCTATGTAATGTAATGTACGATTTTAATGGGGTTGGATTGAAACAAGGATGGAGAAAAAGCATGTGTAAAATTCTCATCAGTCTTACCACACTGCTTTTCTGAATTATTTATTTTTGCATTCCTTTGGCTGTACTTATTTTATCCCACTTAATTATCAGGGCCTATCAAGTTTTGATGGTGTGGATCATGGCTGCAAACTTGATTTCCTGGATGAGGGAAATCTTGTTATATTGACTCGGGAAGAGAGCCTGGATGGTGTCACCTCATGTGGCAGTCACACTCTCCCTTTGCTAAGTTATTGCGTGTGTTATTGGCTTCTGGTAGGTCAGATCTAATAAAAAGTAGTCTTTCATTTGTCTCCTGACACTAGAGCCAGGCATCTTCAGAATATCAAACAGTTTCATCTCATGTAAATATCTGTATTTTATTGGAAATAAATAGGGTCAGGGTAGTTGTCCTAGTACTCCCTTTTATCTTCTGCCATTGAGGAATGGCAGGTAGCCAGCAAACCACTCAGGGGAATTCTGCACTTTCTCACCTGTCTTCTGGACACAGGCAGGTCATGCTTTCTCTCCACCACTGTATTTGCTATAACTCACTAGAAAAATTGATACCCTTTATACAAGGAGTTAGATATTTTCAGCTTAAATTTGTATCCAGGAACCTAAGTGGAATTTTACCTTCTGCTGTCAGGGATCTCCAATTCTCCGATTCTTATTACACTGAAAATACATACAAATAGCCTGGCTTCTATGTACCCTTTAAGCCTAGCAGCATGTATTGATGGAGTTGCAGCCTTGTGTGTTGTCTCCAGCAAGGATGAGGGCTCATAAGCACATGTGCGCTTCATAAACACAGAGCCCAGGCGTGCCCTACCTCAAAAAATTAAACTTCTATAATTTGGAAATTTCGGTTTCTAGGAGTTGAACAATCCAGCTACAGTTAAAACCCTGTTAAAAGCCTCAAGCTCCTTGCAAAGAGTGGGAAAATGTGAACACCCAAAAAGGACATTAACAGAAGCAAGCCATAATGGAGGAGATTATAGCTAACACAAAACATGCTGCGGTGGAGACACTGCAGGCCACAGAAACTGCATGTGTCCTACACAGCCTTGAGTGTCTCAGAGGTGCCTATGCTGACTTGGTGAAAAACTGACGCTTTAATGCTGGAGGAGAAGACAGAGGAGAGTGGTCTTCTCTAATGCAATGGTCATATGAATAAATCCTGGAGGCAAATGTTCCCAGGTGTTCAGCATCCAGTGCTTTTCATTTGGATATCCTAAGCACAGGCTTTGTGGTCATTTGGCCTCCTATCTACAGCAGCATTTAATCACTTGGAGTATAACAGCTGAGACTCCCTGTTAATCTTGGAAACAGGACCTTGAGACCTTTCTAGCAAGCGATACACTTGCACATTTTTCAGTGAGACATCTCACTGTTCCTGTGCTTGTTTCTGCAAGTTGCTAAATATGCTGGCCTTTATACAACAAAATATTTAAGTGCATACTTAAAGCTTGGTTCTGTAGTGGTAGAGGAGCATGAGAAGGCAATTCAGCAATGGGCTTACCTTCATGACCTTGGAAGCATCTGTGCTCAACTGACCAAACCGCTTACAAACCTTCACCACTGTTTTAATGCAGAAGAGGTTTTGTGAGTATCTGAGCGATTCTATGCATCAAGCACAGGAGGAGATGCAGACACTATCTTCAGAGCAAAAATGCTACAAACAGACAACCAGCAGACACGCGAGAATCTGTGGCATCAACACAAGGAGCAAGCCACGAGGATGGCACCTCCTTTTACTGCCCACTATGACCTGAGGCCTGGCAGCCAGGCTTTCTACTGCACTTGAAGAGGAGAAATGATGAAGAAAGAATTTGTATGTATTACTCCAGAACTTCATGATCTTTTTAATGTCTTAAGCTTCCAATATAACAAAATTACCACTTAAAAAGATACAATACTTTTCTGTTCATGCCAGTATTTTAAGGAAGGACAAAACATGCTGATGTCCAGTAGATTAATTACCTTTTCATCTTTTTTTCTTTAAGTGATATTAAGGCTTGTACCTCCAAAAGAGCGTTAATAATGTTCTAGTCCTCATGGCAGTGTTAGACACGCATGTGGCGCTGCCACCTCCTGGTCTCCCAGCAAGAGCAACCCATCCCCATTTGACACATGAAGCAGACTGTGCAGTATAACGTATACACCTGATGCACCCACCAGATTCCCGTGTCACACATACTATGCAAAGTGACACAGTGCAACATGCAAAGAATAAGTTAAAAGCCCAAATGTGTAAGACAGCATCTGGATAGAAATCGGCCTTAGCTCAAATCTAGCGTAAAAGTATTTTTTATATAGATATCTCTCCTTATAATCCCTTGTAGGTGTATTTTATAAAATTATATTAATAAAACACAAGACAAATGGAGCAGTTATTTGAAGTATAACATACTTTATTTTATTGAACTTGTGTACATACTTACATCTTATGTAAAGTTCTAAATTATAGGAGTAGACTGCCTGTAGCCATATATGATGAGCATTTTTAGAAAAAAAATCTATTATATAATTGATAGAAAAAGTATTTAATGTATGAACACATGAATGCTTATGATGTAGTTACAAAATAAGCTGTTTAATAGATGTCTGTATAAACTTAAAAGGTAGTTTTTAATAGCTTTCCTATAAAAAGAAGAAATATACCTTTCTGAATTATCAAATAACTAATNTATAATTGATAAACATAGTATTTAATGTATGAACACATGAATGCTTATGATGTAGTTACAAAATAAGCTGTTTAATAGATGTCTGTATAAACTTAAAAGGTAGTTTTTAATAGCTTTCCTATAAAAAGAAGAAATATACCTTTCTGAATTATCAAATAACTAATTTCTTAAAAGTCCAATATGCAACGATATAGTATTTTGAACAATATTATTCTATTTAATATCCACCATGTATATATTAAATGTGTTTCACCACATGAATATTTTGTATAGTCAAATACAAATACCAAGGGATATCAACTGATGTCAATAATCCACAATTGCACGGAAATCATGACTAGTGATTAATAAAGCAATTATCATATTAAAAGAGTTCAACAGGACTCAACATGCTGTAAAATTAGAAAACAGCCAATACCATGGCCATTATATAGAACATCATTGATTGGATGTACTAAATGCTAGCCTTGATTATAACTGATCACAATGAACTCTGTTCTCAAAGAAGCCTGGTACACTAATTGAGGAGCCATTGTTAAACAGAGTAATAAATAGAGGAGGAGGAGGATAGGGGGGAAGAAAAATGGCTACAAAGCTAAGGTAAGGTACTCCCTGTCTGTACAACAATAACAGTAAAAAGCAAAGAGCCAAGAAGGCCTCTGTCTCTACCATCTGTCCACTAACTTGTAAGCCTACTTTTCCAAAACCAAATGAACTGTGAACCCCTCACAGGTTATCTCCACAATCTGTGCCACAGCCAAGAAACATGCTTGAAAGAGCGTGAGCAATAGGTATTTTCTCCTCAGCACAAACATTTCCAAAAGCAAATCCTGCAGAAGGGCTAGAAAACCCAGAGGTCCCATCCGTCATGCAACTGTGACTTATCTCCATTGGCCTACTTGAAATCAGGCCTCAAACTGCACATATAACCAAAATACATTCCTTAGAGGATCCTGAAGCTAAAATAAAACACCAAGTGAAGAGCTGCCTAGGCTGCTTTCCTCCCTTTCCTTCAAGACAGGCTGCACAAGGAAAAGTTTGAGTAAAATGCTGGGTTGTCAAATGCAACTAACTGCTTGCTGTTCTCACTACAGCTCAAGTAAACACATGCTGGTAGAAAACAAGTTCAGGACATCTCCCCTATTCTTCTGAAAATATGTTTTCTTCTGAAAGCGTCCCCAGTCCCAAATCAGGAGCAAATAGTATCAAGGTACTGAAGAAACTCATCACAACAAATGCAAGGGTATTGGGGATGGAAAAATACTTGATCTGTGATGGTCAGGGGTGGTCACGTAGCAAGCATGTGAGAAACTTAGGGGGAAGATTTTGTGCAGCCAAGGCAAAACAGAGATAAAGGGAGAAAGCTGGCCACAAGTCACAGTTTTGCACCTGGGGCCGGAGTTAGCAACAACAGACGTCCTTGAACACGGGAAACAGAGCCAAAGGACGTGCAAGGAAGAGTAGGAGGGAGGAAGGCCCGATCACCAGAGGATGCCAACACATGTGCAAGGAGTGGGAGAGTTATGTAAGAAGGACCACCTTATGGTCAGGCTCCTGGCACCTACTGGTCCTATGTGGCAGGATGCGATGTAGTATAAAAGCAGCCGGAACAAAGGAGAGCCCGTGGCAGCAATCACGACCAACACTGTCGTCACGGGGATGCCTGCCAAAAGCTTGGTGCCTTGCTGTCTCTCCCTACCCAGATGCCTCACTCCGTGTGTCGGTACCTCCTGGTCCTGGGGACAGTAGCGTGTGTGCGTATATTGCTAGGAGCTGCTTATGCTAACAAAAATGCTTTATTTTGCTGTTAGCCTGTATTAAGTCCGATGTGTTCCTCTACACCATATGGCGCACAAACCTAACTAGAACAGCAAGTGTCATACTGCCTTCAGGAACATCCCAGGCTTGCTGCTTCCACTGAATTTTAAAATACAAATAAAAGCTCAGGGGTTAGACTCATACCTGATTTTGAAGCAACTAAAGGACAGAAGTATTAGTGCTTTTTGTTTGTCACAGGGAAGAGATGGTCTGGGGAAATCCCACACAACACAGGTTGCTGAAACTTGGCAGCAAATCTTGTACTTGTCTTAAATACAGCACGACTGATGATCAAAGATCCAGTTTTGGGGGTATGCAAAGTTATTTCTGTGTTTTCATGGTTTCCTGGAAATGTAGGAGAACAGGCTCATTCATTGGCATTTTGGGCAACTCTGCATTAAATGAAACGTTTAGAAGGCTGTGCAAGGGATAGTTTGCTATCACTAACTAGATGCCACGAGACGGCATCCTTTGCCCTTTTCTTATTATAGATACATGTACAATTAGTGAAACCCATTTTAAAACACCAGCAAGTCAGCAAAAAAGAGGTGTCTCCCAATAACGTAGAGCAGGTCAGCAGAATCTGGAGAGAGAAGAGCATTTCAGACCTGCACAAAGATAAGACACAGGTGTAGAAAAAGACAGTTGGAGTCAAGTGAATAAAAGACTAGCTACATCAGTCGGTCCTAGCATGCAGGTACATTACAGTGGAAGATTATTAGACATTTTAGCAAACTCCTATTCAGTTCTTACGGAGTACAAGATGTCAGTAAGTTGCTTATCACTATGTCTTCTAGTCTGTAACATTTCTATTGTTCTAATTAACTCATGTTTCACCTGTCCGCACTATGCTAATAGATAACAGGCACTCCGGCATCCCTTTATATACATACCAAGTATGTGTGTATATGTATACACTCAACACACACAGAGAAAAATATATGTATATTTTTATACATATATATAAATAAATATACATATAAAGATACCTCAAAACTTTTGGTCCCATCTCATATTTGAGTCACATAAGTCCTTGGAGGCCCAGGAAATTTAGAGAACCTGTCTAAATAACTGGTTCAAGTACCTTGAGGCAATGACAGTCATTTACACAGAAACTCACCTTACACAGCTTTAACGCTGCATAGTGACAACCTGTTACAAGTTACTTTACTCTTTGAGCAGAGCAGCACAATATCCTTTAAACATGAATAGTGGTAATGTCCAAATAACCTCCTTATCATTCAGAGACGAAAACCCAGAAATATGAGCCAGGCATTCAAATCAAACTATTTCAGTCTGCACATTTAGTTTAAAGAAGTCAAAGCATAAATCATCTGTACAAGTACTCCCAGCCAAGGAAAACCTAGGTAATAGTACTACAAAGATCCAAAAAGATGCTTTAAGAGGACTCCTTCTCAAGGTCTGGTTTTGGAAGACTGCCTGAGGAAGGAGACGCACATTAGACACAGTGACTCAGCCTTTATGGGATTCTGAGAGTTGGTCTTGCTTATTCAAGGCTTCAGGACTCTAAATACAGATGATAGGGCTCCAGCCTTCAGCCCAGTGCAGAAGCTGGTTAGCACCCAAGTTCCTGTAATACCAGTGCAAGATAAGCAAAGAGGAGTAACACAAGCGTGAGTTCTTTGATTGTGAAAAATAAGCTGCAGTTTGCCAGTTTCCCACTCACATGTTATCATGAGAACGTGGGGTTATTTATGTGCTACTTCTGTGCCATGCCAGCTTCAGGGCAGTTATTAACTCTGTTAGCCCCCTCCCCTGAATATTAGTTTGCTAGACTGTCCAGGGCTGGGCAGTGTTGCATCTGTGCACATGTCTTTCTGGAGGGTGTATTTGTGCTCACCACAACAGGTCCTCCAGCTCTGCTGAGACCTCAGTCAACACGTTGCTGTCACGTAAACCTTAGTAACTGTCCTCACCAACTCATCTGTCTTAAAGCAGCTTGGGCAAAATAACACCTACACACATGTGCTTCATTAGTGATGTTCAGATCATTAAAGAAGCCAGATTCTTCCACATGGGAGCTACTTAACAGGAGAGCAAATATTTAATACACAGAAATACTATAGGTGACAAATATTTCCATCTCAGATTCAAGTGCAAGTGCACTTGCTCTATTTATTTCTGAAGGGTGGGGTTGTCAGAGAGCAATATCAGTAGCCTTCACATCAAGCAGTAGTAAAACAAGCAGGTGGCTATCCAGAAATAATCACAACAGAGGATAACTGAGGTCACGTCATGGGTTTTCTTTAATTTGTGTAATGCATGCAAACATAGAAAGGGATAAGCAAAATCAGAAGACAATATAATTGGAAAATACAATATATTTTTCTACAACATTGTCCTTGGCTGTGAATAATTTATCCCAGCATCACACACCTAGGCATCACGGGCACACTGCACTGGACACTGTTATGCTCTTTGTCAGCAGGACCCTGGAAAACTTCCTACGTTGCCATACCTGGTCTTGTGACATTGAAGGGCAAGTCAGTGACTGCCTCTTTCGCCTCTGACACCATCACTTCCTCTCCAACTTACAATTCAGGAGATCTCTCTCTACAGCAATACAGTGACTATGGCTCACAGGGGAACTGCTAGTCTAAGTCATTGACAGAGGCTAGGATTACAGAGGTGTTTTATTACGAGTTAAGAAGTTACCATTTAAGTCTTCAGGGTAACTCAAACATTCTTTTAAAAATAGTGTTTTAAATGAACCTAAGTAATTTTATTGCAGATTTTTGTCATTCAACAGAGAATTTTACTAGGACAGTGTAAATATTCCTATTTATAAAATGATATACCTGTTTAATACAAAGTAACTGTCTCTTTATGGTTTCCCTGCTGTGTCATATGCAAAATATCTTACAGGGATAGAAGGAAAATATGTCAGTTTTAGTATAAAAAATAGCCCATTTTCTGGTGGAGATAAGTCATGGGAAAATGAGATAAAATAAATATCATTTAGCAAACATTTAAATTTCCCACAGATCCATTTTCTATTACTATTTGGCAATATTTTTTCTGTTGTTCTTCCTTGAAAGACTCCTTGACCTTTTTCCTTTTCAGTCCCCCATCCCTGAAAGATACAGAAAAGAAACAGCCTTGAGCTTGCTTCAGCGTTAATGAACAGAAAAATGTTACAATATTTAGACCAGGTTGTCAAATCAGTTTTCACCCTAAATGTTGGCTTTTGCAATACAATGCTAAATGATCTGTACTGCCAAGACTTACCACACACCATAAACAATGCTCTTCCTTTAATCCAGCATTTAACTGGAAAATAATTTATTTTCACCAAACACTCCCTGCTGGCTAGATCCATCTGTCAGCTCCGTTTCTTTCTATAGTATATTAATGTATTTATTCCAGTGGAACTGTTCAAGGAATAAAGTAATATTTTCTGACTCAGAATCAGTAAGGGTGATGGACTACAGCCCAAGCAAAGCAAATCTGGAAGAATTTTTAAAAAATTCCAGGCTAATGCTTCAGAACACAGAATGCCTTTAAGAATCTTTTAAGCCCAACCTCAAAGGTGTTGCTTCTTACCAAGGAAGCACAGACATTCCTCCCTGAGCAGCAATGACAGCCTTGACTCTGTTGGCAAAGTGAACAGCATCTTCTTGTTCCTGAAGAAAATATATGAATTATTTGCTTTGCAACTTGAACACTTTTTCCATGTATCACTTAAAGAGACATTTTTTCAGACACTAGGTATTTGGGTTTATGCAGGGCCTGCAAGCCAAACATGACCTGCAGAGCAGCTCCAGCTGGTCCTGGGAACATTGCTTTATTTGCCACCATTCAGTGCCAAAAAGAACTAAGTGGGAGGCTCTGTAGTTTGTAGTTTTTGTAGTTTGTAGTTTTTGTCACTCAAATGACACACAGCATGAGGTCACAAGTTGGGCCAGAGCAGGGGATGCATCTGGTTCCAGTACTTCGGTATCAGTCTGAAGCTGGGAACACACTGATAGGATCACCTTGGAGGAGATGGGGTGCCTGGAACAGGGTTGGGGCATGGTGCATTCAGGATCAGTGAATTATTGTGAGTTCACAGGAGTCTGTTTGCCTGAACTGCTGAGGACTGAAAATACATGCATTACAGCAGCTTCCCTGCCAAGACTAGGGTTGAACAAAGACCAGGGTAGGCAGCACCAAACTGAGGCATTTTTTGAGCATCAGGTCGATATCCAGGGGTAGTGGGCTGAGAGGCTGTGCCAAGTTGTGGGGTAAAGCTGCTGGGCAAAGCATTAGCTGGATATTCTGCAGGGCTGAGAAACAAGGAGATGGGAGGAAGCTGTGCAGATAGAGGTAGAGGGGGGACACAGAAGGCAGAAGCACCCCAGTATGGAGTGAAAAGAAGGCCTGAATCTACATATCACATCTGGAGTAAAAAAGGGAGGTCTGTGCCAGGCTGAGGGGTAGGAGTCCTGCAGCATAAAATCATATTTTAACATCTCTTCTAGTCTCTGGGAGCAGAGGAAAGCAAGGCCGCTGCACTCAAGTAAAGAAGCTGTTTAGGAGCAATAGGGAGCATGGTGCAGAAACATCTGAATCTCTGCAAGAAGAGGTTTTACTTGAAGATAACTAACCCACATAGATCTGTGCTCACGTAATTTTAAGACTACAGTGTTGCTTTCTTGCCTTTGTCCATTAAGTTGTCAATAAAAATTTGCAAACATAAGGTCAGCACACCATATGTAGTCATGCAGAATTCCTCCCAGACAATGTTTTGTGAGTATTTTCAAAACATACAAAAGTGTAAGTACCTCTTTGACCATTGGTGGCAGGTACCACACATTACAGACAATAGCCCAGCTGGTCATCAGATTAAAAATATATGTCATCATGGAATACTTCGTGCTGTTCCAGAATGCATCTCCAAAGCGGGGGTCATACTGGAAGACAAGAAGTATAAGCAAAAGAGCATGATCTGCTACCTTAGTTTAAATCATGTAAGCTGCTCTTTTTTGGCCACAAAGTCACAGTTCAACTTATTAAACCAGGGCAAATCTAATCACATCTCCTAAAGGCAGCAGTAAATTCAGAGTAAAGCTCCACATTTCAACATTTGTTAGAAGTTTATAACAGTTAACCTTTACAAGCAATGCAGGACCCCAAACTGTGACAGACCCATTGAAACACATCTCAACTATAACCAGACACATCTATTCCAAATGTAAAGACTTGTTAACTACAGATACGCTGATCACAAAGGTTTCCTTGAAAACACTCACACCAATTGTAACAATTTCTATAAGATTAAGCAACATTGTAGTTCCAGAAAAAGTAACTAACACATCTAGAGCTAGGGTGACTTGGCTAAAGCTACTTAGTCTTGGAAGTGCCAAGAAAAATGTCTTTATCCCCAGGGCACACAAGACCCAAGAGAGCCCTACAACAGAAAGAGCAGGCAGAACTGAACACGCAGCATAGCAGCTGCAACTGAGCTTTTCAGGTTGCTTCTAACCAGTTATAAAGACACTCAGTGAAACATTTCCCATACTGCACTGAACTGTAATACGCTGCACACCGTGAAAAGATTCTGTTTTCTCAGGGCTTATTCAGTACCTTATTCACATAGAACAAGCCTCTTTTTAAGGTTTACACATGAACAGTTTCTTTGACATGAGAAGCTTCTGCAAATAATCCTTCCATGTTCGGAAAAGTGCAGATACATCACCTTGATTGCTACCGGATGGATGGTCCCTCCTACCTCAAAGCTTCCCTTCTTAAACATCATTACTGATGTGTTGTTTATGCAGGTACCTGGCCAGAATTAAAATAGATGAAGAGTTTAATCCACTCTAAGAAAAGTATCAGCAAATGAATCCTAAACTGTCTTAAGGAGACTTCAGTTGCTAAAGGAGAAAGTAAACTTTAGTTCTGGAACATAATCCCAGGGTCTGTTCTCTCTTCCATTATGCTATACATTAAAGCAAACAGACTGTCATAAAACTGTTATAAGATACTGGAGTCTGGCTTTTAATCTCACAAGAGCTATAGACTAATTCTACAGACTAAAACCAAACATCTCACTTGTAAAGACTAGGTATAATAAACTGTACTCTGTGGCAAGAAGCGAGTAGGATAATAAAATCAATATAATTGTTTCCTACCTTCTGGGAAAATTAAAATGGGTAATTTAGCCTTATCTGCAATGTGTTCTCTAATTCTGTGGAAAGAAAATAAAATTTCAGTGTATACTTCATTTTCATAGAAGACTCGTATTTGTATTTGTCCAAGAATGTAAATACCCATTAGCTCTTACACAGGAGAAAAGCCCTTGCCCAGTTGCCCTTTGCCAGTCAGTAGCCTCAGCCGGGATGTGTACTAGTTTCAGGCCTTCATCTCAGAGGTTATCTCCTGCTAATTGCAAAAGTAGGTTTTCTTCGAAACTGTATACAGTTTATTTTCACCATTTTAACTCCATCAACATGAAACCATGTGAATGGTGGTACTTGAAGCATGTAAAAATCACTTCCCATTTATCTTAGACAGGTTCCAGCTATGAACACAGTCAAACTTTTCTTTTTACTGAAGTATAGTCAATATTTCAAGTTTTCATGCCTTCTAGGTTCATAACATCAGTTTTAGATGTATCTAATGATCCTCTGCTTCTAGTTAAGAGATAGGCCACTATTTGAACTACATTTTCTGCATCACTTTAAAACAAATGTATTACCACTAAGCAGATTACTGACACATAAAATCTGCTGTTTTCTGAGACACCTGTCTCCTACGACTCAAGAGCATTCAGTTCCTCTCCGGTCTGCATTAAAGAACAAAAACATCAGATATCAAAAAAAGGAGAGAATGATCTGGCATGAGAGGATCATCTCCATTTTTCTAAGGATAGACTGTCATAAACACTTACTTCATGTTAGCTGCGTTACACCCTATTTCATGAAGATTTTAGATGACTAAGTCTCTGTAAACACCTGAGAATACAAGAACTGCCATACTGAGTCAATCCTGTTCACGTCTTAAAGTCCAACATGATTTCTCTGCCAGGAATCAGTACTGCAGGCCTGGAGAGCAGTACAGGCATTAAGTAAACATATTATGACACTTCTCCAGAATGCTCTTCCAGCTTCTAGCAGCTAGGGAGTACCATGTTTGGTGTTTTCTTTCCCCCCTCTTTTTGCTCCCTTTATCATGTACTCACAGTAGATGTAACCGGCTTCAATGCTCGGAGCTGGTGAAAAATGTACGAGGGCAAGGCATGATCTGGGAAGCAGATGTGCTGACAGAACTCTGATTTCTATCCTGACATCCCAAATCATCAGCCTCAAAACTGAATGAACAGGGTCCTGCCTGTGATATGCAGGGTGATCGTGGCAATGTGGAAATTCCCAGATGTTACAGGGCAAATGAACAGAAGTTCAGTAGATGATTGCTACACCCTGCACCTTCACTGATGGAGCAGTTCCAAACCTTACATTGACGACAACATACAGCTGCCCACCAAAGAGAGATGCAGGGTGAGAACACTCTCAGCTCACGCTTGGACCTCATAATTACTAGACCTGATGGGACAATTAAGCAAACAACTCACTACCTTACTTTTTCCTCACCAGATGACGGTCTTTCATTTCTGAGCGTTCAAACAAAACATGCTGAGTGGTTTGCATGCAAGATTTTTGAATAAGCCCCAGAAGCCCTCCGTGTGCCTGGCCAACCTGCAAGCCCAAAAGAAACTAGTTACTATGCAAACACACATGCACTTAAATGATAAAACTCTGAACAAAAATGCATCAGTTTCTAAGGTCATTCACAAACGATAACAATCCTTTTGATCAAAAGTGTGCACCCCTCTGCCTGTGCCTATTATTTTGCAGTCCTGAATGCGAGTTTGAATACTATCAAATACCACTCTTTCTACCAGTAAGTTTATCCTCTTACCCTACACTACACCTACAGGCATATCAGCATTACCAATATTTACTGACTCTCTTGTTCATACCAAGGAATAGCATCCATCACTGGCCAGGATTAGAACATCTAATGGAGATGTGTGGTTGGCTACACAGATGCCTCCTTTCTGTGGTCTGTTTTCCCTGCAATGACAACCGTGAAAATAATTACTTAATGTTTATTCTCCAGATTACAGGCTCCAGACTACAGGCTCCATCAGGCTACCCATCCAGTAAACATACATCCACAACTGAGACTCTCAGTAACAAAAGCATTTCAGGCACATAGCTCATCTCCAGATCTGCAGAAAGGAGAACACAACATTTTAAAATACTAAAATTATTATATACATTAAAACTTCTGGCAGCACATTACAGCAGAATAGTCACCTTTCCTCATACTTTTAAGAGTCCCTTCACATTTCAGTAGTTTTGCCATTTCAGCAAAACCAATTTCCTTTTAGCTGAGGATACAAGAATTCATTGGAGTACGCATTTTAGCCGCATACATTACCATTCATGGAAGTATACATCAAAGACTACTCAGACACTAAAACTCTAAAACCAAAAGACACTGGAGCATGATTTTGCTTGTTTTCTATAGCAAAAACAAAAAAATATTTCAGAAGTCTCCATTACATAAATCTCCACCACTCAGCAAGCAAGATACTATAAAAATTTACTGAAATATCATGCATAACTTAATTTAGGAGAGATTGCAAAGACTTAGATACCAAACAAACCAACTAATAGAACAGCTGGACATTTTATGTCAATGTTCTTGCGTGTGATTGCAACACATTCATGGCAAACATTGAGAAAAATATCTAAGTGTCTATATAATCAAGAACACAGTACTACTCCACCTTTGCATACCCGGCCAATATACAACAGAAAACACTAGGGCATGCAAGTATCTTGACAGAGTCTAGATGATCTAGAGAGCTTCTTGGATCAAATTGCACCATCATAGTATCCATGCAGTAATGGAACAAGAGTCCCGCTCTGAAACTTGAGACATTGAGTACTGTAAGAAATCAATACCAAACCAACAAGAGCAGGGTGGTACCACTCACCTGTTGTGGAAATGAACAAGACCACTCAGACATCGGATACCTAATGTGGCACATATCAACTGAACCTGGTTGCTCAGCCAGCATTTAATTCTAAAAGAAACGAAGCCATACATACATTTCCAGTTCTATGCAGTCAGTCACAAAACAATGTAATGTAAACTCTCCAAATTATTCCCAATAGCTGTTATTACAAAGACCATACTAAGAAGAATCAATTGTACCAACAATGCCACACAGGAGGAGCTTATTTGGTATCAAAGATATTCTTGGTCCATTCTTCTACTGTATTCTAAACCCATCAGATTCAAAGCAGAGAAGATAACAGAGTTTTGGTTTATAGATTTTCTCTGGAAGCAACTGCTATTGACTCATTCATAAGTGTTAATTAAATATAAAAATATGGTGAATCACATTTGAGGGTTTTTTTGCACTGACAGGACGTAACTATCTCACCATATTAGTATGGAATTGCTCAGGACAGATGACTTGCCCTATTCTGGCTGAAGTAGAGCATACTATTTATTTTCCACTCTAAGACACATTTCCACCATTATCTATCTGGCTTACATTGCATGTCCACTTTCAGATGCCATTGCCTTACTCTCTCTCATAGTGCTCTACGAGTTCACATTAGGGGAAAAAAAAAATCACCCCATGATAGTCCACATTAATTCTCCAAACTCAAGAAGATTTATATTCCAACACACTAATTAAAATTCTTAAAGAAATAAAATAGAAATTATAAGAGCTCTCAGCAAACACCTACCATTTGGAAACATACCTGCCGCTTGGAAACAGTCCTACTACTGTAGTGGCCAAGACCAGCAAGAGGATGCTGAAAACAGCCAAGCATACACTACAAAGTAAAATAGTCTTCATTAAATGCTAAAAAACAAAACTGGAAGAGAAAGAGAGGCAATCTTTTATTTAACCCTTTGATCCATTTAGCAATGCTTCCCTCCACCATTAATAGCATCTAACTATCAATACAAGCCAGTTAAGACCAATAGGATAATATGAGCATATTTCCACTCAGTCCTGCATGGAGTATAAAACCTTGTGCTGCCTGGAGCCTATCTTCCAAAAAGCACTATGCCTTCATCTGAAGCTATCACATGGTAAAGAAGCCACCATGTTCAGAGAGGATTGTGAGTAGTGGCTAGTGTTCTTCAATGCAGGTGAGATTTCTCAGTGCCAAAAGGGACCCATCATTTAATTTTTAAAAACCTACCCAGAAATTTCAGTATTTCCACCCCAAGCATTAAGCTACTATATAATCATGAAAATTAAACATCATTGGTTACTAATGGCTGAGCAAAATCAATATTGAAGCCATTTTAGATAAACATTGTCTTCTTAAGCTGCATATCTAAGTTTACAGACAGGCATATGTACTCTGCTATGTGATTGACCAATATGAAATCCCTCTATGCAATGCATCTGTGTTTTGAAAATACTGTCCTCCCATCAAAGGAATAAGCAATTCTAAAAGCTCCTGCTCTTTACAAGTACACATAAATATTTGTAACTGTTTGATCAATATGATAAAAGGCTGGTTTTGCTTAAAAGAAAAGTTGAAATGCATTAAATTTTCAGACTTTTAAAGTGGATGTCTCTCTTTTTCCATCCAGTCTTGTGCTCCCAGAACATTGGCTCTGCTTGAAGTCGCAATGTTCTGCATACAGTCTCCCTGTCTCTTATTCAGACAGGTAGAGCTAAGGCTCTTTCAGTTGAAACAGTTGTTGCTTTTCATAACAAAATGATCTCCAGATCATTTCTATAAAGTGTTCCTGGATTTTAAAAACAAATTAATTACTAATAAAACATATGGAACATGAGAAACGTACATCTTCAGTGACTTTTTTTTTTTTCCTTTTGGGGATATTTGAGTTTCAATGGCATCTTGGAATACAATGTCATGCCAGGTTCTCCTTTGTGCACTAGTCAATAGCGTATTATTTCACGTCTTTTGTAAAAAGTAGTATGAAAAACGATCCCAGCAAATTACATATGGCTTACCGAAAAGGCATCAGGAGACAATATCGAATTAGGATCCCAACGACCCACACAATGCTCAGCTGCCAGCTGACATGGTGCAAGTTGGCATTGGTTCTGCTGAGGAGATTCCAGGACACCAGCTCCTCAGAGGAGAACCGTTGGGTAACTTCATCTTCTGCAACTGCCTCACACCCCTTCTTGGAGAAGTACATAACATCAGCAAGGTTGAACCATCCTTGGCGGTGGCCAGCTATCTCCTCTTCCATGGAGGTTTCCTCTCTCTGGATGATTCCTGCATGAGGAAATGAGTCTGCCTTCCACACAGTGGAATGGACAATATGGATTCCAAAAAGAGTAAAATACACATGCTTTTTAGAAATAGTTCTCCTCCCACTCCTTGCACCATAATTGCATTGTTATGCCTCATTTACATACTGGCATTTAGTTCCACAAGTTATTTCTCTAATCCCATGCCATAAAACACCACTAAATTGTTGAATAAAGTAGAAAAGCATTCATAGCAAGCTGCAAATAGAACTTTGAACACAGCATCTACTTCATTGTCATTTACCAAACAACATCTGTATGCATACCTAGAAATGTCAACAGTGCACTGCCAAGTTTGCAGACCCCTACTGATGCCTTGACTCAAATTCAGGCAGTGTTTGTATAGTTGTTGTTCTTGCTGCTGTGAATTAGTTTTACTTTTTCCCAGCTGTAGCAAACACCTTCCTCTGGTACTTTTCTCAGAGCCTTCTCTCTTCCCCCATCCCTTCTCCTTTAATAGTCACTTCACTACGAAGAAACTTCAAAGTGTCTATATTTCCCCCCGAGATATACAGAGTGTAACACAGAAACATTGTGCAGGAAGAGTTCATGCTCCATATCTGTAAAATTATGTCTCATAGGACAGCCACACACCATGTCTCAGTAATGTTTCCTGAGGTCACTATGAGACCAGATTCTTATCTGGCTGGTTGCAGTGACTACAATTGTATTGCTTCATACCAGCTAACGCTTGGCTTTTTTTGTTTGCCTTTTTTTTGGGGGGGGTGGGGAGGAGATATTGGATGACATTAAATATGCATGATTCAAAATACATTTAATTTATCTTAATCAACATACTACTCCCTGATCAGAATCACAAAACTTTCCTCCAGCTGCACTTCAGTCAAACCTTCAGTATCCAGGAAATCATCAGACCCAAAATTCATTAGCTGACAAACCAAACAGTCTATGTGACTAATGACTAAAAATAGCAGTGCAAGTAAAAGGATTATTATGAGAACTTAACCCAGTGCCCTTTGGTTAAAGAAGAACAGAAAAATACTTGTGAAGAGGAAAAAAAAATTACAGTCTCACATTTTATCCCCTTGCCTAGAGAAAAGTGCAAATTGTAATTGTGATCCGTGGGATGATGTAGCTCCTTTACTTGAGAGACTCTGGCTTTTTGCATGCTAGGAGTTACAAGAAGCAGAGAGAATCCATACAGAGCAATGTCAAAGGCAAAGAATACTCCTAATCTTGTGAAGAGAGAGCTGATGGTGTCATAAAAGCACAAAATACCAATGAAAACAGGGACAGCTTCTCAAACACTTATCAGCAATGTCTTTCTCTACCCACACTAGTCTCTAACACCTTTTATTCAGAAGACTCAATCCTTCACAGATTATCTTGCTTATAACATACTTAAGGTCTCTTTTGCAGGTTTGTAAATTCAGCTGTTTTTTGCCAATCAAACTCTATTTTGGCCATTCTGGTTTTCTTACTTAACATCAGATGTAATTTATGTTTCTGTTTACTCTTTTCTAGATAAGATATTAAAATAGTTGCCTTTTTACAAAACAAATAGTGCTGTGTCACTTTCATTCGGATCTTACCAGTGGAGATTAAATTTTCAAGTGCCAGCGCCTTCTGCTTTTTTACTCCCTCCTCAATCTGCAGGGTGGCCCACTGTTCCCAAAACAAGAAAAGTAGATGTTGATGGTTTTCATTTTGTCACTTCCAGGCATTCTGTAATCACCTTAGGTGAACTGTCCTAGCTTCTTTTATTGAAGCCAGGTCTTATATTTTCATTTTTCAAATTCAGCCTGAAGGTTCTCCTGCATGTCTCCTGTTTCATTTGTTACATAGATTACCTTTTGCCATTGTCCGGAAAACCAGTTTGGCTCGAACTTCTTTACAGGACACAGGCAGTTGTTTTTTTCCTGGGACTTTTGTTGCTTTGTTTTTGTGGGGTTTTTTTAACAAACAAACAAAACCACCACAAATTACTGAGCTACCTAAAAGAATCTATGAGGTCCATGGATCCAAAACTCACTTTCTTCCCCAGTTACTTTCAGGCAACAGAATGATGCAAAATACTATCACTGACATTAAAGACATACTGGAAAATACAGATCTAAAATGGATTTTAAAGAATAAAAGAGATAACCTCAACTTTAGAACACTCATGCAGTTTTGTTAAAAGAAGACAGAAGAGGAACCATTTCATATCCATAGTATTTTGGAAGTAGTAGTTTTGGCAACAAGCTTTCACCCTTCCCTATATTTACCTCTCTGAGCAAAATCAAGTTTGTTCTCCCTGCACAGAGCAGCATAGAACACCTCCATTAGCAAAATCAATTATACCAATATGCCTAATTTTTGAAGTTTTCATCAAACACATATAAATAGTAGCTCTCATGAAGACTAGAGCTTCTTGTATTTACATCAAGATATCTGCCCTTACAAGGGATACAGGATGCATGCGTGTAGGCTCTCCTTATTATTAAGGAAGCAATGACCCACCCAACTTATGTCCTCATCTGCTATTAAGGCTTGCCACCTACAACAGATAAGGATACATCCTTCTGCTTCAGGATAAACTGTTGCGAAACAGTTTATTTCCCTCTTACTGACACGTGCAGTCATTTAAGTCATGACAAAGCTTCATCTCAAATAGACTTCACCACATTACAACATGTTGCATGTGCTAACAATGTTGACTAGCTTTTTGCCATTAAGTTTTGCATGCTTTCTACCAGCTCATTCTGTAGATATTGAAGTTTAAGTCAATAACAAAAAAGGGACATTTTATCACGGCATAGTTAGGACATTTCAGTTACCCTTAGTTGACTTCTTTTACCAGCCATGTGAAAAGAAAGTGAGTAGAAAGCGAGTAGAACACCAGGCTATCTGTCTGGGTCAAACTCTGGACTGACCCAGCAGAACAGTTTCTATGATGTTCTGCATTCAGTGGCATCCCTATATTTAATTTGTTTTTAAAATATGAAATAAGGCTTTGTGATCGTGTTTGTTTTGCACAGTATTGAGACAGACCTGTCATGCTGGTCTTTGTTGCAAAACAGTAATGAAAGGATGTTGTAAATACCTTACAAAAGCACAGATGTTGCAACTACACAGAATTTAAGTGTTAAATAGAGCAACTTCATTCCTAAGTTTGCTGACTGAGAACTCAGGTGCTGTACTTTCCTCCCTCCCATTTCTGGAGTGATGAGCACACAAGGAGACCAAACATCCAGCAGATGATCTCATCTGTAATACTGAAGACTAGACAGCTTAACTTCAACAGCCCATTTGTTTGAGGCTTCCTATAATTACATGCTGAACAAAATAAGAGTGCCTAATACTTCATTATATTAATTACTTTCTTCATAGCACATGACATGAAAAGCTATGCAATGTTTGATTTTTTTAAATCTCACTTCTGTTTTTTCCTCCATTTTTCCTTTTAAGCACAGCTTGGTGTGTTGTTCAGTACTTCATTTTTCTGTACTTTGTAATAATTTGGTTTTGCCTCTCTTCCTCTATATTCCCATATTTTACTACCTCTTCACCCGTGTTCTCACAAAAGCTTTTTTTAATCACTCATTACACTGGCTTTTTCCAATCCTTGTCTTGGCTTTGTTCTCGTGTGTGCAATTACTCCTTGTAAAGTCTTCCAATACAATTACAAATAGAAGGTCAGTAGGTTTTTAGTGCGAGATAAAATCACCATCTAAGATCAAGCACTTACGACCTTGTCATTCAACAGTCCTTTCTGTTTGGCCTCATTTCCCCTTTCACATCCTAAACAGGAACCCAAATCAAATTATCTGCGTACTGTACTGCATGTCTGAGAGGACATGCAAGCAGTGGCTGTCCACAGCTGGACAGTGAAAAGCACTCACAAATCTTCTGGCTGCTCTAGTGAGGGCAGATGAAACAGGTTGAGAAGGGTTCCAAGCATTTGTTTGGGGTAAAAGCAAAAGTATCATTTCTTTGGGTTTTGATGCAGTGGCTAGTTCAGGATAACCATGTATTTGAAAACACAGCAGTGAGCTTCTTCCACTGTCTTAAGTATCTGCAACACCTGCCCATACCCCAGTGGAAGTTGACAGCACATTTGTTACCTCAATGTACAAGCAAGCTACCAATTCAACGAATATCCACAACTATTCACTGGTTGATGTCTTTCCTACATGTGAGTATTTCTCAAGAAACAACAATACTCCAATTTCATACAGAAGCTCAGATCTCATAAAATTCCAGAAGATTCTTGGCAAATAGGGCTACAGATGTTTAACGTGTTTATTTGACTCCCCACAAGACTGTGAGAGCATGGTGTAGATTTTATTCTGGCAAATGCATTTTCTTTTGAAGCTGCAACACTAAAGAGGCAGAATAGTATCTTTAGCACAGCTTTGCTAATATCATTTCCACCAAACCCCACTACAGACAAGCAAATATAAAGCTTAGAGAAAATATTATTTCACAAATAAAAGCTTACGAACATATGGGAAATAACCCTATTGGAAACCAAACCAAATTCATCTCTACAATTTCCAGAAATATTTTAAGGATAAACGAACAGTAATAATAGTAGTTATGGGCTAACAGTTATGCAATTCAGAAATTACTGTCTTGGAGATCTTTTACTATTATACTATCTGTATGTCCTCAAAAAAATCCCCAGCCTCCACCAAAACAAAAAACCACCACAAAACCAAAAAACCCTCCAAATTTTCAAACCTCGAATCTTGCTTTTGTAAAAAGGTTTTTTTTTGTTTCCAAAAAACAAGTATCTATGTTCCACAATGGAGAAGCAGAAAAGGGTACAAATTATTTCCACACATAGATTACATCTTGCCCATTTGTTCCAGTCACTGTTCACACTGCTAAAATGCGCAAAATCAAGTCAAGAAGTCAAAATTACTTATCTCATCATATCCCACCATTATTCATTGCTTAGTAATAGATCTGCAAACTTGGGCTTTATCCTAAAACACCTAGAGCTCCCAGCAATTTCAGTAAGGGCTACAGATATGCTTTGTTTGAAAACACAACTTTGAAAAAATATCTTTTGACTTTAAAGTACCTGATTTCAGTCTCTACTCTTTATTTTTCTGAAAATGACAAAACATGGAGGAAGATAACCTGTTTTCTCTCTGCCTGCTAATTTGCGTAGTCATTTAAAGCTGTAAGAGGCAAATATAAAGTGTTCTCAGGTGAGAAGTTTTCTATTAATTTTGCTGGTCTACATAATAGACTAAATCATATGTAATACAATGCGAAACTCCAGTCACAGTGCTCAAGGTTGGATATTTGGTGAAACATCAACCAGTCGTTTGGTACTTCCTAGAGCACTGATATTCCTGCAGTATAGTCAGTAGTGTGCACATGATTTGTGTGCACATGATTAAGCACCTGTTCTTAGCACTTTCAGCATATCTATCTTGTAAAGCATCCTATTTCACCATTCAGGCTAGCAACAAGAACCAAAGATGGTCTTTGTGCATTACCCCATTAGCAAGATCGGGGGTAGATAATGTCACAGCTAAAAACAAATTGACACTTCACTAGGCTATCAATGTCAAGTTGTTCATTTTTTGAATGAAGGGCGCATATAAGCAGCAATTTCAGTCATATTCTGGTGAATGAGCCCCAGGACTCCTAGAAGATGCCCAGCAATTGCATGCACAATCTTTGACCCAGCATTTCCCAACCCTACCCTTACTTCTGAAGAACCACAGCACAAGCAAAGGGAACGTAACATTCCCTCCATCCTCTCTCCTTCCGGTTTCCCACCAAGATAGATCTTACTCTTTTGGTGCAGTGAGAAGCATTTGAACAATACTTCAAAGAAAACAGCTGAAATTAATCATAAGATGAAAACAGAGGAAACTCCTTTTTTGCCCACAGGACAGTTAGAGAACAACTTTCAACTAAAAAGAACAAAACAAGCCAGCCTGAATTGCAGTATATGTAGCTGTGCTCTTCCTGTTCCCTAGCTCCTGAGGAACTAGATGTAATAGGCTATATTTGATCATATAAAAATTAACTTAGTTACAACTTTTTTGATAAATTAATCCCCTACATTGTGAGCACAAAATCATCATGCTCATAACCTGTTACAAAAACTGTTAAAAGAAAAACATTTAATGTGCTTTTCCAAAGAGAAGTGCCTTCTTACATAAAGCACCCACTGAGTGGGTCAAATGTCCTTGAAAGTTAGGAAATGCACAGGGGAAAAAAAAAAATACAGAAATTATTTTAATGCCCACCAAATGCGCCAGCAAAGCTGTCCAAAGATTTCCTCAGGTTTGTGTTTCATATGAGGGAGCCTGATGAAATCAATTCCACATACAGATGCCATGAGCCTCTTACTCAGGGAACCAATAAGAATTAAATTATCATACCACTGGCTGATAAAAAAAGGTATAATTTTTAAAAACCAATGTTACATATAGCCACTGCAGGCAGTCATTTCCCATTGACATCAGTATCTGATTATTCAAGTAACCCCTAAAGTTTGCAGTCATGTCCACTATGTTCAATGATGTTCATAAAGCTGAAGACAGTCCCTGCCCAGTAGATCTTAATCAGTACTACAAAAAAAAAAAAAAAAAAAAAAAAAAAAAAAAAAGACAGATGAATTATAAGACAGAATTGGTAAGGTAAGATGGTCATGATATTAACTGTACCACATTGTTACAGACACATTCTACTGCACAAATAGATGGCTCTAACAGCTTAATAGTAGTAATAGTAACAACTAATATGTTTTCTACCACAATAAGAAAGTATATTAATGAAGAGCAGGTTTACGCCAGAAAGACAAAGTTAATCTACTGGAAAACAGAAACGCTCCACTGTTCAATATGATGAATTCACAGCACCTACTTTTGGCCACTGATAGATATGAAAAGTCAGATTTGAAAAATTAAATGCAATTCTGGCTTATTGAAAGCCTCAGAAAACTTTACTGGTATCAGCAGCATCAGGGTCTTAGCCATGCCCTGTTCATCTCCAGGAAAATTACACTTTCAGAAAGTTGCATGGATTCCTCAAGTCTCCTACAAGAGAACTTGTGTACAGCAGATTTATAAGTGGAAGAAGCAAACATGCACAGGCAATATTCTTACCTAGAACAGTATTCATTAATACCATGTAATTAAAATAATTCAAATAAATCCACTGAAACCTATGTACACTTAAAATACGTGTTCTTGTTACTTACAGACTCCCATAAACTAATACATTTTTTAATTTATATTTGACTTGTCATGAGTATAGCATGAATTATTCTAACCAGCTTGAACTAGAAAAAAATATATCATGGAACCTTTACTGTAACCCAAGAAAGCCTCAAACCAGTACCAGATTATAACTCAGCACATAAGTAGATAACATTAAAGACACCATTCAAAAGAACTATCATATAAATTAAAGTTGCAAACAACACATCCAAGTTAATGGCATTCTGTATGCTGACTTTTATGGCATCTATACCAAATATACAGATATTTTTTTTTTTTTTATTAAACATGTCCTGTAGTAAACACGTACCTTTTATACTCAATTCTCAACTTACCTCTAACATTTTTATTACAATTTTCACATAGAAATGAGAAATCCCCAATGGCACTCTAAACATTGAAGGCAACAAAACCAACACCACAAACAAAATCATCCAGATAGACAAAATCTTGTCCTCTGCAAGACCATAGCCCTCTCTGTTTTCTTCCATGCTTGCTCCTTCAAAACGTCAAACCACTGCCTTTCTGAGAATATATGTTCATCTGTAGTAGAGAATCTAGCAAGCTTCAAGAGACAGAGGCAAATAAAAATCACACATTCTAAGAGCCAAAGCTATCTCTGAGAGAAGGCTACTGCCCTCTAAAGCCTGACACCACAGATGTTCTCAATGATAATTTCTATCCCTTGTCCCACCCTAACTCCACCCACTTCCTTTTAATTGATAAGCATTTACTCACCACATATATTACAGGGGAGAAGAAAGAAAAAACATGGTAAATAACAATATATGTTAGGTAATAAGCTGTTGCCAATAAGGAAACATGTTAATACGTCAACTAGTTTTCACAAGGCATCCCACCAATAAATTACTATACAGAACCAAGTAGGTGTGGTTTTGAGACTGACTAAAATCTTCTCTTCTAAAACTCATTTAATACACATGAAGCACTTCTCCAACTGACATTTCCTCTAATTAGTGACTTATTTGATCAGACTTTCTATTTCATGATGAAATGGCTGCCTTGTTTTTGTATTTGACCAAAGGAACCAAACTGAAGCTTGAGGTGCAAGTCAGGCTTTTTTATTTTATTTTATAACACACCTGTGAAATGGAGATGCAAATTTCATCAGGCAGGAATCAACAATACAATAAAACCTGCTCCCTCCACTGTTCTACAAGAAATGAGCCAAACTGTGTTACAGGGTTACAAAATGCACTGTGGTGAAGTAACAAGTCTCCTCCCTTGGCATCTATTTGACTACATTTTAAATACAATAGCTAAGCAAGTTTCTCCTATTCTATCAAATGCCAATAATTTAATTCAGTACTTTTTAGGAAAGACCCAGTTCAGCCCCTTACACAACCCCTCTCCTGCCTTCTTGTATGCACCACAGAAGAAACAAAGGTGAATAACTGTATGTCTAGAAACTACAAGGAGCCCACCAGCTGCCCATTTACAACCTATCACAGAATAAATTAACTAACCTTGGTGGAATGAGCATTTAAGGCATAACTTCCAGACAGTGATGTGCTGGTCCACAAAAGATCTTTCCTTTGCATATGCTTACATTAGCGTGTTTGTCTAAAGCTGGGGCTGTCCTTTTAAAATATCCCCATCCACCATTGTTCTCTTTGTGTTGTGGAGCAGCCCCGGTACACGCAAACTGGATTCCTTAGAAATAAAAGCAGGCCCAAAGATCCTCTATAGATAGCACACCCAATACTCTCCAGTCAGTAACAGAAGCAAGTAGGCTGCATCACCACTAACTCCTCCAGTTTATACCATATACACAGGCACCAACAAGCAGGCTCTTGACATGTTACCAGCTCATGTGATACTATGATATGCTTCTTGTGCCATAATCAAGTAGCTTCTGCATCTTCAGATTTACTGTTGAATGCCATCCCTCAGGTCTTTGTAACTGTATTGCATCTTCTTCAGCAATCTAAATTTTATTTTGCATTTTCTTTTCATTGTCTACCAGCTTTACCTTCTCTCCCCTTGCTGACCTCTTTCTGAGCCTTCTGTGTCTTCTGCAAAACCTTGCTGGTTTGTTTTTTAATTGTTTCCACTTTCCCATTGCTCTTTCTCTCAATGGCAACCTCAAGCCCCTCACCCTCCTCCAATTATGCTGCTGCTGCCAGGCATACTGTTACCCATTATTTCTCACCTGCCTCATCAAAAGCCTTCTCTAGGACCAATGTTTCATTGTTTGTAAACCAGCTTTGATCACCCAATTCTATTTAGCTAGCGTTCCTTATATTCTCATTTCTGGTCTCTTCCTCGAGTAGCTTGCCCTGCTAACACACTTTCCCTATGGTGGCATACAGTAGAAAGCTGGATGAGCGGGCGTTGATCCTCTGTCACAACACAGCTCATTTCTGAATATTTACCTTCAGCCTTGGCACAGGGGATCAGTATGCATGTCATTTGGGTGCTAAAAACTTTGTGGGCAGAAAGGTGGAGGTAGTTTCTGGGATCTGATTTGAGGTAGGAAAGCTGGAAGAAATGAACTATTGATAGGACACCAGGAAGTAACAGGAAGGTGTGGTGACCCTCTTCAGGGGATGCCTCAGCAATAAGCCTAGGCACACAAAAGAGGGATAATTTCTTAAAAGGAGAGAGAGAAAGACAGACTTCCCAACCCTGGGGGAAGGAAGAAGTAGCTTCCTCTCCTGAATTGAGAGAGAATTGTTTTCCATCCTGTGAGACCTTATCATGCCTGTCTAACCCTTACAAAGTCATATTACCTGCCATACCTGTAGCACAGACAGACACTGTCATTCTTCCCTGCTACCTTCTAAAAAAAAGAGAGCAAGTGAATGCCTCTGTCATGCTGAATGATGAAACTGCAGCCCTTTGTCAGCTACAATTTTCCCTTGCAAATCACTCAGTCCAAGACATCCGAGGTTTTCTGGAGGCTGCTGAGACAGCTATCACAGGCATATCCCAAAAAAAGCAGAACAGGTTTGGAGGGGGAAAAAATAAAACAGAGAGGCTTTGGCAGTGTATTGTTTTTCACCCAACATGTCACATTTGCCACACATATAAAGACAATTACTACACCCATTCCACTCAGTTTGCTCCTGGACACGCAGCACTTCAACAACCCACCGTGGTGAAAGCATCACCTTGAATTCGTGGGCCAGTCTGGGAGCCCCAGCCCCTTGCAGCGTTGTGAAAGGGGAGGACATTCCCACATAAAGTGACAGAAGAGGAAGAGTTGCTAGTAGCTTCTTTACTGAGGTGGCCCAAAGGCACTACAAGATCCATATGGCCAGGTCTCTTCCTATCTTTATTCTTTGCTTTATCTGCTTTGTACCTCCTGAAATCATGCAAACCATTTCAGTGTTCTTACCGTTCTATTGCAAACCTTTAATGTCACATGGTTGGAGGATAAATAAAAACCCAAACAAAAAAGCAAAAACAAAACACCAAAAACATCTAAACTGGGAACAACATTGAAATCAAGAAGAGTCTCTATGTCTAACAGTATGGAATAAAAATTCTAATGCAATGGAAAATTTTCCCAAAAAGCACTAAAGGATGAGCTTGAGTACTGGAATTTGTGCAACCATGACCAAGGAGTTCAGTCTTGGTTAATTTTCCACCAAAAGTGGGTGGCAAAGCTTCTAAAGCATCTTTCTGCTCTCGGGATCATGAGCATGAAAACAGCTGAGACCTGGTGGTCAAAGCAGGTCTACTTCTTAACTCCAAAGCACTCAGGATTGCTATAGAAGTAAATCTGGACTTGAATTGTAACTCTGCCCTGTGTGAAGGTGATGCACTTGCTCATGAAGAAGAAAGAAAATTCTTTATTTCTCCAATAGGAAATAACAGCTTTCAAAAAGCACCACTATGGTTTTGCTTTCCCTCTGATATGTTACCTACTGCAGACACAGGCTAGAAAACACACTCGGCGTAGCTTCCAAAGAGAAGGAATCACACAGAAATTTTGGCAACCACTCTTACCAGGTATGCCTCCTTTCTGTCCAATACTAACCACTCCAGTGACTTCAAAAGATGCCTGGAGGGATGTCATAGAGGAGAATCTGCAGCCGATACCTGCCTGCCTTTCTTGTAACGTCTTTCTTTTCAGACTACCAGAACATCATATGTCCCTAGCAGATACTGTTCCAAAAGAGCTCTGACACATCAGCTTCAGCCGGGTGGTGCTCCAGATGTTGAAGTAATATATTCCCTATAGGTTAACAGAGATATTTCTACCTGAGGCAAATGACAGTAGGCTCCACGACTATCAATCATGGTCAATCTTCTGTCAGTTGATCTTCTTTTTTACAGTAAATATACAGGGTATATTGTTTACTTGTTTTGAGCTGCAACGTGATCAAAAGCTGCTGACATCTAGAAGTACATCCTAGCATTGTCAGTAGGCACATAAAGGTGTTACTATTCCTAAAATCATTCCTCTAACTCCAGTTGTAGGGCTCTCTGGTATTTCTATGCAAGTTTTGCCATGCTACAAAACCAGCAAATCAGACTGATCTACTTAGAAAAGCCCTGTAAATCAGTAACACAAAGTCAGGAGAGCAAACCTGGGCTGATTTCCCAGCATAATTTAACATGCTGGGATACCAAGATTATGTCTCGCAGGGTAAGAAAATCTTTCAAATAGGACTGACCAGAGCATTCTGCACTCCAGTAATTCTGATGTATGTAGTCACACATGAAAACTACTAAGAATACCTCTTTTTCAATTCAACTTTAACCAGCTATAACCAAAAAAAAGAGGCCCTTTGTCTGCTTATATCTTCTCAGTGTTTCAACCTCACATTCAGCAAACTCCTCACCTGATTGCTACTCAAGGGTGAAATAATCTCTGGTAGTTTTGTTTTGATTCTTATCAAGACTGAGGTTCATGCTTCACTTGTGAAAAATCTTCCAAAAGGCTAGAATAACCTTAAAGGTCACCGATTGCATGGTAAGCAATGTCAGGTGCAATATTTATTTATGGAAACCACACTGTCATCACACACTCAAGTGCAAATATCCATTCCTCTGCATTCATACAACTGATCTATGTCTGCTGCTCTTTAGTTCTGCACAGATCCCATCTACACCACTAAGCAGATCTGTATTTATATCAGACCGCAGTAAGATTATGCTATTTATGGTTTATCCTTGGCCACCAACAGTTGAGTTATGAAAACATTGAAGTATGTTTAAGTAGTGTACCACTCATTAGGATGACTGTAACACATTTAGCTCTGACTACACAAGTAGTATTGTTTCCACACAAGATAAATGCAACAATTGCAGAACCTTATTTACCATACCCTGTAGCTTACCACAGGCTTGCATCTTTGTATCACAAAAGTGGGATGTCCACTACGTTCTGACTACATTTGTTTGCCTCAGCAATGCATAGATACCCAGAGATTTGTAGGCATTACATGACTGTTAATATGTATCATAGAGTCTCAAAACATACATTCTGCAAACTCAATCTATATCTTAGGAAGAAGTGGTACAATTTACGGCTGTCAGATCATTGTTTAGCATTATCATTTTATTACTTGCTTATCACAATTTATTATTAACCCAGAAGATTCTCACCACGATTGTTAACAGTACAGTGCACCTTCAGACATACTCCCAGCTGCACATCCTGTTTCAAAACGTACAACCTTGTCAAAGGTAGGAGCTCAGCCAGTGCCTTTTCATATTGTGGGCTGGCATGACGCAACCCTCCCGCTCCCAGGACGTGAATGCAGTTCGCTCCACCCACACTCCCAGCTGCATGATGTAGGCCAGGCAGCTTGGTTTAAATGCTGTTTTGATGCTTTACTAAAGCTCTTAGTATAGATTAATAAGGTGCTTCTAGAAGCACATATTCTGACTTTCGGTCTGGAGCTATGTTAGGTCCCAGAGCTTGCAGGGAAGTGACTGGCAGGCCAGGCCAGGACTCAGGCCAGGACACCTCAACTTGCTTTTGGGAACAAGCCCTTGTCTGCTGCACCTGCAGTCCTTCGCTCCAGAAGCCACCCATGAGAAGCAGGGGGCCCGAATCGGAGCATTGTTCCACCTTAAGGGTAAAAACAAAACAGGGATTTAGACTTAAGAATTACAGCATTTAAGACAAAACAAAAGGGCCGTTTCTGCAGTGAGCCTCACCGGGAAGGAGGCAGGAAGAGGCCGGGAGAGCGAGGGAGGATTGAAGCGGACGCGGAGGAGGCGAGGCCTGGTGCAGCGCGGGACGGCCTGAGGACAGCCCACGCCCCGCCGCCACAACGGCCCGGGACAGGCCGCTGCCTTCGGCCCCGCACGCCTCCGCTTTGTGCTCCCTCACGGGACGGGATGTGCCCGACCGGGCCCTGCCCTGCCCTGCCGCTGGCGGCCGCTGGGGGCTCCCGCCGCCTCGGCGCGGCTCGCCATTGTCGGGGGCATGGAGGGCGAGAGCACGTCGGCCCTGCTTTCGGGCTTCGTCTTCGGCGCCCTCGCGTTCCAGCACCTCAGCACCGATTCGGACACGGTGGGTGCCGCGGGCCCCGCCGCCGGGAGGGGGCGGGGCGAAGCGCGGGAGGACATCGCGGGGCGGGAGGAGCGAAGGAGAGAGAGGCAGCCTTTGGTCGCGCGGGCAGCCCGCCACGGCGGAGGCAGCCTGGGGGCCTCTCCCGTCCCCGTCGGGGGGACGCGCTGCCTCCAGCCGCAGGCCCACCGGGGCCCCGCTCCCGGAAGGGCCCTACGGACAGCCACGGCCTCGCTGCGTGCTGTGCTGGAACATGGTTTTGCAGTGTATTCCCTCTCCGCTGCCGCCTGCTGCAGTGGAGGTTGCTTTCCGTGCTAACTAATGCCGGGAATCTGTGGTCGTTTTATTCTAAAACGAGGAAGTATGGGCCACCAAACGCCTAGTGTGGCGGCAGCAGCAGCGCCGTGTCTGCCAAGGACTGACGGAAGGGCTGGGCAGGCCTTCTGGCCTAAGCCTTGGAGGCGGAGATTGCCTGTACAGGCACAAACTGTTCACTTGTGAATGAAAACGTGAGGAATGGAAAACAGCTGAGTACACATTCCAACTTTTTTTTCTTAAATAGAGGCGGGTATTGAAAAATGAGTGAGAACCTACTCTGTTTAAAACAAACAGTTCATTTTGACAGCTTTTTTTCCCTGTCTTGAGGGCATTGTTTGCAATGTTAGTCTTGTTCAATGCCGCTGTTAATATGAACTATTTTTCTCCCCCTATAAAGGAAGGTTTTCTCCTTGGAGATGTGAAAGGTGAAGCAAAGAACAGCATCACTGACTCACAAATGGATGATGTTGAAGTTGTTTATACAATCGGTTAGTCTGTCCACACTTTTAATACCATGCTTGGTTTCAGGCAATATACATTTGCTTACAGTTTCGAACGAGGGCGGTCAACACCTTGCATCAAGATGAATGCTGCTAGATCCTGGGGTCCACACTGAGATAAAGAATACACATGGAGGGGTTATTTTGTGACATTTTATTTGTTAAAAAAAATTACAATTTTACTATAGAAAATATAATAATTTAACAGAGATACTAATTCTTAGTTCCTTGAATAGCTCCACTTTGCCAAATATCTTGTCACATTAAAGGTAATTTAGGGTTTTTTTGTCTTGGCCATGTCACAAACTCTTCTGGACTACAGTTGCCCTGGTAAAACTTGGCCCATTTCAGTGATGTGTAATGTGTTGGCATCTATTACAGAATTTGGAATTTATAAAATACTGTGTGTGAAGGCAGCAAACCATTTATGTATTTTATTGAGCAGAAGCCAGATGTATTTTTCTTTGTAGTCTTCATGGGATTAGAGTGGATGTGCATTTTATACTAGTCCTTAACAAAAACATATGTGTATGTGTTGCGTTATATATAACACACACAGAGCACACACATACTTAACTCCATTCTTTCAAAGTGCGGTTATAAAAAAAGAAAGAGAAAAGGGTAATACAGTATGTGCCTGCTTTCCAATCTTCCTGAAAATATGGTAGGGAGAAATTGCATCTCATTTTCTAGTTTTACTCTAGGATCCAATTAAGGTGTAACATTTTCCTCCACTGAGTCTCACAGCTGAACCAAAAATGTGGGGTATTTTTTTGTGGTGGCATTGATCAAGTTACCCAGAGTCTCATCATCACATTCTCATAGGCAGAATTAGTTGCTCCAAAGTTTGTGGGTTTTTTTAGTCAACTTGGAAAATGAAAGTAGTGGAAAATTTAGGTAAAGAAAAGGATTTAGAACACCATTAGATCACCTACCATTTTTTTTCTGGTAGTCAGTCTTCCAGTTATCCTGATCTGCCCTATGGGGCAGATCTGCTCTCCAGCCTCATTTAACTAACAGCATCCATGCCTTGCTGCATCTTTCATATTACATACTACTGTACTCGACAGAAGGGAGGGAACAATAAAGTGCCTGATTTGATTTTTCACTTGACAAAACAGAAAAATGTATAAAAAATACAGTTTATATAAGCAGTTCCCTTTACATTTGAAAAATTAATTAGAATATTTTTAAAAATATTTCCTTTCTTAACATTATTTAATTAGATGTTAATGCATTTAGTTTTAAGAAATTATATAGAGTTCTTTCTTTGTTCTTCTACTAGTTCAATTCTGATCACAGCATACAGAAGAATATACATCTTGAACTGATGAATGCAGAGTAATATTATCTTCTCTTTCCAGATATACAGAAGCATATTCCATGCTATGAGCTGTTCAGGTAAGAATCTTAAGTAAACAGATAGGAAAAAGTT
Organism: Steatornis caripensis; assembly: GCA_013398225.1. Classification (NCBI taxonomy): domain Eukaryota; kingdom Metazoa; phylum Chordata; class Aves; order Caprimulgiformes; family Steatornithidae; genus Steatornis; species Steatornis caripensis. Next base: position 57,166 of record VZSC01008483.1, on the reverse strand, counting down.
AAAATTAACCCTAACTTGAACTCTTCAAGAGTTAAACTTATGTTACATTACTGAGAAAAATCACTCAGCTGTAACTACAGTAGCCATATCAACCCCTTGGAATTACAGATGCAGAATACCTTGTGTTACTCCTATTTTGGTTCTTCATGTCCTTTTTTGGTGTTTGTCTATGCATATAGTAGAGATACAGCATACTGCACCTTCTGGTGAGCTATGATACCATATAAACTACAGAATAATGTCAACATGCTGAAAAAAAAAGCATTGGTTTTCTAAAAGCATACATCCCAATGCCTCACCCTTAAAGAAAAAAGAAAAAGAGAAAGAAAAAGGTAGCATCAGCCATAGGCTTCTAAGCAGGTGAAAAAAACCCCATGTGTTAGCCCCATGGCAGGAGAGATTTCAAGGATTAGTATTTAGAGTTCCATTGTATATGGGAACACACCTGTACAGGCTTCCACCCTTAAAAGGGGAGAACTACAACAGTTTCCATCTCAAATGTTTCTGAAAATTAATAAACCCAGATGTTATTAGGCATTTCATAGCAAATTAAAGGCACCTTACTGTTAAGGGAGTAGTTACTTGAGGACATGTACACTTTGCACACACACACCATCCAAGTCTTTCCTGCTAGGACCAGAGTGCCTTTACAATGGGCAACTCCAGTGAGTCAACCAGTGCCCCTTTTGACTCTTTTCACACATGCATTCTCACTCTTGAGTGCTTCTCTTACCGTCAGGTTTGACCCTAGGTTTCCTGAAGCAGAGTCCCTGGTACAAAGTAAATTAAGTAATTCAATTAAGTGGTGTAGTGTTAGATATAGTTTGAGTTGGGTTCCTTCACAGAGGGACCCCAAACAAAGAAATCCCTGGGCAATTATACCCTTAAAATCTAAGTTTCCCACTCCTCACATGACAGTTCAGACCAATAGTAATATTAGGGTCTGGAGTCTTCCCATTCTTCATTGTCTCTAGGCAGGTCATTTTTATTCTGATCTCTTAAGGCTGCAGTTTCCTGCTGACAGTTGTAGCTTCCTTATCTTCCGGCTTGAACTGTCTGTGTGGCCTCGTTTTACCTGACTAGGTAAAAGTTCAATATAAGTTCAGCATATCTAGGTGAAAGCCCACAGCTTGCGGCCTAAGGCTTCAGCAACTTTAGCTGCTGATGTTAAACAAGCCACTGATAGTAACAATTTTTAACAGGACTATTTTGCAGTCAAGAGAACATCTATGCTACCTTCAACTTGTGTCCCAGTAGCACTGATGCCAGAACAGCATCTGGGCTGTACAAGACCACCTATATAGCTGTTTGAGTAATGGAATTAACTGCACTATCCTAGGAGAGAAGCTGTGTCAGCTTATCTTTATCCTTACCAGGGGAAAAAAAGCTGTTGAAGTGAGATGATTGCCAAACTGCTAGGGAATAATTATTTCTACAGTAGCATTTTTTTTCCTCTAATTGTCCTAATTTTCTTCCAGCTTTTATAATTCTTCAGGAGAACTGAATGAACTTGCCCTGAAGAAAATACTATCAGGCTGTAAGAAGGTATTTTATTTTCAAACCTAAACCATACCAAGGAGCTCTCTCAGATTTTGGGGGCTGTTCTGGATACCTCTTGTATCTTCCTTCCTCTCTCCTTTTTTAAAATCTCAGGTCTGGGCCCTGACACCGCTTGTCAAGGCAGGAGCAGCATCTTTTCCCCTGAAAGAACAGTTTAGGTTATTTTTTACTAGAGTTTGACATATATGCCTACATATATGTCACAACTTTATTTTTTCTTACTCAGTTCTCAAGTGAACAGTTCAAAATCCCAAAGGAATTCTACAGATTTCTAGCTTAACAGGCTTCTCCACAGAAGAAAGTTTCACAATGGGAAAGAAGCTGGAAAGAGACAAGCAGCAAAATAGCAGAACAAACTTTGCAGAGTTTCAGTTTGAGCACAAGCTCAGAAAACTGGCCAGTTCAACATGTGGTTTGGAAGGAGAGAAGTTGTCACACTGGAATGTTTTAAAACTTAGATGTTTTACAGGTTTCAGGTTAACTAACTGGTTGAATATGTACACATCACCGAACAATTCAGATTCTTGAAACCTCTAACTTGCTTCAGTATGACACACACACAGCATGATTCAATAGTAATAATTATTTTTCTTCTGCCTGCAGAGTGTAATAGGATGGTACAAATTCAGACGTAACACAGACCAGACCATGACATTCCGAGAAAGACTTCTTCATAAGAATTTACAATCACACCTGTCAAATCAGGGCCTTGTATTCCTTTTATTAACCTCTAGCGTGATGACAGAGAGTTGTTCTACTTACAGACTGGAACATGCCTTACATCGGCCACAAGAAGGGTAATTGGTTTGTTCTCTAGTTTTAATAAAGCAGTAGCATAGCATGTGCTGTAACTTGGAACAATTTTTTTCTTTGTTGCAACTGAATTACTGTTAACACTGTTTATTTTATGCTTGAAACTTACACATTAAGATTATTCCTTATATTGTTAGACCCCAGTTGAAATCTTACGCTGGAGTTCTGTTCAGGGATTTACCTTTGTAACTATCTGTAGTGCCAGTGTCAACAGGCGGACATTGTCAGTTCATTTATGCAGCACATAAGCTGTTCCTGGTGGATTTGTTTTTCTGTATTTTTTCTGTTTTTCTTCAACTATACATGGTGTTCATCTTCACATGTCATTGAAATATTTAAATTGGTGGCAACTTTCAGTTACCTTCAGAGACATGCTGCTGATAGGCTAGGCTTAACAAGCAAGTGTTAACGCTATCATGTGACTCTTACTCAGAAACAGGAGGAAAAAAAAACCTAGAGGCATTACTCAGTCTTGCTGCTCTTGCAGTTTGCCTTTAGCCGTAAGTAGTCATCCATGTGTGATAAAATACATTTAGCAAGAATTAACTGTACTATAAACCTCCATCTGGGATGCTTAATGGTCAAGAACCTTAACTATCAAAGAGAAGCCTTTGGATGTTAATAAATCATGTTTTCATACTTCTGCTTTTTAAGTCTTTTCCAGAAAGTTCCTTTGGTGGTTACCAACTTGGGTATGGCAGAACAGCAAGGTTACAGAACAGTGTCTGGTTCCTGCATATCTTCTGGTTTTGCGAGAGCAGTAAGACAACACAGGTACAATATATGCCGTATTTACTTATAGCTGTAGCTTTCAGTTAACTGTAGTTCTCTTTCTATAAAAGTATTTAAGTGCTTTTGCAAGTGCTACAGGCATACCGTGCTCACTTGTTGACCTGTTTTCTGCAATTATTTACCTTTCTAAGGTAAACTTGGAAATTAGTTCAGTTCCATACTTTGCCATGAGAGCAGCTGTCTGTCTCAACATAGGCACCTAGTGTTGAAGCTCAAAATGCCTCTTTATTCATTAAAGCTCCAACTAGGTAAGCACAGGGATAATTAACTTGCAATTACACAATTACATTCTTGGTCCACAGGTCAGAATTCTTTTATGAAGATGGGTCCTTACAAGAGGTTCATAAGATAAATAAGATGTATGCCACCTTGCAGGAGGAACTGAAGGCAAGTTACCTGCCAATACAGTTAATTTCAGCAGTACTGCAAAACCAAATCAAGGAAAGGGTACACCATCTTTCACTAAATGAAACGAAGCTGTGTCTTGGAAGGGTGTATTGAAAGATCAGGGAGGTCCATTTACTGTTGGTAGCTATACACTAATTTCTTGAAGACTCAAATTTCCATTTGATCAAGAGTATACTGATAAATCCTCCAGTCCACTAGAATTCTCTCTAGAGGATTATTTTGAAGGAGTACTATCTGTAGTTTTTTAGATCTCCTTTGCTTATATGGGAACAAATAAAACATCTTGCACCTCATTCAATACAAGGTTTAAGTTACCTGTAAAATCCACCTCGAGCTCATTACTTAAGCTTCTGCTACTTTGTGTCCAACTTAAAATCATGAGTACCTTTAAGGATTGTGCAATAAGGTTAGTTAGCTTCTGTGAATACTGTTCATTCCATCAAATGCTCTTTTCCTCACAGAAAAAATGCTCTACAGTAGAAGTCAGTGAACGATCTGTGGAGAAACTCTTAACAGAGGTGAGCCAATTAAAAGAAGAAATAAAGATGAAAAAGCAACAAAGTTGTTCAGGTAAGTTAAATAAATGTAATGCCTGTCTTAGTAAGACTTTCAAAGTTGATTCAATTGGCAGAAACACAAAACACTTCTGAACTTGAGGCAGCTAAAACAGTAATGATAGAAGTGTGCAAGAGAGTATGTAACTCTAGCTTTTTTTTTCCAGGACAAGATGGAGACTACCCAGGAGAGCCGAAGGAGAATGTTCTCCTTTGTCAGGCACTGCAAACATTTTTCCCCAATTCTGGACTTCAGACATGTATTGTTTCCTTCAAAGGCAAACAGATATCCAAGAACTGCTGTAACATTGACCATAATATTAATGTCATGGACAAACTGACTCTCATGGTAGAGGAAACAGACTTCACCGAAGCTGAAACAAGACACCTAACCAAGCGTAAAGTCAGACAGATCACAACAGGATCAAAGTCAGTCAAGAAATCCAGATCACTGCAGCTTCACCAAAAATTACTTCAAGACCAAGAGGACAGTGACCAGGAAAGGAAGCTTACACTGAGTAGCACCGAAACAGATGAGGATGCATTTGAAAAAATTAGGGACACAAATGAATACCCACACTCTCCTACTTTCTGATCTTTTAATGATTTGTCCAGATGACTACTGCCAGGATATTCAAGTTACCTATCACTTCATAGCATTGCAGTGATGAAAACAATATAGTGCATCTTTGCAAAACAAACAGGTTTGGGTTTTTTTTTTTCCAGTGCATGAATCTTGTTTGGCATAGAGACAAGTTCAGATGACATTGCCTCATTTTGCCTTCCAGAGTTAGATCTAAGAGCAGGATGTTAGCAGTCACATAACCATGTCACGTGCTGCCTCAAAGGAATAAAACTTCAAGCTGCTGTTGAAGCAGCACTACGCTTTCCTCAGCAGAAGCTGAGACAGGAAGCAAATGAACACAGGTAACATGCTGTCATGGTCTGAGCCCAGTCAACAACAAAGATCCACACAGTCACTCCCTCACTCCTCCCCACAGCTGGGATAAGGAGAAAGTGTAATGAAACCTGGTGGGTCAAGACAGGGAGCAGTCACTCACCAACTATGGTCACAGGCAGAAAACAGACTCAGTTTGGGGAAAAAAATATTCAATTTAATCAGTTACCAGTCAAAGCAGAGTAGGATTAGGAGACATGAAAAGCCAGATCTTAAAACACAAATAAATACCCTTCCCCCTACCCCCATTCCTCCTTCCCAGGCACAAGACACCTCACTTCTGGTGTGTCCTCCCCCCTCAGCAGCACAGGGGGACAAGGAATGGGGGGTGCAGTCAGGTCACTGAAGATTGTCTCTGCCACTCCTTGCTCCTCAGGCAGGGAGGGCTCCTCACGCACTTGCCCTGTTCCAACACAGGGCCCCTCCCACAGCAGACAGTCCCTCATTAACCCCTCCAACATAAGTAATTTCTGCATGGTGCAGTCCCTCAGGACCACACCAACCCAGCACAGGCTGCCCACAGAGTTAGTCTTCCTCAGGAGCAGGCATCTCCGCTGGTGTGGGGTCCTCCACAGGCTGCAGCTCCCTCTGCTCCACCATGGTCCTTCACAGGTTGCAGGTCTATCTCTGCTCCTTCATAGTCCTTCACAGGCTGCTCCACCACAATCCTCCATGTGCTGCAGGGGCACAGCCTGCCCTCTCTCCTCCTCCTCCTTCACTGACTCCCATTATCTCCATAGGCGTTTCTCTCAAATCCCCCTGCTTCCTCTGCTGCAGGTTCCCGTGACCCATCCCCTCCATATGCTATCCCAGAGGCACATCTATTGTCTGTAAATGACCCAGCCTCAGCCTGAAGCAGGGCCAACTTGGAGCTGGGGTAGCTTCTTACAGGGGCCACCCACCCGTGTAGCCCCTTCCCCTACTACTGAAGCCCCACCACAGACCCAACACACATGCTTAAGAGAATTAGCCATCTACATAAATTGCCATAATTTAAATGCTTTAATTTATCCTTAGGTATCCTGCACTTTTTTAATCTCACCACCACCCCCCCTTCCAATCAAGCAAGGGGGAAAAACCAGCCACATGAACAGATACGTGAGCAGAGGAAGTGCACCATACAGCTGTGAATTTCTACTATTGCTTTAGTCTTTCATACTTCCTTCAGACAATAAATTTGACACTTGACTTCATAAAAAAAAACTGACATCCACCCTTCAGCCAGCGATGCATTCTGCTAGTCAACCACATTACCAGTAAACAAGCATATAAACATGAAAAGTAGTTTTATTGTTTATTTCTTTACAGTGTATTATTCTGGATACTTGACATTACATATCTTGGGGTCTGTGAGAAATAATGGGCTCTTAAACATAACTGGCATAAATCCTGTAAAAAGATAAAACAGAGGTTTTCTTAATAGAAAAGTAGACTTGACTTACAAAACTCACAAGTGTAATCATACTTACCAAATACATGAGCTCTTTTAATGGCTTTTGTAATTTCCTTCTGCTTCTTGTTGCACAAGCCTAAAGAGATCAATCTTTTTGAGTCTCTTAAATCAACAACAACCAAACCATTAAAGTGTAAAAGGGATATTACTGACAATTGCCTCTAGCTTTGTCTAAATCTTCCTAGAAAAATGCAAGTGTGTTTATACTGTTAAATACAAATATTTTAACAGATATTTTCATTCTTTGATGAAGACTACTAAGTCAGAGAAATACTGTTACAAAATGTACAGAGTTGATAGTAGTTACTTTTGGAAAGATTACTGATACACAGCAAGACTCACAAGAACATTAATATTAATCAGTAAATTATTTAATTTAATACTTCACATACCTGTTATATACCTGCCATAAATGCGGCCAGTATGCGGAGAAACAAACTGGGAAAGAAGCTACTTAAAATTAAAAAAATCCAAAGTCAGTTTAAGAACTTCTAGAGAGGTTTAATTTATGTCATTACTTGCAATTTGTTTTTCATTTTTGGACTTATGTTTACGAAACAGTTCTACCTGGAGGCAAAAAAACGCACCTTGGAGTTAGACATGTGCCATAACATTTAAGCTATATGACACTGGAATGAGAATTGAGGCCTATTTGGTAGGTAACAAAGTTGTAACACCTGCACATAGGACTAGTAAATTGAACAGCTTATCACAACTACATTATTTGACCCTTATCTTCACACATTCTCACTCTTAAGGTTTAAATGCCTACACATATAAATGAATTTTTCATTTTTTCATCTTTGGGGACTTCCCATACACCATTTAAAAATAGTAAACCAGTTACTTTCATGTAAGGACAGGAATTTTCAAACTTACCTGCACGTTCTTGTAGTCCACTTTTATTCCACATAAGAGACATTTTTTAGGAGGCTCTGTATAGGGGTTCTCCATTTGTATGGGCTGAAATTAGAGAAATTAAAAATTACTTTGAAATAACTTCAAAGCAAATGGCTTGAGGGAGCTCTTGTCTGCTCAAACATCGTAAGGAGCCCTGAAAGGCTCCTTAAACTGCAGAACACACCCAGCACCAAATCCTTGCAAGATATAAATGAAAGGAGACATTTCATTTTTGCAGGCACAGGTAGAATGTGGACATAGAAAGAATATTTTTTAAAGTTTTTGCTGGTACTAGACAACACACTTATATGACATAACAGCCACACCTAGTGCATTATCTTCAGGCTTTTTCTTGGGTATGTCCAGGAAATCAGCTAGCACTGCCAATGGTTTTGCTCCACATTCAAGTTACTAAGACAGCTGGTGTAAGTGACCACAATTAAGATATCAGACTACAGACCAACAGGGCCTTAGCTTCAACACCTGAGGAATTCCCTCAGTGCTGGGTTCCTGCTCTGTAACACACCAGGTAACTGAATTTGGGAGTTCCTCCTGGTGAGGGCGACAGCAACCTAAGCGCAAGCAGGACACGGGGCGCTAGCTACCGGCTGTATTCAGGGGCCCTCACCTGGTCGGACCATCCGGGCTGCTGCTCGTGCTGCAGGCAGCGCGGCCGCTCCCACAGCGCCACTGCACAGGAAAAAGGAAGAGGATTAATAGTAGGAAAGCTCAAGCACACCAACACCCCACCCCCGCGGCCGATGCCGCTCAGGCATGGCCACGGCCACGGCCACCTTATTCGACTAGGAGAAACAAGAAAACAGAAGGACCGCACCAGACACCAGCCTCCGCCACGGCCTTCTCGCTACCGCGCCCCACACAGCCATGTCATCCTCTGTAGCGCACCACCCACAAAACAGCGCCACTCCCACACGCCAACTCTTATCGAATCACTAGCTACCTCCTTGAACTTATCGCCTGTACAAATGCCATCCGTTGGCCAATGGGGTCGCGGCCCGCCCTACTTGAGGCAGGCGATTGGTCCCCTACCCAGTTCCTTTAGTTCAGGAGTACATCAACGGAAGTGACGTTTTGGGGGTAAGGGAAGCTGCTGGTGGAGCTCTGTGTTCGTAATGGTCTTTCCCGCTTCTCGTGGTGGTTCGGCTGGCCTGTGTCGTGGCCTACTGCGGCCGTAACAGTCTCAGGGTAGAGGCTGATACTCCCTACCTACGCAGCTTTGTGGGACAGTGGTGATGGCTGAGCTTGGTCTTGTGATGCGAAAGAAGAGCCGCTCCGTCTGTAAGTGGAGCCGGGCCCCGGTGCAGCCTAGCGCCGTCTGCTCCCCGGTGGCTCGCAAGAGACCGAGCTCGGGTGGCGAGGGGCCCCCGATGGAGAACCCGGTACGTGGATGGGGGCTGTGGGTGGGCAAGCTTATTATAGGGCTGGGGATTGAGGCGCGGGGTGACTCCGTTTGGGAGGCCGGCTTAGCCCAGGCCGAGCCGGCGTGACCCCTGCCTTGTTTTGTAGAGGGTGTGTTTGGGCCAAAATTAACTTTTAAAAAGTTTATCGCTACTAAGTAGCTATGCAGGCATTATGTCTGCTTTTAGGTTAAGTTTCATTGGGTTAATGCATGCATTCTTTTAGAAGTCAGGCTAGATTTTCCTCACAGACATTGCTGTAATGACTTGCACCTGATAGGTGTGCTGTACAAAATTATACTGCATTCTTTGGTGCTGCTTTGGAGTATTAATACTCATTATTATGTTTTTACAGTGTAGTAATGATAGTGAAGAAGATATGTTTGGAGACTATGACAGCTTTTGTGGAAATGATTCTTTGCTAGCTCAAGTTGATGATATAGAGCACAAATACCAGCAGGATAAAAATATGGATATTGAAGCAGCTGAAGACATTGTACTTGGGAATCTTCAGTCAGGAGTTCACCAGAAAAAACAAGATAACTTTTCTACTTCACAAAATACAGTTGTTCCTAAAGCTGACAAAGAGGGTGCTTTCCAAATGAGTGAAAATGACCCAGTGGATATCAATCAAGAACTAACTGAATCTATTTTAGATTACTTGCCATCATCACAACTTTTGTATTTTGAGAAAATGGGTGAACTTCCTCATGGTTCTAGAATATCTCCAATCTCAGAAAGGAGGAATAAAGATGAGAATTCTTCCTCAGACAAAATCAGAAGTCCAGCATATTTTTGTCCTGATGCTAAACATGGGAACAGACCTGCTGACTTTTCTTCAGACTCTAAGCATGACTTATTTAAAACTGAGAGTCTTAAAGATCATCTGAAAAGTGCTATGACTGGAAATGCCAAAGCTCAAACTCTGCAGATCTCTAAGACCAAGCAGCTTAAAGAAGCTATTTTGTGTGAAGAGATTTGTGTTGCTAGGAAAACTATTGAGTCTAATTCTGTTGACATAGGCCCTTTTTATGGATTACCTAGCAAAGTTAAAGATCTATTCAGACAGTTTCGAGGGATTGAAATGCTTTATGGTAATGTAACTAATGGTTTGTTAAAAAAGGTAGTGAAGTTTTGCCAGTTTTACCCATTACATTGTGAAAATAAAATTTAAGTTAAGGTAATACTTAATGTAAACCATGTTGGAAAGTGGTTGCTTTGTCTTACTAAATAGCTATTTTGGGTTTTTAGATGGCTGGGAAAGGTTGGTATGGCTTATAGAATACTTTGGAAGGCTTGATCAGTGAAAGCTTTTAGTGATTTGTTGAAGAAAAACTCAAACACTAGACTTAAAGTATTTTGTGTTAAACATAGGCATTTTGATATTGATTAACATGCCCCTGGGGGTTGCTAATAATTATTTTTTTTAATTTTGCAGAATGGCAGCATGATTGTTTAATGTTAGAAACTCTACAGCAAAGAAAGAATTTAATATACTCGTTGCCAACCAGTGGTGGAAAAACACTTGTAGCTGAGATAGTAATTCTCCAAGAATTACTCTGCAGGCACAAAGATGTTCTGATGATCTTGCCATATGTTGCGATTGTCCAAGAAAAGGTCTGGATACACTGTTTCTGCTGTTACTTGTTGTTTCTGATATGCCTTGTTACTTGCTTGGTTTTAGTGCTAATGTTAGCAAACTCCATGATTTTCATAAATATATGGTAAGAAGTGAGTGACTTCTCTCCTAAATGAAACTCTGACGGTCAGTAATTTTGTAATAAAACAGACATAAATTTTGAGGGGAAGATACTGAGTTATAAACTGTGCTGAAATTTGAAATAGTAGCTTTTTGCAATGTTATGTATAGTTCTGTAGTCTTAGATCTGTACTGCCCATCTTACTAAAGAAATGGTCTTGAAATAAAAACTAGTATTTTTTGTATAAAGGAAAAGTTAATTTTAGAGAACATATGTAACCCAACTGTGATAATATTTGTGGAGACTTCAGCTTTGCAATTGGAAGAGGTAGTTGTTGCTAATGTTTTCACTAACTCAAACAGTTGATTGTGGTATGGGTTGGTTTTCCAGGCAGCTCTGAAATCCAAAATGAGCATTAGTTTGTTCTCTAATTGATATTTTTTTACAGGTTAGGAGTTTATCAAGTTTTGGGATAGAATTGGGTTTCTTGGTTGAAGAATATGCAGGAAGTAAAGGAAGATTTCCACCAATTAAGAGGACAATGAAAAAATCTCTTTATATTGCTACTATAGAGAAAGGACATGCTCTAGTGAATTCTTTAATTGAAACAGAAAGAATCTATGACCTCGGTCTGGTTGTAGTAGATGAGGTATGCTACAAAATTTACACAGATTTATAAGACACATTTTTTTTACATTTATAGTATGCAAATATTAGTAAAGAGCGGTTTTTTGATTACTTGGTTTTGCTTTGAGTGTTTATCATGAAATTTTTACTACTTAAGTTTTTTCTGCATTCCTTAACATTGAAAGTTATTTTTCTTTAACTGAAGTGTTAGTTGCTGTATCAGGACAATAGATTCTGTATTGAGAGACCTACTGTGCTGATGAATTACTTAATAACTACTTGCCAGTTAAACACCTATCATGGATTAGAAAAAACACAAGTAATCTTAATCATATGTAATGTGTTTTATGAATCCCAGAATTGAACTCCTGAATGTGAAACCATGAGACTTTGTGTCTGGTATTAACAGTGACTAAATGAAACATAGAAAAGAAAAATATTAAGTAAAATTTGGCTGTGAGAATTGCCTGTTAGTCTGCTTTTTAGTGGTGTGACTGAGTTGTGCTAGTAAGGGTTGTTTTTGGGGTTGAATCATATGTGTAGCATCTAACAGGGATGTTTAATTCATGGAATGTTTCAGGCTGACTGACCTTACTTTAACATAGTAACTTCTAAACAGAAGGCAGCTTAAGAATTAACTTCTATTTCTGGTAGTACGTGGCTGCTAGAGTTTTTTTATTTTAACTTCCACTGTAAGTATTGCTTAAAACACTGTTAGTTTAGAATTGCTTTATACTGGTGAATACAAAGATCTCCACAGTGACTGTTTACTGTCAGGAGTTAACTGTGACAGTTACGGTCTAGTTAAATGGAAGGTAAATCTTGTTATCAGTGTTTGCTCTTCAGTCTGTTTTTCTGTGATTCTTAAATGTTGTTTCAGTGAGGCTATAGTTCTGGAAGGAGCTTAGCAGTTGAAATTTAGCAGAGGGATATCATGAGGCAGTCCAACAAAGATTTTTCTGTAATACTGGTTTAGGACTACATAATTTGGGTTTTTTTGTAGGAATACTCTCAGTCAGTTAATATTCCTGAATTTTCTTTTTCCCTTCTGTGCACAGTTGCATATGCTTGGTGAGGGAAGTCGTGGAGCAACGCTGGAAATTACTCTTGCGAAAATTCTTTACACTAGTAGTAAGTCATGGCTGCAGTTAATGTTATTAAAATATTGTAGTGAAGACTACAGTATTGTAGAGTGTAGTGTAGATAGAAGTCATACTTTCTGCTTTTCTGTGGTGTTTTAGCTGCTTTTTGAAAACATGGCATGACTACATGCATTAATGGTGTTTACTTATTTGTTAGTCAGTTGACCCTGTAATGATGGGTGGGTGTTCTTGAAGCTTTTTTCATACTTCTCTGAGAAGTCCTGAGTATTATCAAATGTCTTCCATTTCTTTGTAGGAGCCCCTTAGCAATTCCAATTAAATCCTTCTGTAGAGAAGGATTCCTTTTTTATGTTTACCTGTCATGTAATATTTCTTAGCTATATCCCCCTTCAAACCTACTACTTTAGCATTTAAAAAGACTAACAATGAAGAAGCAGGCTTATGAATTAAATACTGAACAGAACTCCTAAAAACTGTGAACATGCCAATAAATTAATCTTAACTTCTGTTTTACAGAAAACACGCAAATCATTGGAATGAGTGCAACTTTAAATAATGTTGGAGACCTGCAGAAGTTCCTCCAAGCAGACTACTATGCTAATAATTTTAGACCGGTCTGTATACAGGATACCATAAACTAGTAATTTGGCTTTAAAAATCATAACATAGATGTTTAGTGTCATATCACAGCTTTTGTGCTTAATTTCATGGTCTAATGTAATGCCTGCTACTGCTTGCAACTGTACCAATGCAATAAATAGCACTGTGTACTTAAAAATGCACAAATGTCAGTACCCTTTGTGTTAAGCCATTTGTCATCTTAACTAAACCAATTTCTAAATTACAGCTACTGTGATAATTCATTACAGTTCATTTGATATAACTAGAATCTGGACTACTGGTGTTTGAATGCTATAATGACGATAGCTTATTAGTAGTTCATGGGATACATTTGTCATATTCTTTGTTATAATTAGACACTTTCTCAAGGCAAATAATTAAAACAACTTTAAGAAAATTCTTAATGGGGTGAAATGTGTGCTTGTGTGCATGCAAGTAAATACATGAAGTGTGATGCTTAGAAAAAAAACATTAGCTGTACATCAGTAATAGCTTAATCTTTTGAGAAGACTTGGTAATTTAACTAAAGGTTCTGTTTGCGGCTTATTTCCCTAGGTAGAATTAAAAGAATATGTAAAGATACGTGACACCATTTATGCAGTTGACAACAAAGCAGAAAATGGCTTTACTTTTTCACGTCTCCTTAATTTCAAGGTAAAACGGAAGTGCTTATAGTTTGTTTGAACTATAGTTACGAAATCTGTTATTTTACACTGATTTGTTTACAGAGCTTTTGCCAAAGAAATTACTTAAACATGGTTGTTCATTTGTAATACTGATGAGAAAGAAAATGGTAGGCTTTGGGGAGGAAAAAGGCCTTTGAAATATTGAATGCTTAACTTGGTTTTCCCTCCTTTCTTCAGTATTTTGGTGTGTGAAGAGCAATGGGTTTGAGTATTCAAGATACCTAATGCTTTGGGTTTTGAGTAGATTTTCTCAATTGATCACTCTTAGATGATACTAAGAGGACATCTTTTTTTTGGTTTTGTCATCTTATTACTGCCTTGTAGGTATTCATTTCAGTCTTTAAAAAGAAAAATGTGTTTTACAGTGGACTGCCAGTAGCACAAGTAACATCATTATGGTGTCACTAAAAGAAATTGAAGTATTACAGAGAAAAAAAGCATTTGATTTGTAGATCCATGTATCACTCAGTTCAGGCTAGATGTGTTAAACTTTTTCAAGGCAGGGATTGGGAGAAAAGCTTATCCTATGTTGTCTTGCAATTATGTCATGTTAAAGCAAATGGGAGGATTGTAGCAAATATTGAGAACAAACCTTGAGTACTTAGTTTATGACTTAATTCCTAAATTTAAATGATTGTCAGTCTATGTTTATGATAGTATTCTAGTAATCTGGAGAAAGCAGATCCTGACCACATCATTGCACTGGTTACTGAAGTTATTCCTGAATATTCCTGCCTAATCTTTTGTCCCACTAAAAAGAACTGTGAAAATGTGGCTTCAATGGTGTGCAAGTACCTCAAGAAGTAAGTTTCTATCATGATTTTTTAATTATATATGGAGTAATGTCATGGTTTAAAGCTGGGCTGGCTATTAAGTGAATGACAGATGCTCTTTGTTAACCCCCTCCCTCCC